>OZ012659.1:85836816-86023781 GCA_963942545.1 Oxycera nigricornis
ATTTTGGACTAACGGTTTTTCATGTTTTTTTCACCATAGCAAAATTAGTTACAATAAAGATGCTTTCTCTATCGCTACGTGTAGAAGTGTTGTGTCATCTAAATTCTTTCATCAAAGATCAAAATAATATTGATCAATAGTATCTACATAAAATTGGTGTTAGTCAAATCTTTGAAAATTGAATCCAACGTCTCGTTCTCATGGTACAATTCTCTTTATTACATTTACTTAACAAGTCATGTGTAATTTGTAAAGACTATTCATTATTTTCCATTGATCTAAAATATTTGAGAACATTAACTTCGAAGTCAAGAACACCGCAATTTTCTTATCTTGAACATGTGGATGTACATTTTAAGTGTCTCACACGTGAAGGCTGCTATGCGCTATACCTTCTAGCTCATCAATCACATACGAGTTTGCACTCGTAAGTCATGCAAACACGTTCGTCTCGAAAGTACTTAGCACTTCATGAAACAAACTAACCACAGAAATTGTCAATGTTATATGGTAACCACGTATAACGTATTTGTTTGCGATTTGAACAGACATTTTTCTTAATAACCCTATCATCTATCACTTGCGCTATTGAACTTGAAAGTTAACGATGATTTGCTTCAATGGAAACGTGAACTTGCGTCGTGCGATAGAATCCAAAAATGAACAAAAACATTTAACTTTCATACGACCTGTTAGGCCTAAACACATGGCACTAAATTATGATGAAGATGGTATAGATACTATACAAAGAATTGCTTACATTCAATAAGTCTTTAATATGAACAGTCATCAATTCTAATTTAATGTTTTCTTAAAACTCTCTCTGATTATTTCCTAGGTAACCGAAGTCTCAGCAATCAATTGCTTTGAAGGTGTTCATTTACATAATTTTGTGTTGTTTGTGTTGTGTGTTACATATATAATTTTGACATAGCCAAAAATATGAAGAAATTTTGAAATTTATCACATTCTATTTTAAAGTGTTCAAGAAACATAATCCATTTGGAAATTTTAGTTGTATTCAGTGCCCAAATTCCAACATTTCCTTTCTATTAGATCAGCCTCTCCAAATTAAACTATACTTTCAAACTCTAAAAAAGTTTTAAAGAAATAAAATACAACTTATTCGTGACCTTTACTTCACAATTCTCACTGGACGCAAAAATTATTCCAGGCGAAACTCAGAACTGACCTCCTTTGAACACATTTCACCACTATCGGTATAACGAGCAGGTGAACGTCATAGAATGAATTAAAATACACCCAAGCCATAGAAAGGTCTTTGGTTGAATTAGATTTGAATGAAACTTAGACTTGTAACGAAAGATTTTGGAAAATCTACATAGTTAGAATAAAAAACAAGAGTAAGAACCTAACGCAACAATCTATTCAACCAGTTCCACAGTTCATACCTTTTATCTAGTCAATATATGCATTTGAATTTTCAAAAGTTCTTGATAGCCTAATTTTTTTAGATATCGTTTAGGAATTAGCCAATGATAAAAATCTAATTCGCTGCTTTAAAAGAGTTTTGCCAGCTAATTTTTTAAGCTTTTGCTCAAGATCTGCCGAAATATGCTTCCGACAAACAAAAAATATTTCCACCTTCAATATAGTAAATCACAATAACTACAATTAAGAACCTCATTTCACTCAGTACTTTTGGTAGTTGGTGAGGTGCAGTTCTTCAAACAATAGATTTTTTTTCAAAAAACAATGACATTCTAAATATGTCAAATATCGTCAAAAATACTCATCTCGTGGGGAAATTTATAGATTGATGGTAATTTGTATTTATTTGGCTTTCATTCGAACTCTCCCGGATACCTGAAAGCCCAATGCCGCTTTTAAAACCGACGTGTATTTCAATACATCGAAAAATTGAGTTTAAGATAAGTCAATAAAAATAGTTCACATAGTATAACTGCAATCTTGTTTTAATGAAAAAGGATATTCAACATTATTAGTAGTTTATACCTACATAAAATCAATATGTCTCATAGCAATTTTATTTGTTTCGACGGCGAGGACTTCGAGAAATGTTCCTTTGAAGAATATATAAACTCCTTAACCTCGATTTGAGACAGAAGTAACCCAGTGGCGAGGCGTTCATATAAACCGATTCCCATCGGCTTCCCTTTCCAAATATGTTCCAAATATGAACACTTCAGTTTTTTATTTACTTGCATGCATCACTGTAAACATGCACAATCGTTCCACTTGATTTCAGTGTTTATTCCATCATACTCCATTCTCTTCATTCTATACATCCTCATAGTTCCATAATAGCCAGCAAAGCGATCAACATCTGTAAGAGTGGCAGCAAAGCTTTCCGAGTCTCGAATTCATCAATAATTTAAGGTGCCGTGGGCCACAGTATAGGTACATCCAGTAGGTAATGTTTCATATATAGGCGCACTATCAAGTACGGCCGGCGGTTCTACGGGACAACGTGAAATGTTTGTTTACATTTAGCATATGTTTGTTTACATTTATCATATGTTGGCTGCCATTTATCATACGTTCGCTGCCATTTTCGACAAAATGGCAGCTATCTACTGGTCCGGGCACTGCCAGAACTCGTATATGCACGTTTCATGCTAGGCGTGAAAAACGCCGTTAGAAACTTCGGTTCATTGAATTACAATGATGAAACGTCTTTGCTGACACAAATTTCATTTGCTTTTGACAAATTGATTGAGAGAAAAAGCCAAAATGACTGAAAATATGTCTCTTGTGTTGAAGTGAAAGATGAAGTCCGCGAAAATGCTTTATCCTCTGCAAATCTGGCAGTGCTAAGCATTCGTCAATTTTTGCAAGCACATGGCCAGCACATGGCGCCATTTCTTGGAAGGAAAATACGAGCTTTTGGGCTTCGATTGCATACTGGGTCTACCTATACTGTGCCATGGGCATTCAACTTCCGTTTGTTGGAATGGCAGCTTGGTTTTCCTCAATAGGATATGGAAACAAATCAAAAAGCCGGTAGCGTTCCCGGCTTGCGAATCAGCTGTGAAAACTGATACTAGAAAATCATCGGCTTACCCACAGTAATTGTTTACCCCTCGCCACTGAAGTAAATTCGAACCTAAGAACATATTGGTGAATATGGCCGAGCATCCGAGATAGATAAATACCAAGTGATATATTTGGCTGTATATCTGAGATGTTGCAAGTGAAGGAAAAATCCGAAAAAACCATGTTAAGTCTTACCATATAAGGATTTATTTTGATAAAAATATGAACGTTAGGGTATTCAGCATCAATTTGGGCCAGGGCGTTGGAAAAATCATACTTGATCAACGGGACACTAACAGGTGAAGTGGTCAGCAACATGAAAATTATTTTTGCAAGCAGTCTCGAACCTGGTACTTAATGCTCTGACCCAAGTGTTCTAACTACAAACCCACTCAGACTAAATAAAAATCTAACGATAGCCCGCGTTAATTGGTAGTTTGGCTTAAACATTAATTTATTTTAATTTTTCAACCCATTTTTTTGAAGTGCACGGTTACTAATATGCAAGTGAATATAACTTTCATTTTCATTATCACATTCTGGTTACGGCCACAGAAACTTAGGTTGACGCTCATCACTAAACTCCCTATATGTAGGAAAACTCTGCCTAAGTACCCAAAATATCGAGGTTAGTTGATGTCATTTTCACGACCATTTTATGGATCTGAATAGCAAGTAGAGATGAATTAACCAATAATATAGAAGTACATACATAGTATACATTTTCATACTATCAAAGTGATTGGAAATACTTTGAACAAACACTGCAATCTGAGAAGCCAGAACTGTGATGCGTAAGATATGCAAATAAAATCGTAATCTCTTATCAAATCTCATATAAACATCATTAAACTTATTAGCAAAGCACTGCGATAAAATGTTCAAAGAACAAACAGAAATCCTGAAACCTTCATAGTTTTGTTTAGCAATATTTTGAGTTTACATCGCTCACATCCGAAACATATTTGAAACCTTATAAAGAGTAACATATACATAAGGTGTTTTTAGAGGCATGTAATTTTTTAAACGAATTAAAAAGACATTTATTATTATGATGGTCAATTTTTGGCTTTGATAACTTGTAAATTTAAGGGCATTTATTGTTAACTTCCCAGTATATGGGAAGTTCTTGTAATCGCCTCGAAAATCGAAATTGAAATTTTCAACATTTCTTTACGTTTTGAGGTCTATAGAGTATATATAAAGTGTTTTTAGAAAGGGAGATGTATGTGTGTGTGTGTGTGTGTGAACGTACGTACGTACGTACGTTCGTGGACACTTTTTTCTACGAGCATAACTCACGTAAAAAAAAGTCGTATCGACTTCGTTAATGTGTCAATCGAAGCGTCTTTGCAATCTTAAGAGCTGATTAGTTTTTGGGATACTTCGGTTGGGGGGGGTTTGTTGTTTTGACCCCGCAATCTTGAAAAAAAATTTTGATATTGTTTTTACAAGCACTGCTTGAAGTATATAAATTTTATAAAAATTGAATACTGTCTTTCAAACCTCAGGTTGAAAATTTAGTGTTTATTAAAAAAAACCTAATTTTTTGCACTTTTTTTTAAAAAATCAAAAAACGACTCAAAGAATTTTTTTAAAAACTTGATAGAATCACAAAACTGTCAATACGCGTTGATTGATACCTTGATCAAAGAAATCGTATGTTTCGTTCGCGAGATATAACGCATCACAGGAATGACCTTCAAAGGGGCAAAACAACAAAACCCCCCCGACCGAAGTATCCCAAAAACTAATCAACTCTTGAGATTGCAAAGACGCTTTGATTGACACCTTAACGAAGTCGATACGACTTTTTTACGTGAGTTATGCTCGTAGAAAAAAGTGTCCACGAACTTACGTACGTACGTACACACACACACACACACATACATACATCTCCCTTTCTAAAAACACTTTATATATACTCTATAGACCTCAAAACGTAAAGAAATGTTGAAAATTTCAATTTCGATTTTCGAGGCGATTACAAGAACTTCCCATACACTGGGAAGTTAAAAATTAAAAATCATTAACAGTCATCATGATTTTCAAGGTCATTTCTGTCATGTGTTATATCTCGCGAATCAAACATACGATTTGCACGGTTAAGATGTCAATCGACGTGTATCAACATTTATGTGATTCTATCAAATTTTGAAAAAAATCGTTGAAGCTGTTTTTTAATTTAAGAAAAAAACTGCAAAAAATTTAAGTTTTTTTAATAAACAATAAATTTTTAACCTGATTTACGGAAGACAGTATTCAATTTTATATACTCCAAACATTGTTTGAAAAAACTTAATCAAAATTTTTACTGATGATAGCAAGAAACATTAAATAAAAAATAAAAAAAAATCATTAACAGTCATCATGCTCTTCAAGGTCATTTCTTCCATTCACTATATCTCACGAACCAGATATAATATTTCCATCATTAAGGGGTCAATCGACGTGTTTTGACATGATTTTGATTATTTTAACATTATAAAAATCCGTTTCAGCGGTTGTTTTAATTTAATAGAAAAAAATGCAAAAACTTAGGGTTTTTTTCATAAAAAATATTTTTTTAACCTGATTTACACAACATAATAATAAGTGTTTATAAAATTTATACATTCCCATCAGTTTTTGAAGAGAAACCAGCAAAACTTTTTTCATGACTCTGAAAAAAATTCAATTAAAAATAAAACAAATCATTCAAAGTTACCAAATGAAAAGGGTTCTTCCGAATGATATTACCTTATATCTTTTATTCTAAAGACTTTGTTGTAAAGTCAATCAAAGTTTTAAAATGATTTTTAATAGTTTTTGTAGTCTTGGCATAAAAATAAGTGGCTTAAATTTTGAAAACCATCAAAATTTCAATCAAATTTGCATTTGTGGTAATCAATCATCATCATCCATCCACCTTGCGTAATCAGTGGATGCTTCCGTAGATGATATGATTAATATTAACTCATTCCTTTTACTGCTTTGAACACCTCTCATTATTATTATTTAAAGTAGTACTATTTTCAAAATTATTATTGTGTTTAATATTTTTAATGTTTATCTAGATATTACTGGGAAGTTGACCGTGTGGACCTCAAGGGTCGCACTTCGCGGCTTGTTTTAAAATATTTTTGGCAGCTGACTACCGAAACAACGTCTTAAAAATACCATTCTGTTGATATCATTAGCACGACATTTTCCAGCATTGCTGGCATTATTTCACCAATAACGCTTCGAGAGTTGACTAATCAATAGTTGCTAGTTTATCAGCAACGATTGGGATAAGTTACTTGACGTACTCTATTTCACCTCTGAATGCTTCTACTTCTAAAACTTCGACATCGGAAACTGTTTCGCTGACAAGAGATCATTTGAAATGTGCTACCGATACCACAGGAAAGCTGTTCAACTGTTTATTCACCTTATATCGCTGCTTCTGGTCCAGTGCTTTTAACAGTGAAGCCTCCTCGCCAAGTATTTATATACAGACTAACATACAACACTCCTAACGATTGCGTTCTTGGTTATATTGTGAATAAACTTGGCTTCACTCCACCTATCCTTGACTGCAAAAAACTGACAAAAGAAAACTTGCCTAATAAATTAATTGCATCTTTTAATGTGACTGTTCCACATGAGCTGGACTGTCTGCTTCAACCTGATTTTTGGCCAAGTGGTGCACTTATTAAAGAGTTTTCTTCAAGCATTAGTACAAGCAAAAATTTTTGCCAGCAGCGAAAACCATTGAGAACTCACATACAATAAATAATAATGCTTCCAGGAGTCTTAGTATTTATTACCAAAATGTTCGAGGATTATGGTCCAAGCTAGCCGACTTTAAAATTTCTGCCCATCTTTCTTATCATGATATCATATGTCTGTCTGAAATATGGTTAAATGATTCAATCATAAACGCTGAACTATCTACCGATTATGTTTTTTACCGCCGCGATCGCGACTATTCTCTCTGTGGCAAAGTAGGTGGAGGAGGCGTTCTTGTTGCTGTAAAAAAATCTCTTTCGTCATCCATTTGCCATAATTTTCATCCATCACATCCCGTTGAAGCCATCTTAGTGAAAGTCTCAACTTCTTCTTCCACACATATGCTAGTATGCTCAGTCTATATACCTTATAACTCTTCTGTGACTGTTTTTGAAAAGTTTTTTGATAAATTTTCTGCCTACTATAACTTCATTAGATGTTTCTCCAACGTAATTATATGCGGTGATTTTAATTGCTCATTAGTTGAGTGGTTCTCTTTTCCTTCCTCTGTTACCAAATCCTCTAACGCACTTTCTTTCTATTCACTTTCTTTTCTCTTTTCTTTCTCTACTTTTTCTTTCACAATATAATTCCTCACTCAATGCATATGGCCGTTTGCTTGATCTTATCCTTGTTAGTATGCCACCTCCTCTTGTTTCCATATCCACTATCGATGCACTCTATGTCCCTATTGATCCACATCATCCCCCATTTGATATCCTGCTTACTTTGCCTATAACCAGACCTCATGGCTTTCATTTTCCTCCAAACTACAATTTCCATAAAGCAGACTATTCTACCTTATCCCATAAATTATCCTCTGTAGATTGGGCTGCACTCTTCTACGGTCTTAATTGTGAAGATATTGTTACCAAATTTAATCAGCTGCTCTCTAATCTTATTTCCCGATTCACCCCACTCACAAAATCAGTTATTAGTGCTATCAAACTTAAACACAGAGCTCGTCAACGAATGAAGACGTCTAACTCACTTCATACCCAATCTGAATTTCGTAGGCTTAGGTCAATTGCTAAGCAAAAAATACGGCAAGCTACTTCCTCTTGCCACAGTTCCCTTGAAACCTGATTTCTCGCTAATCATCCTAAGCCTTTCTGGTCATATATAAGATCATTGAGGTCTTCCCCATCCATCCCTAGCTCCATGTACTGTGACGATATAACTGCCTCATCTGCTGTAGCCATTAATGACATGTTTGCTTCATATTTTTTCTCTACATTTTCTTCTCATTCACCGCCATCTCTCATTCCTAATGGAAATTTGATCAATCCTATCATTTCATCCATTTCCGTCGATCCTCTCTTGGTTAACTCCATTATTGACTCCTTGTACCCCAATGTTGGCCCGGGTCCTGACGGTATCCCTAATTTTTTTTATTAAATCCTTAACATCTTCTCTGTTTATTCCTCTTTCTTTCATTTTTAACTTGAGTTTATCCTCTGGTGTTTTTCCTCAATGCTGGGGGATGGCCAACATTTTACCTATTCTCAAATTTGGTGATCCTTCGTGCGTTAAAAACTGTCGTCCTATATCCCATCTCTCTGCAATTTCTAAAATTCTTGAACGCATTGTTCACTCAAGTATCTACATGGCCTTACGACCTATGATTGTACCTGAGCAGCATGGTTTCCTTCCTTATCGTTACACTACTTCAAACCTACTTGTTCTTTCAAACACTGTGGCTTCAGCTCTTGATAATCGCCTTCAGGTTGATGTCATTTATACTGACTTTTCCAAGGCTTTCGATACTGTTGACCACTCTTTACTGTGTCGCAAGCTTGAGCACTTTGGAGTTTCAGGTTCCCTACTTTTGTGGTTGATGTCCTATTTGTCTTCAAGGTGTTGCCGTGTTTCCATTTTCGGTAAACTTTCTGCCCTTTTTTACCCCCAATCGAATGTCCCACAAGGGTCCATTCTTGGCTCTCTTCTTTTTATCCTTTCCATCAATGACCTACCTCCTATATTTAAGTCTCGTTGTCTTCTTTATGCTGATGATCTCAAGATATACAGAGTGATTTGGTCTTTGGATGACTGCAAAGCTCTCCAAGAAGATTTAGTCGCGCTGAGTTCTTGGTGTCAAGCAAATTCCCTCTCCCTAAACATTCCTAAGTGTCATACATTGACTTTCTCCCTTAAAACTTCTCATTTCCAATTTACATATCTTATTGATTCTGTTCCTATAAGTGTTGTTGATCAAGTTAAAGACCTTGGTGTCATTTTTGATACCAGGCTAAAATTTGATGCTCACATTCTAAATATCATCACCAGAGCCTCAAAGCTATCGGGTTTTGTGTTGAGCCATCCCCCTATTTTCTCTAATTCTCTTTCTGCTGTCAAACTTTTTGTGAGTATCGTTCGTCCTATTCTTGAATACGCATCCCAAATTTGGTCACCTTACTTTGAATATTTAATTAATCTCCTTGAATCTGTTCAACGTAAATTTACCCGCTTTCTCCAGCTAAAATTTAAAATTTCCTATATTCCTTATGATGAACGTCTCCTCTTACTTAACATACCTTCTTTGGAATCACGAAGGATCTATCTCGATCAATGCCTCCTTTTTAAGCTTTGCCATAATTATATTCAGATCGACATTGACAATCTAGTTTTCTTTAGACATAGTTCTAGGCTCTCACGATCAACAAATATATTTGCTTTACCATTTGCCAGAACAGAGATATATTTTAATTCTACTCTACTCTGTCTACCTAGATCTCATGATAGACTCCAGCTTGGACCTTTCCCCTCTTCTTTTGCCGCTTTTAAGCGAAACTTAGTGAATGTTTAACTAATTAATTTCACTTTTTTAATCTTAATATTAATCTTGTATTCTTATATTTATTTTACGGTTACACAATTATAATTGGAGTTTACTCTGTAAATTGTGCTGATACTAAATAAATAAATACTCCCGAAAAAGTTAATCCAATGGAGTCAAATCACATGATTTGGGCAGCCAGTTTACAGATCCATTTCTAGAGCTGATGCAGTCACCAAATGTTCAGTCCAATAAAATAATGGCATGCTACGCCATCCTGTTGGAACCGTTTCTCTTTCCGGCGATTGCCATTCGTGTTGGGAATCAAAATTTTCTGAATCATTTGTCGGTAACGATCATCATTAATTAATTAATTAACGTTGGTTCCGACTTCAGATTTGAAAAAGAAATGACCAATTATGACGCCGACAAGCAAACCGCACCACACAGTGACTTTTTCAATATGTAATGGGGTTATCAAAGTCTCTTAAGAATTCTCCTCACTTGGTGTGAAGATAATCAATTTTGCTTATTTACGTACCCATTAAGCTGGGAATGAGCCTCATCACTGAAAACTCTTTGACAATTTAAATGCGGTTCAACTTTCAACTCATTCTCAGCTCATTCACCGAGCGTACGACGCAAACAATGGTACAATGGCGTCAACTGCTGCACTAGTTGGATCTTATAAGCCTTCAGTCCAAGTTCACTATTATTCCTCAAAATTTACCAAATAGTGACCGGACAGAGGCATAGTCGACTCTAATTTATCGATTCTATAACTTTGGATGCTCAGTTACATTATCCGCTACAGCAGCGATAGCTGCCTCTGTGCGCACTATTCGAGCTCGCGTTGGATGAACATTGTTCAATATAGTGTACGTGGACATAAATCTTTCCATTGTATTGCTTATGAGCTGCTCAAACTGACGATTATGAGCAGCATAAGTTTTGCGCACAGAAAGCAATTTTCGGAAACTAATGCACTATGTCGAGACGTTCTTCAGATATTAGTCTTTACAGGTAATTAGTCAAAGTCAATTAAACATAATGCCAAAATGAAAGCGAAAATTAGCATTTACAATGTCAAATATCTTTATCAAAATTTCTATACGTCTAAAAAACATCCGATATATTATGAACGTAAAATCATTGATAAACAGAATAAAAATCAATTTTCAAGAATAAAAGAATTTCGATAAGCAGTCTTTTCTAAATTACGTATCAAAACCGAGATGAAATGAAAGAGCACTCAGATTTATTTGATTACGCTTGTCTTGAAACATATCAAATATTTTTCGCTACATTTATTATCAAATCCTTCAAAAATTGTCATTGCCTTAACTTTTTTGTCATTGTCATTGTCATTGCAATAACTTTGTACTTTTACTGTCCTCAGTGATAAAGTGAAAAAAAATTAAAATTATCTCCTCTGTTACCAATGAATTCACTAAACATTCGAAATTTTTCTTTAGCTGATCTTTATTCACTAATATTTATTCACTTATATCGACTTCTCACATGGTTTTTGATGCGTAAACAAATTATTCGGAACATTAGCTTACATCAACGCCAAGAAGATCATGTCTCGAATAGTTTAAAAATTTGCTTTCATAAGTATTTGCTTTAGTAATTGATATTACACTCACTTCACGCTTCTTGCTTCCTAACAAATATTGCTTCATTTGATTTAAAGAAAAACAATAGAGATACTTCGAGAAGAGCTTGATTAAATAAATAACAACAAACTTTCTCCAACATGGTGAATGTTATGGAAAACCTTTAGCTAGAAGCATTCCACATACCTTACCTACGTTAACCTTACGTACCAAACAGCTATCGATGAGTATGGCTTGGATATAAAAAAAATTAAAATCGAGTGAACAATATCGAACAAAAAAAGATAAAAGCTATCCATCTGTTCATATTATCTTTGTTCAAATTTGGTAGAGCAACCTAGGATAGAAGAAACAATATAATCAAACTGTTCAAATCACACAGCAAGTATGCTTCCATCCATAATGTACATACATATGTATGATTGTATAGTAGTTATGTATAAAATCAGATGTAATTAATTTCAGGTAGTTTCGGAAAGAGATTTCCACGGAGCAGCGTAGAATTGTTGAGACAATAAATTTTTTCTCTAGTTATGAAACGAAAAATTCATTTTTCGTTGTAATTCTAGATCTCAGTTTTGATGCATTGTCCACCATTCCGATATTCCGAATTTCTAATGAAATTTTTTATGAACATTTTTTTGAGGTCAGACGTTCAAGTTATTATTAAAGAAACCACACATTAACAATATCATCTTCAAACATTTGACATGCTTCATATATACACAATATCAATCGATAGTATCCTAAAAAACATATCCATTTTATTTATAACTTACTATGACATACCTGATATTTCTGTGCCAAATCAAGTTGAAACGATGATGTAAATTTGAAATAAATCATTTGTAGATGCATCTTATAAGGACTCGTCGAGGTCATAAGGCTGTTGTTTGTGGACCTCGGTATTTTTGGCGAAAGCGATATGCGAAACGGATTGTGAACATCTGTACATAGTTCGATAGATGAAAACCAGAAATTATTTCCCCAGATGAATGATCGCGGAATATTTCCAAATGAATCAATTACTGAAACACAAAATATTTTGTCAGGATATAAAAATGATCGAACAAATTGACAGAATTCATTTTTATACAATTCTAAGACAAATAATTCATGAATTAAGCTATAAATTTTTCAATAGTTCTTGTTTTTATTAGATTATAAGCTGTAGCATTGAAATACCGTCTACTGGCATCACTTTTCTCTGATTTTTCGCTACTTACGATCTTTTAGGAGTTT
Organism: Oxycera nigricornis; assembly: GCA_963942545.1. NCBI lineage: Eukaryota > Metazoa > Arthropoda > Insecta > Diptera > Stratiomyidae > Oxycera > Oxycera nigricornis. Next base: position 85,849,225 of record OZ012659.1, read on the forward strand.
TGCAGCGTCACTCTATGGAGCTTGAATTATGTAACTTAAAGCTAATTATTCTGTAGGGGCAATAGAATCAAAAAATCAACCAATTGAGTGGTTAGTGTGTTTTTAACTTCCCAATATATGGGAAGTTCTGTAATCGCCTAAAATATCGAAATTAAAACTTTTTAACATACGTATCTTTATGTACGTACGTACGTTCGTGGGCAGTTTTTTCTACTAGCAAAACTTACGTAAACATAGTTGTATAGACTTCGTTGAGATATCAATCGAAGCGTCATTGCAATCTTAAGCGCTGATTAGCTTTTGGAACACTTCGGTCGGGGGCGTTTGTTGTTTTGATCCTTTGCAGGACATTTCTGTCATGCGCTTTATGTCGCGAACAAAACATAGGATTTGCATCGTGCAAGTGTCAATCGCATATTAACTTTTGTGTGAATATTTCAAATTTTTAAGAAAATTGATGGGGCCGTTTTTTTAATTTACTAAAAGAAGAGTGCAAAAATTAGGTTTTTCATAAACAATAAATTTTTAACATGATTTGCCAAACGCAGTAACAATATTTATAAAATTTATATACTTCAAACAGTTTTTGTAAAGCAACGTTTTTATGATTCCAAAAAAAATTAAACAAACCGCGAGGTGCGACCCTTGAGATCCACACGGTCAACTTCCCAGTAATATTTACATAAATATTAAAAATACTAAACAAAATAATAATTATGCAAATAATACTACTTCAAATAATAATAATGTACCTCTCATAACAGTAATTGGAATGACTTAATATTAATCGTATCATCTATGGGAGCGTCAATTGATTATGTAGGTAAGGGGGATGATTGAATATCTGCGCGGATTAATCGGGAAGGAGGGGGGGCAGGTTGCAAAGCCTATTGTACGTTATTTGTTATTTTCATATCGATGAAAGCTTTTTAAAGCATATGATCTAGCAAAGTATTGACTACAAAACATTTTACCATTCAAAGCGTTCATTACAACAAATGCAAATTTGATTATTATTTTTGATTTTCAAAATTTAAGCAGTTTTTATATTAAAACTAAAACACGGTACTGTAAAAACTCCTCAAAATCTGCTTAAACTATGCAAATATTAATAAAGTTTGATTGGCTTAACAACATTGTCTTTAGAATAAGAGTAGTCAGGTAAAATCATTCATATGAACACTTTTTACATGGCGACTTTGAATGATTTTTTATTTTTAATTTAATTTTTTAGACATCATGAAAAAAGGTTTTGCTGGTTTGTCTCTAAAAATTGATATGGATTTATAAATTTTATAAACATTTATTACCGTGTTGTGCAAATCTGGTTAAAAAAAAATTTATGAAAAAATCCTAATTTTTTGCATTTTTTTTTGTTAAATTAAAAAACGGCTCCAACGATTTTTTTAAATAAAAAAACATAACAAAAAAGTTAATACACGGCGATTGACACCTTAATGAGGCAAATATTATATCTGGTTCGTGAGATATAATGTATGACAGAAATGACATTGAAATCATGATGTTTTTTAATGATTTTTTATTTTTAATTTCATTTTTTTTGTGATCATGAGAAAAAGTTTTGTTGATTTTTGCACAAAAACTGTTTGAAATATATAAATTTTATAAACATTGATTACTGTGTTTCGCAAATCAGGTTAAAAATTTATTGTTTATGAAAAAAACCTAATTTTTTGCACTTTTTTCTCTTAAATTAAAAAACGGCTGCAACGATTTTTTCAAAATTTGATAGATTCACACAAATGGTATTACGCGTCCATTGACAGCTTAACTATGCAAATCGTATGTTTGGTTCGCGATATATAGTGCATGACAGAAATGACCTTCAAAGGGGCAAAAGAACAAACCCCCCTACCGAAATGTTCCAAAAACTAATCAGCTCTTAAAATTGCAAAGGCGCTTCGATTGACACCTCAACGAAGTCGATACCACTTTGTTTACGTGAGTTATTCTCGTAGAAAAAACTGTCCACGAACGCACATACGTACGTACGTACGTACATACACACACACATACTTCTTTCTAAAAACACTTTAAATATACTCTATAGACCTCAAAACGTAAAGAAATGTTGAAAATTTCAATTTCGATTTTTGAGGCGATTCTAAGAACTTCCCATATACTGGGAAGTTAAAAATTTCCATGATTATAAAAAAAAACTAAATGAGAAATCATTCAAAGCCACCACGTAAAAAGGGTTCATACGAATGATATTACTTTATATCTCTCATTCTGAAGACTTTGTTGTAAAATTAATCAAAGTTTATTGAAATTGGCTTAATTTGAGCAGATTTTTCACAGTACGGTGTTTTAATTTTCATAAAAAATCTGCTTAAATTTTGAAAACCAAAAAAAATCAATGAAACTTGCATTTGTGGTAATCAACGGTTTGAATAGTAAAATGTTTTGTAGTCAATACTTTGCAAGATCGTATGCTTCAAAAAGCTTGCATCAAATAAAAAAATGTAGTTTTTAGTTGTTTTGTTCTTTAGTGTTCATAAGATTTCAATGACTTCTTCCATCATCATACGTAATGCTTTTTACTTTTTACTTGCAATTGAACCTATTTTTGACTACATATTCAATGTTTTTCAAGACCAACAGAAACAAAGAAATAGTTATTAGTCTCGTTAATACAAAATCATAAAAAAATACAAATTCAGTGATTATTCCGAAGCGATGGCAATTTTGAACGCAACTATTCAAAATGGCGACACGACACGCGACAAAATCTTTTCAGTGGGCGTAATAACAAAAACTGCATTCATTTTTGGTAGCGCTCTTTTGTCCGTCAAGCATCGATATGAAAATAATAAGTAACGTAGAAAGGGCTTTGTAAGCTCCCCCCCCCTCTTCCCGATTGATCCGCGTAAATATTCAAACCAACCAAACCTCCGAAATCCGTACGTAATCAATCCAGTAGATGATATGCTCAATATTGAGTCTTTCCAATTACTGTTATGAGAGGTACAAGCACGACAATTTTCAAAATGAAAAAAAAATTAAAACAACAGTAGCAAAGATATACAATTGAAAAATAGCTATAATTGTTCAAGACGCTATAACGTTATTCGGGGAAACATCCTACTGCTGGAACAAGAGTAAATAACATAATTGACCTTACCGGAAACAGAGTATGTAGGGTGTTTTCAAGGCATAGGGATTTTCCGACAAATAACACAGGTAAATTATTAAAATAGCTTGATCAACTTGTTAATCTTATATATGATCTCCGCCACTACCTATCCACAAAAGAAGAGGTAATTTCAGCCTCGCGAGACATTTTCAGGATTCAAATCTCTTAAAGGGAGCAAAATAGATTTAGTTATGTCCCGTTGCTCACACTCATCACTATTACATTAATCTTCAACAATAAACGGCTATTTTTATGATGCATCCGGGAGCTATCTATAAAAATTGCTTCCATGAATGAGTGTAGATAAAATACCAAATTTCATACACCTTACCTCAATTTATTTCATGGTTTTTATAGAAAAAAAAGTAAGACCACGCCTCAAGGTGCAACCCTTGAAATCCACACGGTCAACTTCCCAGTAATATCTACATAAATATTAAAAATATTAAACACAATAATAATATGAAAATAATGACACTTTAAATAACAATAATGATAAGAAGTCATTATAGCAATTGGAATGAGTTAATATTAATCTTATAATCTTAAGGAGCGTCCTTTGATTACGTAGGGGTGTTGGTGGGAGGGGGCGGATTAAACCTTCATGTGGATCCATCCGAGGCGGTGCAGGTTACAAAGCCATTTCTACGTAACTTGTTATTTTCATATCGATGCTTGAAAGACAAAACACCGCTAACAAAAATGTTGGCGAAATTGCCATTTTAGAATTACTGAATGAAGGGTTTGCTTTTACGCTGGCTGAAGAGATTTGTCGCATGATGGCCATTTTGAACAGTTGCGGCCAAACTTTCCATGGCTGCGAAATAATCACTCAATTTGTATTTTTCAGAATTTTACATCAATAAGGCTAATAATTATTTCTTATTTTGCAGTTAATCTTTAAATACATTGGAAATCTAGTAAATAATCGCTGTTTAATTGTATGTAAAAATATAAAGTATTACAAAAGATGAGGTAGGAACTAATTGAAATCTACGAACCTTAAAAAACTAAACTACTTTACTATTAAAACTACAATTTTTTATTTGATTAAATCTTTTAAAGCATATTAACTTGCAAAGTATTGACACATTGTATCTGTAGTAATACACGGTTTTACCTTGGAACACTGATAATCATTGCTTATTAACTTCCCAGTATATGGGAAATTCTTGTAATTGCCTCGAAAATCGAAATTGAAATTTTCGACATATCTTTACGCTCAAAACGTAAAGATCTTACGAGTATATTTTAAGTGTTTTTAGAAAGAAGTATGTATGTGTGTGCGTGTGTATACGTACGTACGTACGCGCGTGCGTTCGTGGACAGTTTTTCTACGAGCATAACTCACGTAAACAAACTCGTATCGACTTCGTTAAGATGTCAATCGAAGCGTCTTTGCAATCTTAAGAGCTGATTAGTTTTTGGGAAACTTCAGGTGGGGGGTTTGCTGTTTTGACCCCTTGAAGTTCATTGCTGTCATGCGCTATATCTCAAGAACCAAACATGCGATTGTCATCACTAAGGTGTCAATCGACGCGTATTGACATTCTTGTGATTTCTTTAAACTTTTATAAAAATCGTTGAAGCCTTTTTTTGATTTATGAAAAAAACGTGCAAAAAAATAAGGTTTTTTTCATAAACAATAAATTTTGAGCCAGATTCGCAAAGCGCACTGATCAATATTTATAAAATTTACATACTCTAAATTATGCTTGAAAAAACAGCAAAATTTTTGTAACGATTTTTAAAAAAATCAAATTAAAAATAAAAATCATTAAGTCATCATGACCTCCAAAGGCATTCATGTCATTCTCTATATCTCGCGAACCAAATATAATATTTGCATCACTTAAATATCAATCGTCGCATCTTAACATTTTCATGATGTTTTCATGTTTTTAAAAAATCGTTGCAGCCGTTTTTTAATTTTAAAAAAAATTGCAAAAACGTAAAAAAAAATTTTAAATCCTCGTAAAAAATAAATTTTAAACCGGATTTGCACAACACAGTAATAAATGATTATTAAATTTCCTTATCAGTTTTTGAAGAAAAACCAGCCATGATTACGAAAAAAATTTAAAAATAATAATTCAAAGTCACAATGTAAAATGTGTTCATACGAATGATATTACTTGATTACTCTTATTATAAAGACATTGTAGTTGAATCAATCGAAGTGTATTAATATTTGTATAATTTGAGCAGATTTTTAATAGTTTTTGCAGTACCGTGTTTTAATTTTGATAAAAAGACTGCTTAAATTTTGAAACCCAAAAAACAATGTTTTTTAGTCGAAACTATGCAAGATCATATACTTTAAAAAGCTTTCCTCAAATAAAAAATTGCAGTTTTTAGTAGTTTTGTTCTTTAGTGTTTATAAGATTTCAATTACTTGCTCCATCATCATACGTAATGCTTTTTACTTTTCACGTGCAATTAAACCGATTTTTGACTGCACATTCAATGCTTTTCAAGACCAACTGAAAATAAGACATAAGTATTAGCCTGATTTTTGTAAAATCGTGAAAAAATACAAACTCAATGATTGTGCTGAAGTCATGGGGATTTTGAACAAAACTATTCAAAATGGCCACCACGCGACAAAATCTCTTTAGTGGGCGTAATACAAAAACTGCATTAATTTTTGCTAGCGCTCTTCTGTCCTTCAAGCATCGATATAAAAATATCATATAAAGTGAAAAAAAAGCTTTGTAGCCTGCATCCGCGTGAATATTCAATCATACCAATCCATCCTCCATCCACAAAAAGCCTTATGTAATCAATAGACGCTCCCGTAGATGATATGATTAATATTAGCTCATTCCAATTACTGTTATGAGTACCTCTAATTACTATTATTTAAAGTAGTATAATTTTCGTAATTGTATTTAATATTTTTAATATTTATTTAGATATTCCTGAGAAGTTGACCGTGTGGACCTTAAGGGTCGCACCTCACGGCTTGTTTGAAAAGTAAACGCAAAATTGAACCCTGTCTTAAGGTCTTGTCGCGGAGTATAAATACTTTTGAGGATTCATGGAGTTACTTAGAGGATAAGTTTTAAAAAAATCTATGACTACTAAAAATTCATTAAAATCTGCACTGATGGACGAGTGGAATAAATTTGAGCACCCTTTTTGTAAGAAAGTTATGAAGTCTTAGACCAGTTAAAAGGAAAAAGGGATACCAACTAATTACTAATAAATAAACAATGTTTATTAGCATGAGCATCAAACTTAATTTCTAGTTATGATCCATTATATCTTTCAAGTTTATTTCGTTGTTGGTCAGAGTTTTTTTTATTTTAATATTAAAAATCGTTAACAGAGAATTTAAAATTGTTGTGAGTGACCTATAAACCTTTTGTATTGAATATTTAAGATTTTCTTAATATATGTATGGACCTTATTTTTCATTGACTCATTTTTCTCCTTTTAACTTGTTCTATTTTGATTTTTTTATTAATTTCTCCCATTATTGAATTCAAATCTTTGTAAAATGCAAGACAATGAAACATCTTTACAGTTGTCACAGCAAGGCTTGTCATTTTTCTTTTATAAATGTAAAACATTTCACACTCAGAACGATCGTTTGGTAATTTCTCTTCAATTGTCAGTTGTGGTCCTGTATTGAAAAAAAATCTTCGTCAGACTTTGTAAAAAATCGTTTCAAAAAATTATCCAAATGTCTTCACGTACCGTTGTATACAATTTTTTCCCACTTTTGCATATATCTATTTGTTTTAACTTTTTTCATTTTAATGTAACTTTTAAAGGACAAAGTGTTGATTGATTAGAACAAACCGATTTTCAAAACCAAAAATAGTCACAAATTATTTTTGAAATATTATTCAAATTTGCTTCAGATTTTTATTTTACAAATAATGTGCACTTAGCTTCAGCAGTGTTTTAGTTCCAGCTTTAGCTTTTCCTAAGTGTTTCTTTTTTTAGATCGTTACTTATACGTATTTTCTGCTTAATAACATCTAAAGCGTAAAAATTATATTTAAGCAATTTCAAAATCCATAAATAAATATGTTTCATATCTCTATTAATGTCTTTTAGATCCTCTTTATTTTGTTTGATATTTTGTATTCTTATTACGCCTAATTTTCTTCTGTCTTGTATGCCTTTTCTTATTTTTATGTCACATGTGGTTCATCAAAAGGATCTGAGCCAGTCTTTTCGTATTTGAAAAACCGAACAAAGACCAATTTTAACAAAATAGTCCCAAAATATGTACATTCAGAACAGAACGAGATATGCGTAAAACATACTGGTAAATTTAAACACTAATTAAGATTGCAAACTGTGGGTGAAACGTACAATTGTTTTATACTTAAAATCAAGGAAAAAGGAAATAGGTTGATTTGTTTAACAATCAAATATCATGCAGTTCGGGAAAAGCTCTACAGAAAATTAGATAATCAAAATAGTTTTCAAATGATCTGATTTTGAAATTAGATGCTTATCTTCAAAGTTATCATTGGAAAAAGTATGAATTCGGATCCGGAAAACTGAACCTAGTACCAACATTGTTTTTTCACTTTACCCTTTTAACCACCATCTTGATTTTATTGAGGAAACTAACAGGTCCATCTTATTGAAAAAATGAATCCCTACTCGGCGAGATTTGTGCACAATAAACAGTTAAAAACATTCTCCTATAGAGATTTGGAAATTTTCTGCACCAGTATTTTTAACTTCTTGTATTAGTATCCAGATTTTCGTTTTAAGGTCTGGTGTTTTCTCAAAGAACTACGAAAGTATTGATGAATTTTTCAGTAAACTTTACACTAAATTAATATTGGATGTACGTTACATTTGATCGCCCAAACTTCATTCGATTCAACTCCGTTCAAAAATATCTTCAACTGCTGCGCGCACTTTTGCACTTGCACTTGGTTACTTTCATTTCCCGCCCTTACCGCCCGTTCTGCGATTCCAACCAAAAAGTTAGCATTGCGCAGACTTTCCACGCGGCCGCGGTTATTATCGGCAAATTCGGCAAAATTTTTATCACAATCGACTGGCGTTAATCGAATCGCGGCAACTATGACCAGAGTGGCCGTTATCAAATGACGATACATTGCCGTCTTGGAAGACGATCCGCATCTCACAATCGAGTTCATTTCGCGATGAATCTATCGGAAAGACTGTGCTTGGAGGTGAAAAAAGCCCGCGAAGAGCAGTTGGTTTCCTGCCTTTTGAGTAGTGGCGTTCATGATGCCGCATCTCACATCTTTAGATATTCTAGAAGGTGTACATTGTGCATAGATACTTGACGAGGAGTTACGATGGATGTTGCGTCAAAGCTGGGAAGAAGATAATCATACTTTTTAAAATCAATCTCTAGAAAAATGATAAAAGACTGCACTAAAATATATTTGTGGGGATGCAAAATGACTAGCTTCAAAGCAGAAGTGATATTAAAATTGCAGTTCAAACTTGAACTCACAAAGACGCCAATTAAAAGAACGAGATCGAACGGCGTATTAAAATTAATAATAAAGTATATTTTCAGTCCTCCCTATGGTAAGATCTGAATGTAATAGCAATCGGTGTGAGTAATGCCGCAAAACAATGAGGTTCTTTTTAAAAGATATAAAACAAATTTTGTTGTCATTTCATATAGTTTACTTTGGCTTATTATCATGCAAATACTTTTATCTGACCGACGTCTCAAAATTTATTCTTGAAATTCGCGTTCTGTACGCCAAACTAATAGAGCTCTTCGTCCAATTTATGGTGCTCATAATCGTTCATCTGAGCAGCTCATACTCAATACGATGGAAAGATTTGTATCCACATATACTCTTTTAAAGAACGTTCATGCAAGACGAGCTCGTACAGTGCGTACCGAGGAAGCTTTCTATGCTGTAGAGGGTAACAAGATTGAAGATCCAAGTGTATCGATTCGACGTGCGTCGTATGTTCGGCAAATGGCCTGAGAATGAGTTGGAAGTTGAACCACATTTTCACCGTCAAATTATTTCCAACGATGAGGCTAATTTCTGGTTTAATAGGTTCGTAAAGAAGCAAAATTTACGTTTTTGGTGTGAACACAATCACCAAGTGATTTTGGAAGTCATATTACATCCCGGTGACATAATTGGTCCTTTCCTTTTCGAATTACCGTTAATGGCAATCACTACCGTCAAATTACTGGTATTTCCTGGATTCTAAACATAAATGCCAATCGTCTGAGGGACAAGAGGCTCCGTGAATCCGTAATTTTAGTGAACGAATCATCTCACGAAATGGACTTGTGGTCACCCAGATCATGTGATTTGACTTCATTGGACTACTTTTTGTGTGTGTGGGTCAAGTCCGCCTTATTGATGAAATAGGGGTGACTATGCTGGAAAAAGTGTTGCCAAATTGCACCAACAGAATGGTCTTCTTAAGATGCAGCTGTGGTGACTATATACCAGAAATTATTTACAAACACTGAATATCATAAAACTTCCCAGCTGGAGGAGCCAAAAATTTGGCTTTTTTCAATAATTGATCTGTGATTATTTGGTTATTTGTTAAAAAAAAGTATATGCCTTTAAAAAAACACCCTACATAGCAATTACACTTTTTAAGTTCCCACAATATGGGAAGTTCTTGTAATCGCCTCAAAAATCGAAGTTGAAATCTTTACGTTTTAATGTCTTTCGAGTATATTTAAAGTGTTTTTAAAGAAATCTGCATGTGTGTGTCTATGTACGTAAGTACGCACGTTAGTGGACAGTTTCCTTCGCAAGCATCGAAGCGTCTTTGAAATTTTAGGAGCTGATTAGTTTTTGGTAAAGTTCAGTCGGGTGTTTTTTTTTGTTTCGACCATGCACTATATCTTGCGAACCAAACATTTGAATCGTTAAGATGTCAACCGACGCGAAATTTAAGAAAATAGCTGTAGCAATAAAAACAGTATAAAAAATCGGTAATTTTTTCAAAAGAAAAAAAATAATTTGATTTTCACAACACAATAATCAATGTTTATAAAATTTATATACTCTTAGCAGTTTTTTTAAAAAATAACATGAAAACTTTTTTCATGATCAAAAAAAATTATACGAAAAACAAAAAAATTCGTTAAAAATCACTGTGTGAAAATAGTTTATGCAAATAATATAACCTGATGTTTCTTAATCTAGACATTGTTATTGGTTCCATCAAAATTTATTAATATGTGCACAATTGAGCAGAGTTAAAGAAACAACTTTTTAAAAAAAAAATCAATCAAATTTTCATTTATGGTAATCGACAAATCAATGGTAAATACTTCTGAAAATCAGGATATCGTCTTGAAGAAAAAAAAAACATTTTTTGCATGGTTGCAAAACATATTTATACAAAATCAGTACACCATTTATATTTATAATGAATTGATAAGAATAATATTACAAAATTTCACTAACTGTAATGACTAAAAATAATCTCTTCTGTCTAATTAAAGTTTCCGCCAATCATTGGTTTTCGAAATCAGATGTTTCAGGTTTTCAACAAATAAAACTTCATAGTTTTTTATTACTTTCCAAAAACATTTAAAAATGAATATGTATAATGGATAAAAGGGCATCCATTAAATATCCAAGGACTATCAACTTAATGTTTGGAGTTCATTCATTGTAAGGGTTCTTAGGACTTAAGACATTGAATTTTTACTGCATATTCCATGTTGTTTTATGATCAAATTTAAAATGAAAAATGACTATCAGTGTTCAAAAGTAAAATGGTATATTAGTACAGATACAATAATGGTCAATTCTTTGCAAGATCATTTACTTTTAAAAGCTTTCATCAAATGAATAATTGAAGTTTTTAGTAGTTCAGAATGTAAGTTTTTTAGTTTAGTTATTTCTTTTGGCTACTGTATGTTCAATGCACTGTGGTTGTGAATGATATAAAAAAGTAAAAGGTTGGATTTGAAAAATATTATAATTTCATTCTTTTGAAAGCTTTGTGTAGTATTTATTATTGGTAATTTGCCTGTCCTTACTAAAGATAAATATTCATAATAAACACTATTACAAAATATTAACTAACTGGGACAGTTATTTATGGCTTTAAGCTTTTCCCAAGCATCGAAAAACATACGTTAACATTGCTCGATATGTATTCAGGTACACCTGCTTTATTCTAAAAATACATATGTATGTTTTTTATTTGATTATAAACCAATCAAAGCTCAACCGAAACATATACCTTTCAATATCTCATCGTTACCAGAAACACATTACGTTTCCGTTTCAAAATATAAACAAAGTAAACAAGTGAGATAATTGTTATGGTTGTAACTATGGACATAGCAAATGGAAGACAGTCCTAAAACATGAACATCACGAAAAAATTATTCACGAATCAATGAAAGTGACTGTAAATATTGCTTGATTAAAACAAAATTACCATTAAATTGTCAATCTTAATACGCACTTGGTTGTTTATTGTTTATCAAGCCCGGTCTTCTAGACTATTTGTAGGTGAAACTGTGGAGGACAGTACTGAAACTAATTTATTTACACTTTTTACGCACATTCATGAGAAATAATTTTAAACCACTTACAACTGAGTTGAAAATTTTAAAAGCGATTATGACGTACTTTGCCTGGCATGATTTTTTTATTTCCGGTTTGTAACCTTCTTGAAAGTTACATCCACAGGGATTTCACCTTTTCTACAGATAAGTACTTGCAACTTTTGTGTCAGTTGTTAAACAGCTTATGAAAGGTCTTAAAATAGATTAAATTGAGTTGTGACCTAACACTTTTCCAAGAATATCCATAAGAATATTTTTCGATAATTAAGAACAAGGAAATATGCCAAAGTAAAACAAACAAAATTGTTTGGGTAAAAAGTTGTTCATATCGAGATTCACTTGAGTTCAGGTGCTAAACACTAACAATTTCTAACAGAAAAGGTCAATATTCACAGAATTTTTGTTAGTTATATAATTTTCGGCTGCACTTTAGCACTAAGCGATCAGTTGATATATTGGATGTTGTTAGAAAAACTCGCGCTAACATGCTCTACCATCGAACCATCACTTATTTTCACAACTTTCCTGACTACTGGTCTCAGAAACGAATATTTGCATTATTTATTTGACCCTAATTGTGACAAATTTTGTTTTCATTTGGCATAAGCAAAGCCAAATATACAAATTTGCGTTAAAATACTAGCAAATTTATTTCCGTGAGAATATTCATAAAGAACGGAATGTTTATGATGAATTTACTTTTGATTCTCGTATAAAAATTATCTACACCAATTCAATATGTTTTAACTTCCCAGTATATGGGAAGTTCTTGTAATCGCCTCGAAAATCGAAATTGAAATTTTCAACATATCTTTACGTTTTGAGGTCTTTAGAGTATATTTTAAGTGTTTTTAGAAAGAAGTATGTATATATGTGTGTGTGTGTATGTACGTACGTACGTAAGTCTGTACGTTCGTGGACAGTTTTTTCTACGAGCATAACTCACTTAAACAAAGTCCGATCGACTTCGTTAAGGTGTCAATCGAAGCACCTTTGCAATTTTAAGAGCTGATTAGTTTCTGAAAACTTGCTGTTTTGCCCGTTTGAAGGTCATTTCTGTCATGCGTTATATCTCGCGAACCAAACATACAATTTGCATGGTGTCAATCGACGCGTATTAACGATTTTGTGAATATATCAAATTTTGGAAAAAAATTGTTGGAGCCATTTTTTAATTTAAGGTAAAAAAGTGCAAAAAATTAGTTTTTTTCCATAAACAATAAATTTTTAACCTGATTTACCAAACACTGTACTAAATTTTAGAAAATTTATACACTCCAAACACTTTTTGTAAAAAAAAAACCAGCAAAACTTTTTCTCATGATTACAAAAAAAATTAAATTAAAAATAAAAAATCTTTAAAAGTCATCATGATTTTTAAGGTCATTTGTGTCATGCACTATATCTCACGAGCCAAACATACGATATGCTTTGCTAAGGTGTCAATATTTTTATGATTCTATCAAGTTTTTGAAAAAATTATTGAAGCCGTTTTTGAATTTAAGGAAAAAAGTGCAAAAAATTAGGACTTTTTTCATAAACAATAAAATTTTAACCTAATTTTCGAAACACAGTAATCAATATTTATAAAATTTATACACTCCAAACAGTAAACGTAAAGAAATGTTGAAAATTTCAATTTCGATTTTCGAGGCGATTACAAAAACTTCCCATATACTGGGAAGTTAAAAAAACTACTGAAAACTTAAAGCCTTTTAAAGCACATGATCTTCCAAAATATTGAGTACAAAACACTTTACGATTCAAAGCGTTGATTCCCACATATGAAATTTTGATTAAACTTTTTTTGGTTTTCAAAATTTAAGCAGTTTTTATTAAAATAAAAACACGGTCCTGTGAAAACTATTGAAAATTTGCTCAAAGTTCGCAAATATTAATAATCTTAGATTGACTTAGCACCAATGATATAAAGTAATATCATTCAGAGGAACCCTTTTTATAATGTGACGTTTAATATTTTTTTTATTTTTAACTTCCCAGTTCCCTATGGGAAGTTATTGTAATGGGGTCGATTTTGCGAATCCCAAATTTTGACATATCTCCACGTTTTAAGGTCTCTAGAATCCAAACCTATCGTTTTTAGAGAGATGTCTGTGAGTGTGTATGTACGTATGTGTGTGTGTGCGTATGTGCGTTCGGAATAATTTTTCGTCTCGATTATCTCAAGAACCAACCATCGGATTGACGTGGGACGCGTAATTACGTAACTGAATGACTTTTCAGCAAAATCGGTTGCGCCGTTTTTTATTTAGAATGAAAAAACTGAAAAAACGCCTAAAAATTGCTTAGTTTTAAACTGTTGATACGTACTATTAATTCGTGCAGATACCAAATACCTTCATAGTAATGTTGTTATTATTGTGGGTTTTAGCAAAATTGTGATCAAATTTGTAAAAAATGTTATTTAAAAAAAAATAAAGATTACTTTATGAAATTCCAAACTTATATTATCAGGTTTGGGTGAATGGGAGTAGAGACGCTAATGCAGTTAATAATTGGATATTGTTATAAATAATTTAATATTGTTAATAACAATCAAATAATATTAGTTATAATTTGATATTGTACATATAAAGTCAATTATAATTATTCAGTAACGATGAAACAGTTTAATAACGAATGATTATTGTAAATAATAATTAAATACCCTCAATAATAGTTGTGGAGGACAAGAAGGATGACGACGACAAGGTTGCCGAGGTTTTGGTAAAGGATGACCAGGTGGTGGAGACGTCTTCCTCTACCAAAGCTTTTATGGTTAGATAAAAAATTGATAAAAATAATAAAAGTGATTATATTAATTTAGAATAATAATGTTTAATAATAGTAATTATTAATAATAGTAATAAATAATGGTGGTGGAGACGTCTTCCTCTACCAAAGCTGGTTAGATAAAAAATTGATAAAAATAATAAAAGTGATTATATTAATTTAGAATAATAATGTTTAATAATAGTAATTATTAATAATAGTAATAAATAATAAAAGCAAATTATAGCTTTTTATTCACCCCACTGGGAAGTTAGTCGTGTGGGCCTCAAGGGTCGCACCTAGACCACATTTTTACTTTAATTTTTTTGAGACTTTTATTTTCACTTCACTTTTTTAATTTTTTACACACACTAATTAGAACTTCAATTTTTTATAAACAATGATTACTGTGTTGTGTAAATCAGGTTAAAAACTTATTTTTTATGATAGAACCATAATTTTCCGAAATTTTCTATTAAATTTCAAAACAACTCCAGTACTTTTTCTAAAAAAATTAGAGAATCACACAAATTCTAATACACGTTTGCGGTGCACATCAGGTTAAAAATTTATTGTTTATAAAAAAAACTCTAATTTTTAACTTCCCAGTGAAGGTAAGTTCTTGTAATCGCCTCGAAAATCGAAATTGAAATTTTCAACATTTCTTTACGTTTTGAGGTCTATAGAGTTAATATAGAGTGTTTTTAGAAAGATAGAGGTGTGTGTGTGCGAATATACGTACGTTCGTGGACAGTTTTTTCCACGAGCATAGCTCACGTAAACAAAGTCATATCGACTTCGTTGAGGTGTCAATCTAAGCACCTTTGCAATGTTAAGAGCTGATTAGTTTTTGGGAAACTTCCGTCGGAAGGTTTGTTGTTTTGCCCCTTTGAAGGTCATTTCTGCCATGCGCTATATCTCGCGAACCAAACATACAATTTGCATCGTTAAGGTGTCACAGGTGACGCATATTAACATTATGTGATTCTATCAATTTAAAAAAAATGCTGTAGCCGTTTTTTAATTTAAGGAAAAAAAGTGAAAAAATTAGGGTTTTTTTCATAAACATTAAGTTTTGAACCTCGTTTGCGAAACACGTTAATCAAAAATTATAAAATTGATATACTTCAAACAGTTTTTGCATAAAAAAAACCAGCATAATATTTTCTCAAGATTAAGTTAAAAATTAAATAAAAAATAAAAAAAAACATTAAAAGTCATCATGACCTTCAAGGTCACTCCTGTCATTCACTATATTTCACGAATAATATAATATTTGCATCATTAAGGTAAAAATCGACGTTTATTAATATTTTCGTGATGTTTTTGAATTTATAACAAAATCTTTTCAGCCGTTTTCTTAATTTAATAAACGAAAATGCGAAAAATTAGATTTTTTTAAAAAATAAATTTTTAACCTGATTTGCATAGCACAGTAATGAATCTTTATAAAATTTATACATTCTCATCAGTTTTTGTAGAGAAACCAGCAAAAAAAATTTCCATGAATCTAAAAAAAATGAATTAAAAATAAAACATCATTCAAAGTTACCATGTAAAAAGGTTCTTACGAATGATATTACCTTATATATTTTACTCTAAAGACTTTATTGTAAAACCAATCAAAGTTTTATATTATTTGCAAAATTTGATTTTGAATTGTTTTCACAGTATTTTAATATTAAAAAAACAAACTGCTTAAATTCTAAAAACCAACAAATTTTAATCAAATTTAAATTTGCGGTAATCAACGCTTTGAATGGTAAAATGTTTTGTAGCCAACACTATCCAAGATCAAATGCTTCAGAAAGCTTACATCAAATAAAAAATTGTAGTTTTTAGTAGAGACATTCCTTAGTAATCGTAAAATTTCAATGACTTCCTCCATCATCATTTGTAATATAGTACATTTTACTTTTTACATGCAATTGAACCTATTTTTGACTGCATATTCAAAAGTTTTCGAGACCAATAGAAAATATAAAGTAATTATTAGTCCCATTGATGTCAAAACGTGAAAAAATACAAATTTAGTAATCATGATAATGGCAATTTTGAACGCAACTATTCAAAATGGCCACTATGCGACAAAATCTCTTCGGTGGACGTGATAACAAAAACTGCATTCATTTTTGCTAGCGCTTTTTTGTCCTTCAAGCATCGATATGAAACTAGCAAATGACGTAGAAAAGGCTTTGTAACCTACCCCCACCACCCTCCGATTAATCCACGTGAATATTCTATCAAACCAATCCACCCCCCATTCATCAAAAGTCTTACGTAATCAATAGACGCTCGAGTAGATGATATGATTGATATCAACTCATTTCAATTACTGTAATGAGTACCCTTCATTATTATAATTTAAAGTAGTATTATTTTGATAATTATTATTGTGTTTAATAATTTTAATATTTATGTTGATATTACTCGGAAGTTGACCGTGTGGACCTGAAGGGTCGGACCTCGCGGTTTGTTTGCATTTTTTAATTTAATTGTAAAACGGCTTCAACAATTTTTTTTTCAAATCATATGTTTGGTTCGCGACATGTAGGGCATGATAGAAATGACTTTCAAGGGGTCAAAACAACAATTCTCGCCCGCTCCTCTTCTATTGACACCTTAATGAAGTCGATACGACTTTTTTTATGTGAATTATGTTCTTAGAAAAAACTGTCATCGTACGTACGTACGCACACACATACATCTCATTTTCCAAAAACACTTTAAATATACTATAAAGACGTCAAAACGTAAAGATTGATTGATTGATTTTTGAAAATTTCAATTTCAATTTTCGAGGCGATTACAAGAACTTCCCATAAGTTAATAAATAAAAATTAAAAAAAAATGGTGGTTTAGGTGCGACCCTTAAGGTCCACACAACTAACTCCCCAGTGGATTGAATAAAGAAATAAAGATTTGTTTTTATTATTAATTATTATTAATCATTATTACTGTTCAAAATTATTATAATTATTTTTATTAGTGTTATTATTATTTTTATTTAGCCGTAAAAGCTTTGGTAGATGAAGACGACACCGCCAACTGGTCGTCTTCTACCAAAACCTCGACCTACTTGTTCTCCTCTTCCTCGGCCCCGAAATCCACGATTACCTTCATCAAATCCACCTAATTCTTGTTTTCTGACGTGCCCATCACATCCCCGATTTCTCTTTCCTCTCCCTCGCACTAACATCATCATCAAAAGTAAATTTTACTCTTAACAACTTGTACTTACAACCAAGCTCTAAGTCAATGTTTATTTCTTCAAAAGTTGAATGTACTTCATACTATTGCTTTCGAGTGTTGTTTTAAACGTGATATTCTTGTATTAATTACGTAATAATAATACAAGCTTAAATTGCAAAAAGATTCTTGTTTTTTTCATGTCAAACAATATCCTCACATCCAATTTATTCGAACTCTCATTAGTTTACATTACTGCAAGCACGTTTCATTATTATCAAGGACGTTTTTATGTTATAAGGAATATTCAATCATTATTAGCAATTATTATTCGCTATTGAGGGTATTTAAGCATTAATCATTACCAAATAATTATAATTAATATTGTATTCACAATATCAAATTTTAACTATCAATATTTGATTATTACTAACAATATTAAATTATTTATAACAATATTTTATTATTAACATCACTAGCGTCGCTATTGCCATCCTCCCAAACCTGACAATTTAAGTTTGGAATTCTATAAATTTATCATGCTTTTGTTTATAACTATTTTATAATTTCTATTATAAAAGTTTTGCAAAAACGCACAATAAGAAAAATATAACTATGAAGGTATTTGGGATTTGCACGAATGAATGGTGCAGTTTATCAGTTTCAAGGCTATTTTTTGTCTTTTTTTAAAACGTTGTCCTACTAAAATTTGGTTTTATTTTTTGGTTCCTTGATTGAAAAATGTAAAGAAAAGAAAATGTTTGGAGGATGTAGGCGTTTTCAAATTGAAAACCATTCCATTGCAAGAAGTTTCTTATTTTTTTTGAAAGGTTGGAAACTCAATTGCATCGATATCTTTTATTCAATAAAAATATTTTGAAGATGTTTGGAGCTCAAAAATAAATGACAAAGCTTCAACTAGAAAAGACCGATTTATTTAGAGTACAGCTATTTATGTGGATTGAATTCTAGACATTGTTAGAAGAGAAATATGGTTATTTTTTGAATTGTTGCAATTTTGTCATCAGCAATTTCATCCATCCAGAACGATTGCAAATAGACGGAAAAATGGCTAATGAATCTGAGAAAAATAGTTAAACAGTTGTTATTATAATACAAGTTGCAGCTGGTTCGCTGGTGAATTAGATACCATATATAATTTTGACATGTAGCCTACAATAATTTTTTGCATGTGTGTTTCTAAAGGAAAGATTGATTTTAAACTTAAAAATGTGTTGGCCTTATATTGTTTAGGGTTTTAATCTTTGAGTGTTGTAAACGTGATTACGTCTTTTGATAAATTCCAATGGTTTAGTAATACATGCATATTCTGAAAGCAGCCAAGTGTGTGGACTGCAGATATAGATGGACTTTGAACTAATGTGGATCACGCAATGAAAGCACCCAATCGTTTAAAGTCTCAAATTAACCTGCACATAGTGTAAAACTAAGACGCAAGCGTTTGTTAGTTCCAGAAGCGATTTGCAGGCGTTCTATCCTTATTAATGTAGGTCAAGATCTTTTACCATTCACTTTTTCCTTCTGGGTTCTATGAAAGATGAAACACTTCACTTACGAAGTATAATTCAAGAAGCAAGTTCTCATTGTCCAGCAGAAATTCCTTGGAGGTATGCCACCAGAAGTAGTTAACGAAAACCTGCTGCACTGTTATCTGACTGTCCTTGCTCGTGGCTGATTATATCAAAGTTGGATTATAGAGAGCGATGTTCACATGCCAAGAAACTACACGGGACCCAAGAAACACAACATTAAAATTACGTGGACATGCCACGAGAGGGTCAAACGCGTTGGGTGAACTTGATAATGTTTTGTATTTTGTCTGGCGTTGCTGATGGACCATAATTAATTATTCAGGGTTGATCTTGACGTGAATGAATTCACGACACTTGCCATGCGAATGTAATTTAGCAACCATTAATTTCAACACACCACGATCGTGGTGATGACGTCAGTACAAAAATTAAAAGAACAATTTCAAAGAAATTTTCACCAACTTTACCATATACAAATTTTTAATATATAAATCATTTAAAGTACATGTTTTCTTACTTCATATAACTTCAAAGAGCATTTTACACAGTGTGTTTTTTCCATGCCTCAATAATCGTTTGTGGTTGAGAGTTTTGCCTACGCACGTGTTTCCCAACCTTTAGTCTCTCTAATAGAACGAAATGAAATATTTTAGTGAGGATAAATTTGAAGTAAATTAACAAAAACACTTTTTTAGAACGATTATAAATGAATATTTTATCCAAATGTATCAAATTGTAATGCACTATAAATCAAAATTTTTAAATGAATGAAAAGTGAGTGGCTTCTATGAGCAAAATGACAGTCCACACCATTTTGATAAAAGATAAATGAATAGAAATGTTCCTTAAAAATCAATTCTTTTACATAGCTCCAACAACAATCAACATTATAAGTGGCTTCAATGAAAAGTTTACAAAAGTTTGAAAAAAAACTTTACAGACGATATGTGAAATATATGTAATGTAGGAAGATATTTAAAAGGAAGGGTACAAGTGGTTTGGCATCCTTATTCAACGGCATTCCCGAGGAGCATCGTAATTTTCAACTTGTCCAATTTAGATTATTGCTATGTAAAATAATATACCCTAATATAACTTGTTGCTTAAAGATTAACTTCGAAATAAGAAATTATTATAAGAAATTATTATAAAATATTATTATAAGTGTTCCAAGGTAAAATGGAGTAAGGAGGCAACCTACTTTAGACTCTCGAATAATCTGTAATTTTTGTGATTTTTTTAGCGATTGTAATACAACATATTAATGTCATTCTTTTTGGGTAAAATAAATACACTTTTGAAGTTTAAGTATTTTTTTAACTTCCCAGTATATGGGAAGTTCTTGTAATCGCCTCGAAAATCGAAATTGAAATGTTCAACATATCTTTACGTTTTGAGGTCTTTGGAGTATATTTTAAGTGTTCTTAGAAAGCAGTATATGTGTGTGTTTGTACGTACGTACGTGCGTTCGCGGACAGTTTTTCTACGAGCATAACTCACGTAAACGAAGTCGTATGGACTTTGTTAAGGTGTCAATCGAAGGGCCTTTGCAATCTTAAGAGCTGATTAGTTTGGACACTCCGGGGGGGGGGGTTCTGTTTTGACCAATTGAAGGTCATTGCTGTCATGCGCTATATCTCACAAACCAAACATCTGATTTCCATTATTAAGGTGCCAATCGACGCATATTAACATTGATGTAATTCTATCAAATTTTAACAAAAATTGATAGAGGCATTTTTTATTCTTATTTTTAAAATGCAAACAATTTAGTTTTTTTCATAACCAATAGTTTTTAAGCCTGATTCGCAAACTGCAGTCATATTTAAAAAAATTATGTACTGCAAATAGTTTTTTTTTATGAAAAAAATTAAATAAAAAATAAAAAATCATTAAGTCATCATGACCTTCAAGGTCATTCATGTCATTCACTATATCTCGCGAACCAAGTATAGTGTTTGCATCACTGAGATGTAAATCAACGTGTCTTAACATTTTCATAATGTTTCAGTTTCTAAAAAATCGTTGGAACCTTTTTTCAATTAATAAAAATGCAAATGTTTTTTTTCATAAAAAATAAATTTTTAACCTGATTTGCACATTACAGTAATACATTTTTATGAAATTTATGAATTTTTATCCGATTTGAAGAAAAACCAGCAAACCTTTTTTCATGGTTCTGGGAAAAAAATTCAATTAAAAATAAAAAAATCATTCAAAGTTACTATATGAAAAGGGTTCTTCCGAATGATATTACCTTATATGTTTTATTCCAAAGACTTTGTTGTAAAGTAAATCAAAGTTTTAAAATTTGCATTTGTAGTAATCAATCACCATCACCCATCCACCAAAATCCTTACGCAATCAACGGTCGCTGCCGTAGATGATATGATTAATATTAACTCATTCCAATTACTGTTATGGGTAGCTCTAATTATTATTTTATAAAAATGTATTATTTTCATAATTATCATTGTGTTTAATATTTTTAATATTTATGTAGATATTACTGGGCAGTTGAACGTGTGGACCGCAAGGGTCACACCTTGCGGCTTGTTTCATATTGTTTTTTGAAAAACGGCTTTAAAAAGAATGTTTTAAAAATACACGCCTCTGCGTTGTTGGTGATTTTGTAGAAATGGATTATCTCAAACAAAACAAACCAACTTTCCAGTAATATCTACATAAATATTAAAAATATTAAACACAAAAGTAATTATGAAAATACTACTACTTTAAATAATAATAATAAGGGGTTCTCATAACAGTAATAGGAATGGGTTAATACTTATCATATCCAGTAGATGACTGGAGCGTCCATTGATTACGTAAGGCTTTTGGTGGATGCGGGGTGGATTGATTTGATTCAATATTCACGCGTTTCAATCGGTGGGGGGGGGCAGGTTACAAAGCCTTTTCTACGTTATCTGTTATTTTCATATCGATGCTTGAAGGACAAAAAAGCGCTAGCAAAAATGAATGCAGTTTTTTTATTACGCCCACCGAAGAGATTTTGTCGCATAGTGGCCATTTTGAATAGTTGCGTGCAAAATTGCCATCACTTCGGCATGATTACTAAATTTGTATTTTTTTCACGATTTTACATCAATGAGACTAATAATTATTTCTTATTTCCAGTTGGTGAATTGAAAAGGCAGTCAATAATTGGTTTAATTGCATGTAAACTTGCATTGACTTAACAAACAATGTCTTTAGACGTGTCAACCTTGTTACATGGTGACTTTGAATGATTTTTTATTTTCAATTAAATTTTTTTTTGTGTTCATGGAAGAAATTTTTGCTGGTTTCTCTACAAAAACTGATAAAAATTTATAAATTTTGTAAACATTTATTACTGTGTTTTGCAAATCAAGTTGAACATTTATTCTTTATAAAAAAAACCTAATTTTTCAGAATTTCTTTATTAAATTAAAAATGGCTTCAAGGATTTTTTGTATAAACTTGAAAACATCACAAAAATAATAGTTCGCATCGATTGAAACCTTAATAATGAAAATTATATATTTGGTTCGCGAGATATAGTGAATGACTTAAGTGACCTTAAAGGTCATGATGACTTTGAATGAGTTTTTATTTTTAATTTAATTTTTTTCGTTATCAGGATGAAAAGTTTTGCTGGTTTTTTTAACAAAAACTGTTTGGAGTACATAAATTTTTTAAACATTGATTACTGTGTTTCGTAAATCAGGTTAAAAAATTATTGTTTATGACACACTTTGCACTTTTTGCACATTTTTTAACAAATTAAAAAACAGCTCCAACATTTTTTTTTAAATTTAATAAAATCACACAAATGTGAATACACGTGAATTGACACCTTTACAATGCAAATCTTAAGTTTGGTTCACGAGATATAGAGCATGACAGAAATGAACTTCAAAGGGTCAAAATAACAAACCCGTCGACCGAAGTGTCCCAAAAACTAATCAGCTCTTAAAATTGCAAAGACGCTCCGATTGACACCTTAACGAAGTCGATAGGACTTTGTTTACGTGAGTTATGCTCGTAGAAAAAACTGTCCACGAACGCACGTACACACACACAATCATACATACTTCTTTCTAGAAACACTGTGAATATACTCTAAAGACCTCAAAACGTAAAGATATGTTGAAAATTTCAATCTCGATTTTCGAGGCAATTACAAGAACTTCCCTACACTGAAAAGTTAAAAATCAAACGGCTCCATGATTGTCATGACAGTGGGTGTAGTTCGACCCATAATTATGATTTTTCATTCAAAAATACTAAAATGGGAGATGTTCAACCAAAATTTGGGACAATGTTGTTTTTTAAGGAAATTTGATACCGAAAAAATTTAAATTTAAAAAAATTCAGGTTTTTTTCGATGATACGCTTGTATGTTTGAAATATGTTGTTGAAATTTGGTAAGGATTGGTTTAGTAGTTTTTCCAAAAAGTACACCTTATAAAAAAATGTTGTTTCGAAAAAATGCGTTTAAAGTTTTTTTTAATAAAAAAAAGCCAACTAATCATACCTTAAGCTAATCTGCGATACTAGCACGGTAAAGTATTCTTTCAGCTTCTTCAAACATGTCATTTTCCTCAAGACAAGCTGCTCTACGTTGAGTTCTGGCTTCTTTTGAAGCTTCAGAGCTGCGGCGGTCAGCATGGTAGATGCGCAACGAGTCTCGTGAATGTGTAAAATTTATCACATTTCGACCGATTTTTACTTCGATTGTCTCCATAATTTTGAGAATTGGTGCATATCCTTGATTGTATATACAGACTGCAATCTTGATAGTAATTTCAACGATGCCTTTTCCACAAAACTTTTCTTTTGGAACCATTTTCAAGTATTGACGTTTTTTCACTAGTCCGTCATTTTTTAGCTGATTTTTTTTTTGAAAACGGTGGTGGATTACGATGTTAAAATTCCCCCATCTTTTGTAATACTTTTTATGTTTTAATTGCAATTCAACAGCGATTATTAGCTGCATATGCAATGTTTTTCAAGACCAACTGAAAACAAGAAATATTGATAAGTTTCAATGATGTGCAATGGTGAAAAAATGCGAATTTAGTGATTATGCAGCAGCCATGGGAATTTTGGACGCAACTATTCAAAATTGCCATCAAGCGACAAAATCTAGTTCAGTCGCTAAAAATTATTTCACATTAAAAATTAGGTTTAACTTCCAACTCATTTTCAGCCCATTCACCAGCGGTCCAATGGCTTCAATTGATGTACAAGTTGGATCTTACAGAGCTTGAGTCTAAGTCCAAGATCTTTCCTCAAAACTTTCCATGTAGTGGACGGAAAGAGGCCAAGTTGTTGAGAACGGCGAATCTATAAATTTGGACCCTCAGCTCCCTCTAACACGGCAATAGCTTTCTCGGTATGCACTGTACGAACTCTTGTTGTATGAACATTGTCCAATAGAATATACGAGGATATAAATCTTTCTATCGTTTTGCGTGTGAGCTGCTCTGGTGGACGATTATGAGCACCATAATTTGGACGAAGTGTTCTATAAGTTTCGCGCGATTGAACGTAAATAAATAATAAATTTCCACTATTTCGAGATGTTGTCTGGGTGTGAGTCTTTGCATGGTAATTTGTCAAAGTAAATTAAACATCATGTCAAAAAAAACTTTTCAGATACCTTTATCGAAAATTCTATATCTCTAAAAACACCCTTCTGCAAAGGAAATAAAGTATTTTAATTGCTATGCGAAAAGTAAAAGCACAATTAAAACTGATTGACATGCAAAACATATCAGCTGCATCAAATACATATATTCTAGATGCATAGACATCTTCTACACCCAAATTAGAATACAGGAGTGTCGATGACACCATGAAATTTTTGCGATAGCATAAATTGGATTTGCAGATCGGCTAGCCTTTAAGCAAGTGCTTCGGTTTCGCAAAACAATGTGCGTTATAGCAATCAGGAAACCAGTGATGACCTAGCATAAAACCTTACGCGATAATCATTGATTATCAGAAGAGTATTAACGAAAAAGAGCAGTATTTAAGTTTGCAGCCTGTGATTGGTACCTGCAGTGGAACGGCTAGACAACCAGCTCTAACGATCCGCAATACCATATGTAATAAAATAACCAACGACAGATCTAAACCATGTGTTGCTTTGCATTCTCAAGGAGACTACGCACGAACCGCTTGACCAGCATTACTTTCTGATCAATTTTTGTTGTATGCAAAAAGCAGATATTCACTTAATTGTGATTTCGTCTCAGATTTCCCAGGTTACTTGAATCTTAGCGTGAGTCACTCTTCTGCAATATTTTTGGGTATAATTAAAAATGTTTTAATTTGGAGGAGTTAGCTTTTTGTCGTGCAATAAAATGCATTATTCCAAAATTATTATTGATAGATTTTTCTCAATTTTCATTATAACTTTTCATTCTAGTATGATTCTCCATTTTCTTTTGCTGGCCATACTTTCAGCAGTAAAACACGTTCATCAGTAGATAATTAGTCCCTATTGTCGTCATTCATCAATTGTGAGAAATGTTTGTCCATTATTAATGAAAAGTTAAATTAATGATTGCTATTCCATGGAAAACAATGGCATGACACCTCACACTCTTTTTAGTTTATTTTTGCCACGAAAACATGAAACGATAAATTAAACATGTGTATGATACGAGAATTCAAGTTCCAATAGTATTTAAAATGCCAGCTTAAACAAAGCCAAGCAATTTTCATGGCAAATTACCATCTTTTAATGCCAGATGAGAATGAAGCTCAATGCGTAATTGTTCTAGAATTTTCTCGTTACAATTAACACGGGCCCAACTAAAATAACTACGAAATTGAAATTATTATCATATTCAATTCAATGGAAAACGAACAATAATGCGGTAATTGTGACACTGAGCTGTCCATCTAATGGATGGTATTCTTGATAATGCTTGAAGCAATCTACTTCAAAAATGCAAATATTCAAGAACGTCATTGAGCATTGTTTGATTCTGAAATATATAATCTATTTGAACTGAATATTTATTGCATCAGATTACAAATGAATAATTAGTTAGCATTTTATTCAACATCAGGTGGAACTATTGTTTCAACTTTCAATTGAAAAGAAAAACGGAATATTAATAAAATTCAAAAACGCCATGTTATGTTACAGATAAAGTCCTAGGAACGCCTTTCGTGTGTAGGTCGCCACGTGTAGCCGTGCGGTGTCCATAGTCGTTAGTGATTCTAACTAATAGAAATACAAGAGCAGATTAGAAGAACTGTAGAAAACTCTTCGCATTCAGTTGTCTGTGTCCAGTAGAAGAATCCTTCAATTTAAATATTTCAACACCAATTTGATTGACGGTATTGCAATTGTGGTTACATTTTCTTTCCCGCAATCACCGTTGTTATCCTGTCAAGCGAGCCTGTTTTCGAGTTATCGTTGCACTCGGGATCCTATTCACCGTCGTTTGAACCGGACTTTATTCTCAGCATCGATTGAGTGCCCTGAGGAGCATCTGTTAATTACTTACGCTTTTTCGAGAGTATATTTGATTTTTTTCATTTCAAAGTTTTCAAAATAAAAATATTGCGGCTTCTTTTCGGCATCGCAAAAAAATTACCGCAAACAGCGATTTCTTGAAAAATCGTCGGAAACACAAAAGACCAAAATTATTCTTAAACAGATACTATAATCTAGCATTCATCATAGCTGATTTTGAAAATATCAATTTTCGACGAAATGGCAGACCCATTTCCCATTCCAAGCGTTGTTACCACAAATGCAAATTTGATTGATTTTTTTTTTCAAAATTTAAGCAATTTTTTCATTAAACTGTAAACATGACACTTTGAGAACTGTTGAAAATCTGCTCAAATTCTGCAAACATCAATCAGCTTTGATTGAATTAACAGCAATGTTTTAGAATTAGACATATCATTCGTATAAACCCTTTTTATATTGTGACTTTTAATGATTTTTTTATTTTTCAATTAATTAACTTCCCAGTATATGGGAAGTTCTTGTAATCGCCTCGAAAATCGAAATTGAAATTTTCAACATTTCTTTACGTTTTGAGGTCTATAGAGTATATATAAAGTGTTTTTAGAAAGGGAGATGTATGTGTGTGTGTGTACGTACATACGTCTGTACGTTCGTGGACAGTTTTTTCTACGAGCATAACTCACGTAAACAAAGTCATATCGACTTTGTTGAGGTGTCAATCGAAGAGTCTTTGCAATCTTAAGAGCTGATTAGTTTTTGGGAAACTTCGGTCGGGGGGGTTGGTGTTTTGCCCGTTTGAAGGTAATTTCTGTCATGCGTTATATCTCGCGAACCCCACGTACGATTTCGTTGAACAAGCCGTCAATCGACGCGTATTGACATTTTTGTAATCCTACCAATTTTCTAAAAAATTTCTTGGAGCCGGTTTTGAATATTTAAAAACAAAAAGTGCAAAAAATTGTTGTTGTTTTTCAAAAACAATAAATTTTTAACCTTATTTTCAAGTTCAAGTAATCAATGTTCATATAATTTATATACTCCAAACAGTTTTTTTATAAATGCCATCAAATTTTTTTCTCATGATAAAAAAAATCAAATAAAAAATCAAAAATCATTAACAGTCATCATGATCTTCAAGGCCATTTCTGTCATCTCGCGAACCAAACATACGATTTGCATCGTTGAAATGTCAATGTACGCGTATTAACATTTCATGGAATCTGTCGAATTTTGAAGAAGAAAAAAACGTTGGAGCCGTTTTTTAATTCAAGAAAAAAATGTGTAAAAAATTAGGTTTTTTTATAAACAATAAATTTTTAACCTTATTTGCGAAATGTAGTAATCGATGTTTATAAAATTTATAAATTTCAAACAATGTTTGTAGAAACACCATCAAAACCTTTTTGTCATGATCACGTAAAAAATCAAACTAAAAATAAAAAATCATTATAAGCCATCATGATTTTCAAGGTCATTTTTATCATTCACTATATCTCACGAACCAGACATAATATTTGTATCATTAAGGTGTCAATCGACGTGTATTAACATTTTTGTGATGTTTTTAACATTATAAAAATTCGTTTCAGCCGTTTTTTCAATTAACAGAAGAAAATGCGAAAAATTATGGGTTTTTTCATAAAAAATATTTTTTAACCTGATTTGCACAGCACAGTGTTACCAGTTTATAAGATTTAGACATTCTTATCAGTTTTTGAAGAGAAACCAGCAAAATTTTCTTCCATGATTATGACAAAAACTAAATAAAAAATAAAA
Organism: Oxycera nigricornis; assembly: GCA_963942545.1. Classification (NCBI taxonomy): domain Eukaryota; kingdom Metazoa; phylum Arthropoda; class Insecta; order Diptera; family Stratiomyidae; genus Oxycera; species Oxycera nigricornis. The sequence goes on from OZ012659.1 coordinate 85,877,685, forward strand.
AATCATTCAAAGTTACCATGTAAAGAGGGTTCATACGAATGATAACACTTATCTTATCTTTTATTCTAAAAAAATATTGTAAATTCAATCAAAGTTTAAAAATATTTGCATAATTTCATTAGACTTTTATTAGTTTTCATAGTCATTTAATTAAAAAAACTGCTTGAATTTTGAAAACCAACAAAATTTCAATCAAATTTGCATTTGCGGTATCAACGCTTTGAATGGTAAAATGTTTTGTAGTCAATACTTTGCAAGATCATATGTTTTGAAAAGCTTTCATCAAATAAAAAATTGTAGTTTTTAGTAGATTTATTCTTTAGTGATCGTAAGATTTCAATTACTTCCTTTTTACTTTTTACATGCAACTGAACCTATTTTTGACTGCATATACAAAATTTTCCAAGACCAAAAAGGCCCCCACCGATTGATCCGCGTGAATATTCAATCTGTCCTCATCGACCAAAAACCTTACGTGATCAATGGACCCTCCCGTAGACGATATGATTCATATTAACTCATTCCTGTTACTGCTATGAAAACCTCTCATTGTTATTACTTAAAGTAGTATTATTTTCAAAATTATTATTGTGTTTAATGTTGATGTTTATGTAGATATTACTGGGAAGTTGACCGTGTGGTGTATGGTTCGCGGAATAAAGTGCATAACAAAAATGACCTGGAAGAGGTCAAAAAACCAGTCGTCCGAAGTTTATCAAAAATTAATCAACTCTAACAATAGCAAAGACGGTTCTATTGAAACCTTAATCAAGTCGATAGGACTTCTTTTACGTGAGCTATGCCCATGAAAAAAAATGTCCTCGAACGTACGTACATACACATACATACATACTTCTTTCTAAAAACACTTTAAATATACTTTAAAGACCTCAAAACGTAAAGATATGTAGAAAATTTCAATTTTGATTTTCTGTCACGTAAACTAATACTGGGAAGTTAAAAAATAGAAATCGACTGCTTCGCTGTGCGTTATTTTTAAAGCTATTTTCCAAACTAGCTGGCTATAACTTTCGCTGCTATTTTGCGTAAAACAGCCTACACAGCGCCCCAATAACGTCTCCTTACTAAGATTTTCGTATATTGGTTTGATGACATTCAGAACTACATTGGGTAATGCCAAATAGTCATGACTAAAACCATTAAGTTTTCCTTTAGCTTTGGCTTGTTGATACTTACATCACAATACAGAACGTTCGGGGCAATGTTAATGTTGATAATTTTTGCCTGTTGAGCCGTTGTGGTAAAATGTTGCCCATATCGCCTTTTTCAGATCATTCTTGGATTCGCTGTGTCATCGAATAGCCAAACCATAGTAGACGCTCAGCTTGTTTATAAATTGTGCAGTCAATTTCATTGTGCCGCCAATGATAGGATTAATTTTTTGCATCCTCGAAGACGGCTTCTTATGCGCTTTTGGAACCAGTAGGTAATGTTTCATATAAAGGCACACTATCAAGTACGGCCCGCGGTTCTACGGAACAAAGTCATATGTTTTCCTTCATTTATTATATGTTTGTTTTTATTTATCATAGGTTTGTTGTCATTTATGACAAAATGGCAGCTAGTTCCTGCTCGGGGTACTGCCATACCTCGTATATGCACTTTTCATGCTATGCGTGAAAAAAAAACCAGAAACTTCGGTTCATTGAATTGCATTCATGAAACGTCTTCGCTGACACAAATTTCATTTGCTTTTGACATATTGATTTAGAGAAAAACCCAAAATGACTGAAAAAATGTCTCATGTGTTGAAAGATGAAAGCCGCGAAAGTGATTTATCCTCTACAAATCCGGCAATGCTTGGCAAACGTCAATTTTTGCAAGCACGTGGCGCCATTTCTTGGAAGGATATTTCCTGTTTAAAGGCCTCGATTGCATACTGGGTCTTACCTATACTGTGACCCACGCATTCTTTTTTTATAATTTCACTGCCATCGCCATATGATTTCGCATTTGCTATTCCCGTATAGGATTTAGAGTTGCCATCACCGATGTAATAAGTATATTTCACTACGTACCTTTCGACAGATCTTACAAATAATTCCTTCAGAGCGTCAATTTCCATTTTGCTCGCAGGCTCTTTGTTTTTTGGCACTTTCCATTCATTGTATTGTTAAGTGTTGCTACGTTTTTTTTTTTCAAAATACAAAAGCTAAACTTCACAATAATATCTACCACTTCTCCTTTTAAAATGGCCAATCAGAGCTGCAGCACCGTTATCCGTAACAGTCAGTTGGGTAACATTATCACTCAGATTCTTTTTTCGTATTTCTACCTGTTCTTCTTTGACAGCTTGTTTCAATAAAAGTTCACATAAACTTGAAGCAATATTTTGAATGCTGTTCACTATTCTGTCCCGTTTTGCATTTCACACATTCTGATATGGCAGAAAACACATTGAAAAATCAAAATTTGATATTCGAAGTTTGGATCTTCAAGTACTGAAAACTGCTTTGCAGTTTTTAATTGTTTAGTGCTGATAATAGAATCCAGACCTATATTTTCTGCATCATGTTGATTTTTCGGCGGTATTTTCCTTTGATTACGATTTTTACGAAAAGATCCAGATCAATGGGCACCTCGGGAACATTTTTTTCTTGTCCATTTTTTACTCACAAATGACACATCTTGCGTGAAATATAAATCAAACCAACACCAAGTTCTAATATTGTACTTTTATTTTGTTCGAATGTTACACAAGTAAAAGTATCGTCACCTTCAGACTATACTTTTTGGTCTATTCTTCCTTCTATCCCGAAAAGTAGAAATTGGCATGTCATAAACTATATATTTAAGATATCTTCAAAAAGGCCACTTATCCATTTACTCAGTAGTTTCTTTGAACTGAGACTTTGCTGAACATAATGAGGGGCCCTCTTAAGATTCAATGCGCATTTATTGCTGCTACGCATATGTTGCTTACATTTGCTGTAACGCACAATTCCACGGCTGGCAAGTTACTAACCAGATTCGACGAATTTTACAGGTATAACCGACGTTTCTTAAAAATATAGGTACGTCACATTCAAGTCCGAGACGCTTCAAAAGCACAACAGGATCGAAATTCTGGTTCAGACACATTTCGAAACAGGCGTATCTTTCTGCTCCAACTAAGTCGTGCACTCTTCTCCTCTTCTAAATTCATTATGTCGTGTATCGTTTACTTGAAATGTTCACCACATATTCTTTAGATCCTAAGCTTCAAAAAATGCAAGAATTGAAAAAAACATCTTTTGACCATTCTAGCTGTAAATATCCCCATAATCCTTCATGGTCGGCACGAGCAGTGGCAGACTAAACCTGCGGTAGGCCCACAGTGACAACTCAGAGAATGTTGTGTTCAAACTTGCATTAATAGATAAAATGTCCGATAAAAGTAACTCATGTATGTTCTATCCGGCAGAAGTAATAAATAGAATATCTCCTTTAATTGAGCTATCTAATGAATCAAATTGGTTATTTTTCATATCAAATTGATGGCTTTTCTAATCAAAATGGTGACTCTCCGAATCAAATTAGAACTTTATCAACATCAATTCTGGTGAAAAAGTTCTAATTTGATTTGATAAATATATAATAAGAGTTTCTCAGAAAAAAGTCAATGGCTGCTCTTTTGATATTCTGGACATACTCCGAAGAGATTTACTTCCAACAAGATGTCTTCGAATCACGAAAAATTGTGTGATTTGATCATTTCTATGAAACTGAGAAATTTAAATCATAGATAGATACACAAGAATCATCAGTATCATTTGTTCGTCCATTTTAATTGATCAGAGGACCATATATAAATATAAAATGAAGTTCAGAGTTCATTCTGGGTTACGCATATCCACAGATGGTAAAGAAATCTCCAGGATTTATATATTGAAATAGAGAGAAGAAGAGAATTCAGTGCAGTAGTAAGGACCTTTTCCAACAAAACGCGCTCAGAGATTTGTCTCTATAGTAAACAGTTAGAGTACTACACGCTTTTGAATTGGTTATATGGTAACACAGTAACCGAAGTGTAAGTTTTTTCAAAAATATTTTCAATATATTTAACTTAAAGATTTTAAAGCATATTTAAAATGTTTTCGGATGAATTTTGTGTGTAACGTAAAAAAACCGTATCAATTCCGTTGAAGCGTCAATCAAAGCGTATTCGCAATCTCACAAACAGATTAAATTTTGGTAAACATACCAATGTTGGTATGTTTTTTGTTTTGACTCCTCCAAGGTCACTTCTGTGATGCACCATATTTCGCGAACAAAACGTTGGATTCACGTCGTTTGGTTGTCAATCGATGCGAAATAGCATTTAAAGTTTAATTTGATCAATTTTAAATAAATTCAGTAGCCCGGTATTTTAATTTAATAAAACATAACGGCTAGGTAAACGGTAATTAGATTTATTTCTCTAAAACAGTTTTTTACATTTGATTTGCATTTTTAGCAACCAATACTAGTTGAAATCAGCTGCTCTGAACAGTTCTTTCCAAAAAAAATTATGATGCACAAATAAAATTAATATGAAAATTAAAAATCATTTATACTCACTATCATTAAAAATGGATACAAATAGTATCACCTCTTTTATGATTATGGCACTGTTATAATGTCAATCAAAGCGTATTAACATTTTTATGATTTGTGCAAATTTTTTAGTATCACTGATTATTATTTTTATAAAAAATGCTTAGAATAAAAAAAATCAAATTCGCACCTACATTAATCAACGATTTGGATGTTTTAGAAAGTTCTTCTTAAACAAAACAATTTAAAATTTTCCTGATTGCAAAACATATTTATACAAATTAGTAAACTATTAATATTTATGAGAATAACAATATTACTTAATTTCACTTACTCTAATGACCCTGTTCTAGTATCGATAAATGTGCATTGTTGTTTCTATTATTTGGTTACGTTTTCAATAAATTAAGCGCGGATGATTTTATTTTAATATTAAAGCTGCAAAAAAATCCTTTAATTATCTAAAAAATGCATTTCGGGCATCAACGGTTCACAAAATCAGATGCTTTAAATATTTGTCAAATTCCAAATCTTGGTTATTACACTTGCAACAAATACTCATTTAGTTATAATAAATAAAGGGAATCATCTGTGCCATTTTTGAGTACATTCGTTGTAAGGATTCGTATGATTTCAGTTATTTCTTCCTGAAGGCTACGTAAAATTTAATATATCTTACATATAATAAGACATCGAATTTGTACTGCATTTTACATGTTGTTTTAATATCAATTGAAAATCAAGAGACATATATGAGTCTTTCGGAGGCGTCCTTATGAAAATCGCCACTTACGTTAAAGGGCTTTGTAAGCTGCCTTTTCCAAGCACTCTGCGTAAGGATTCAATCAGTACCCCGCTCTCACCCAAAGCCTCACATTAGACGGTTCGAAAACCGACTTCTTATTGCAGAAATCGAAAGTTTAGCTATTCATAAGTATTAGAGGTTTAAACCGATATTCGAAGTCCTCCTTTTATTTTCGGGCCAAAAAACGCATTGCGCTGCCTAATATGATGAAATATATTTTAACTTATTCCACTTACTGTAATGAGTTACTATTACTAATTTCATTTCTCTTATTTTTATTATGTTTAATATTTTTAATGTTTATATTGATATTATCGGTAAGGTGTTTGTGTAAATCCCAAGAAAATTCAAGGCTAAGATATGTAGCTGACTCTATTGAATATGTACCAACTCATTAGTCTCACTGTCAACTGAATACATTATTTGGCAATTAATGGCGCATGTGTACTCTTAAAAATCACGTTCAAAACAACGAATAATAGATAAGTACTTCAAAGAATCTTTTGAAATCAGTCGTCACTTGTCATCTAAGAACCAAATGCTAGATTTTTGTATTGGAGATGTGCTTTGTTGGACTTCCCAAATACTTTTTATGTGAATGAATATGAAACACAGACTATTTCGTTTGCGTTCGTAGACCATTCATTTGTAACCGATAACCAGTGGATGACAGATAATAACACTAGAGAATATTAAGTTCTGTGTGTTCTCATCTTGAAAATCAAGCTTACCCGAATGTGGAAAGCAGAAGCTAAACATTACCTCGCTGAGGCCCTTCCTGATCCATTTTGTCAGAAGGAAACTTCATAGCAGTTGACCTCGACGGTGCTATAACTTGAAACGGATTTAAGTTAGATTTCGCCCTTGGTGCCTTGCTTGCTTTTTGATTGTTTTTGAAAATAAAAACAATTGTTGTCAAAGGCACCAAAAATAAATCTTATTTTATTATAGCATTATTAACAAGCCGCGAGGTGCGACCCGTGAGGTACACATGGTCAACTTCCCAGTAATATCTACATAAATATTAAAAATATTAACCACAAAAATATTTATGAAAATAATACTACTTTAAATAATAATAATGAGAGGTGCTCATAACAGTAACTGAAATGAATTAATATCAACCGTATCATCTACTGGAGCGTCCATTGATTACTTAAGGGGGGAAGTACCTTTAGATACTTCAAGAAATCGATTTTTTTTAATTGTTTTAATCGATAGATATATCGCCTAAGAATATCATGTCAAAGTTTCAAAAGCTAATTCTCAAAATTGTGGAAGAGATGCATCCCGGAAGTGCCTGGCGCCGAGCTTTTTTATCTTGACCACAAATTTTAAAAGGCCTTTTCTCGAAACCATGTTTTCTAAAATTGCGTAAGTGATAATGAAAAAACTAGTGAATCGATTTTCATCATCTAGCATTTATTTTAAAGAACATAAAAAACTGTTCTATATAGACTAAAGATTAAAAAAAAAACAAATTATTTTGGGACTATTTTTGACTGGAAGTACAACGAAATTTTTTCGTCAAAATCGTAATTTTTTTGATCCTATTTTGAAGGGTTAATTTTCAAATTTCGCAAATATTTTAGTCTATCTACTAAAAACAATCCTCTCGAGTAAAAAAATGTTTGGCTTGTTGATTTCAGATGAAAATTGCAGCAAGCATCGCTTACACAATTTACGACGTCAGCAACGACATGGCTTTCAAGATTCTTGAAAAATTTGTTAATTTCAACTTTCACTTTTGTAGAATATGTTTTTTTTTCAACCTCAAACATCGCCTAAAATAAATATTATACTGATTTAATAAGAACTGTCTTCATTTCTCCACAAATCAGTTGCAAAAAAGACCTTTTTTCCGGCCTCTAAAGGTACTTCCCCCTTAAGGCTTTTGTTGGTTTGATTGAATATTCACGCGGATCAATCGGAGGGCGCAGGCTACAAAGCCTTTTTTACGTTATTTATTATTTTTATATCGATGCTTGAAGGACGAAAGAGCGCTAGCAAAAATGAATGCAGTTTTTGTTATTACGCCCGCTGAAGATATTTTCTCGCGAAGTGGCCGTTTTGAATAGTTTTGTTCGAAATTGCCATGAACGGCATAATTATTGGATTTGTATTTTTACACGATTTTACAACAACCAGGCTAATACTTATTTTTTATTTTCAGTTGGTTTTGAAAAACATTGAATGTGCAGTCAAAAATCGGTTTAATTGCATGTAAAAACTAAAAATTATTACGAATAATGATGGAAGAAGTAATTGAAATCTTACGAAAACTAAAGAACCAAACTACTAAAAACTACAACTTTTTATTTGATGAAAGCCTTTTAAAGCATATGATCTTGCAAAGTATTGACAACAAAACATTTTATCACTCAAAGCGTTTATTACCACAAATGCAAATTTATTTATTTATTTATTTACACCAAACAAGGCATCAAGTAAACAATACAAAATACATAAATAATTAATAAGTTAAAGTAAAGTAAATTAGTCTAATTAAAACTTAATCAGGCTTAATTGGGGAATGCGTGGTTATGATGACAATAGGGCCTTTGTCAGGTTACGTTTAAAGGACGATTTAGGGATACCCGGAGAATAGTGGTTACTAATTGTGTTGAATATTCTGCAACATCTATTTATCGGTTCATTATGACCATAGGCCGTGTGATGCCGATATTCTTTAAGCAGGGTTGTGTGTCGAGTACGTCGTTGTTGGTCATTAAATTTTATTCTGTCAGCGAGGGCTACTATATTTACTGCGCCGCTGATAACGTCGAAGGTGAAACTCGCACTAATTAGTGTTCTTCTAGATGAAAGAGGCATTAAGTTTAGAAGGTCTAGTCTATATTTGTAGGAAGGAAGACTATGAAAGACACTCGGGTTGTAGAGGTCCCTCAAGGCAAAAAGCAAGAATTGTTTCTGGATAGATTCAAGTCTGTCGCTGTGGAGCACAAAAACGGGGTTCCAAATTATGCAAGCATATTCGATCAGGGGCCGCACGAAGGTGGTGTATAAGGACTTGGTAACCCAAACGTTTTTGAATTCTTTGGCTCGTCTCTTAATGAAGCCGAGCTGTTTATTAGCCTTTGATAGGACTTTGTCATATTGCAGATTGAACCGCAATTGGTTGTCTAAGACTACGCCGAGGTCAACGACATGATCAGCCCTGTTTAATACGATGTCGTTCAAGTAATAAGAATAGGTAGTAACTGCATTCTTACGGGAAAAGCTCAACACGTGGCATTTGCTGACATTGAGATAGAGCTTATTCTGACTACACCAGTGTGCAAGTGCATGAAACTTGGACTGGAGGAAGGCTGCATCCGATTGTGTTTTGATGCTGTAGTAAATTTTTAAGTCGTCAGCATAGAATAGGTGAGGTATGTTAGACAGTGTCGCAGATAGATCAGAAATGAATATATTAAACAACAGAGGGCCTAAATGACTGCCTTGTGGTACTCCGGAGGATGCAAAAACTCTTTTAGATAAGTGACCTTGGAATTTGACCATCTGAGTTCGGTCACAGAGATAGGATTGTAGCCAATTGAGTAGGGAACCAGATACTCCAAAATTACGTACTTTACGTATTAGGGTTTGATGATCAACCCGGTCAAAAGCCTTACTAAAGTCTGTATAGACCGCGTCAACTTGGTTTCCCTTTTCCATTTCACAGAGGACGTCAGAAACTAGGATCATGAGATTAGTGGAAGTCGACCTGCCTTTACGAAATCCATGCTGCTGTTCGTTAAGGAGAGAATCTACGATGGGAGTGAGAATATCGCAAACTAGCTTCTCAAAGAGTTTGGGGATGACTGACAAAATAGCGATCCCTCGGTAGTTATCAACAGATCGCTTATCACCACTTTTATGAATAGGTATAAGATGCGAGGATTTCCAGGAGGACGGAAAGACACCTAGAGACAGAGATCTATTGAAAATGAGGTGCAAAGGAGTGACAAGTTGGTCTATGCAACGAACCAAGAAACCAGGAGGAAGTAAGTCTGGGCCGGGTCCTTTGTTCACTTTTAGCTCGTAAACAGCATTAATAATTGCCTCTTGTGACAAGACTATACTGTCGATGAGGGGCATTGTGTTAGTTCCAATCGACGGTGTTGTCGACGAGATTATAGGCGGGCAGAAGGTCTCCTGAAAATGATCGGCAAATAGGTTGCAAGTTTCAAGTGGAGAGGAGGATACAACATTCCCTTTGAACAAAGAAGCGGGATAGCCTGTCATTTAACGTTTTGTATTAACGAAATCAAAGAATTTTTTTGGATCATTTATAATGCTTTCACCAATTACGTTGACGTAAACATCGTACGCTTGATTAAGATTTTTTTGGTTTTCAAAATGTAAGCAGTTTTTATTAAAATTAAAACACGGTACTGTAAAAAACTATTAAAAGTCTGCTCAAATTATGCAAATATTAATAAACTTTGATTGATCCTACAACAATGTCTTAGGAATAAGAGTAATCAGGTAATATCATTCGTATGAACACTTTTTACACGGTGACTTTGATTGATTTTTTTATTTTTAATGTAATTTTTTTTTTGTAATCATGGGAAAAAAGTGGTAAGAATTTTTAAATTCTTCAAACATTTATTACTGTGTTGTGCAAGTCAGGTTAAACATTTATTTTTTATGAAAAAACCCTAATTTTTTGCAATTTTTTTATTAAAATAAAAAAATGGCTCCAATGATTTTTTAAAAACGTAAAAACATCATGAAAATGTTAAGACGCTCCGATTAACATCTCAGTGATGCATATACTATATTTAGGACGCGAGATATAGTGAATGACATGAATGACCTTGAAGGTCATGATGACTTAATGATTTTTTTTAAATTGATTTTTTTTCTTCATCATGAGAAAAAGTTTTGCTGGTTTTTTTTCAAGAATTATTTGTAGTAATTAAATTTTATAAACACTGATTACTGCAGTTTGCCAATCAGGCTAAAAACTTATTGTTTATGAAAAAAACCCTAATTTTTTGCAATTTTTTTTAAATTAAAAAACGGTGTTAACAATTCATTATTATATATACATCATTATTATTGAGAGAATCACATCAATGTTAAAACGCGTCGATTGACACCTTAACAATGAAAATCCTTTGTTCTTGAGAAACCCCCCGAACGAAGTTTCCCAAAAACTAATCAGCTCTTAAGATTGCAAGGACGCTTCGATTGACACCTTAACGAAATCGATACGACTTTGTTTACGTGAGTTATGCTCGTAGAAAAACTGTCCGCGAACGCACGTACGTACGTACATACACACACATACATACTTTTTTCTAAAAACACTTAAAATATACTCGTAAGAACCTCAAAACGTAAATATATGTTGAAAATTTCAATTTCGATTTTCGAGGCGATTTTCCCATATACTGGGAAGTTATTATAATAAAATACTCAAATAAATAATATGTTTATATTTAATTACCATACATTGTTTGCTTTGGCCTTTGCGAAAACATTAACATTGATTTTTTCCACCAAATGTCCATCGACGGACAATAATGCAAGTGTATTGAGTCAGTTTCGATGCACGCACTCTTTTTAACGTCCAAAATGATCAGTTGCTAGAACAATTCGTGGAGGAAATACATAAATAAATGCATAAGTCAATATCTATGTTAAGCTAAATCTCATAAAGATAACTTAAGTACATCAAGACACTTATGTTTGATGCAGAGCTTATATGTTCATTTTTTATGTTAACTATAGGGCAGTGGGGGCCCGTGTAAATTTTGGCTGCGGACTCTGCACTTTATCTTCAAGGTTTGCTTGCATTGACATTTTTTAAGAGTAATACACAACAGAAGCAAAACGTAAAAATGTGGTCTAAGTGCGACCCTTGAGGCCCACACGACTAACTTCCCAGTGGGGTGAATAAAATGCTATAATTTTCTTTTATTATTAATTACTATTATTAATAATTATTATTCTAAATTAATATAATTACGTTTATTATTTTTATCAATTTTTTATCTAACCATAAAAGCTTTGGTAGAGGAAGACGTCTCCACCACCTGGTCATCCTCTACCAAAGTCTCGGCAACCTCGTCCTCTTCGTCCTCGTCATCCTTCTTGTCCTCCACTTCGTCCTCAACCTCGTTCTCCATCTCGGCCTCGGAATTCACAACTATTATTGAGGGTATTTAATTATTATTTACAATAATCATTCGTTATTAAGAATGTTTGACCGTTACTGAATAATTATAATTGACTTTATATATACAATATCAAATTATAACTAATATTATTTGATTGTTATTAACAATATTAAATTATTTATAACAATATTCAATTATTAACTGCATTAGCGTCCCTACTCCCATTCACCCAAACCTGATAATATAAGTTTGGAATTTTATAAATAAATCTTTATTTTTTTTTAAATAACATTTTTTACAAATTTGATCACAATTTTGCTAAAACGCACAATAATAACAACATTACTATGAAGGTATTTGGTATCTGCACGAATAGTGCGTATCAACAGTTTAAAAATAAGCAATTTTTGGTCGTTTTTCAGTTTTTTCACTCTAAATAAAAAACGGCCCAACCGATTTTGCTGAAAAGTCATTCAGTTTTAAGTTACGTGATTACGCGTCAAATGAAACCCACGTCCCACGTCAATCTGATGTTTGGTTCTTGAGATAATCGAGACGAAAAATTATTCCGAACGCACATACGCACATACGTACATACACACTCACAGACATCTCACTAAAAACGATGGATTTGGATTCTAGAGACCTTAAAACGTGGAGATATGTCAAAATTTGGGATTCGTAAAATCGACCCCATTACAATAACTTCCCATAGGGAACTGGGAAGTTAAAAGTTATACAAATGTTAATAACTTTGATTGATTCAACAACAATGTCTTTAGAATAAGTGTAATCAGGTAATATCGTTCATATGAACACTTTTTACATGGTGGCTTTGGATGATTTTTTATTTTTGATTTAATTTTTTTTGGTAATCATGGAAAAAGGTTTTACTGGTTTCTCTTCAAAAAGGAGTAAGAATTTTTAAATTGTTTAAACATTTATTATTGTGTAGTGCAAATCAGGTTAAAAATTTATTTTTTATGAAAAAACCCTAATTTTCTGAATTTTTTTTTATTCAAATAAAAAACGGCTCCAATGATTTTTTAGAAACGTAAAAACATCATAAAGATGTTAAGACGCGTCGACTGACATCTCAGTGATGCAAATACTATTGAAATAAGTTTCGTTAGGGGCCATTATGATAACAATTAGAGGAAGGAGGGACTCACCTAAATATCGGCGTCTAGCGCCAAAGCTGATGGCAAGCGTGAGCTGCCTATATTTCTGTACAGCGCCAGCGCCGCAATGAACACTCAAATGAAAGGGTGCCGATGCAGGCAGTCCAAATTCACTTGTATGAATGTTGTTTTATTCCAAATATCTTTCTCCTTTTATACAAAATCTTAGCCTAATTTCTATTTACTAAACATTGACTTAAAACTATTTTCCCACAGGACCAATGCATATGTTTGTAATAAATCTATAATTTATTTCATTAGTTTTCCGTATTTCACATGTTGACCCATAATCACATTGCAAGGATTCCAACGCCTTGCAAGTGGTCATCAAAAAGAGCGCCGTGTCTACTTGACACTTTTTAGTCACGTTTGGGATGGCATTGCTCCATATGTAATTCATATTAAATGACCCTTGTGATTTATGTGTTAATACTGTTCGTGGGCATCTTGTGGGCACGCGTGGCTGAATTTAAATTAGTGAGATGAACGGGCATGCGTGGCATAATACGCATGAATGAGTGCAGATGGACAAGTGGTTGAACATGTGATTCCACTACACTCTCACCGTTTAGAAGTGTTGCGTACTAATTGAGTAATTAGTGCGAAACACAAAAAATCATTATCTGAGTGTTTTGCTATCCGCGCTGCATATGCATGGGTTACATGGGATTTTTCAACTAAAGATAGGATAAGTATGTTACTTTTAATTGTTATATAATTCAAAATATACTTCAATGAGCTTATATCTAGTCTCATTACATGTGTTTTTATTTTGTTACTATGTTTAATATTACATATAACTCGTAATTTCAAAATAATTAATATTGTTGACTTATTCTAAATTGCTACTAGTTAGCCTCTTACATTTATATTTTATAGTCTATTCAAATCAATCAGTCATCTTGTACAATTTTAAATTATTTTTGTGGACTTTTCTTGGTTTACCATCAACTTCTATTGTTTTGTTTACATTATTGGTATTTATCACTCTAAAAGGTCCTATATAAGGTTTATCGAGTTTTCTCCTATTTTCCTTTTTCAAGAGAACTAAATCGTTTGTTTTTAAATGAATTGGATTTGCCTTTACTAGTTTACTGACACATTTTTGTTTTACTACATCGACGGCTATTGTTTCAAAGCTAGTGGTTGGGGTATCAGTTTTTAACATTTTCTCCTTGGTGTGCCACACTTGTTTTATTCACTTTGCATTGTGTGCATTGATTAACATATCTTTTTATCATGTTATTCATGTTTTTTCAGCAATATCTCTGCTTCAATTTTAATTGTGTTTTTCTAACTCCCAGATGTTCTCCGTGTGGCGTGGTTGGATATTCTTGTATCAATTGATTCTTTATATTCATTGGGGGTCCATATAACATTATGCATAATTTTGCGCGACTTTCATATTTTTCCTTCGTTGCAACGTATTTATTATATTTTTAAAATCTTCCTTTTTTTATTATTTTGAAGATATCATCGTTATTTGATAACGGTAATTCAAGTATATTCATCTCGAGAATTCTATCTAACAACTTTTCCATGGTGGATACGTATATCGCACTGGACTTATCGTTGCAGATTCTAACATTCGATCTAATTGTATTTGAGCTCGCTGATAGCTTTTCGTTAGCGGAAACGTATTTCTCGGTAACTTTATCACTACAGTATACAATGACTTCGTCGCTGGTTCTGACGATATCGAATTTATTATTTTTGCGCAGCATAAATTTCAATTTCTTATCTTCTCTTACTTATGATATTGATGTGCAATCCCATACGTAAAGTTGATCAGACTTTACTGGTGGATCGGGTTCATCAATCGTAGTATCTTTATTTATATTGTCTGTTCTTTGTTTTGCAGACATACCCCTTGTTATTGCCAACACTTTTTTGACTTTTTTTGTCTAGTTCGGGAGGAATCATTGTTTTCAAAATATCTGAGTCTAGCTTGATGCGTGACAATGCATCCGCGTTGCAATTTATTTTTCCTTGCTTAAACACAATCTCGAAATCATAATCGGAGAGATCTAGTCTAATCGTAGTTAGTTTAGATGATGGATTTTTGTGCGTGAATAATGACACCAAAGATCTGTGGTCAGTCACCACAAATGAATTTTCTGCCGTACAAATATGGTCTGCAGAAGTTTATTCCCCAGTGAGTTGCAAGCAACTCTTTCTCAATTATAGGTTTGTTGATGTTATGTTTACCTAATGATTTACTAGCGTTATATATCGGTAAATTAAATCCAACCTTGCTTTGCCTAGTGCGTAGTTTTTTTTCAAAGGATTTTCTGTGGTATATATATATTCCAATTTAAAGTGTCAAATTCGAAGATGTATTGATGTCTCAGTGGTTCTTTTTGCCAATTTGCATCTACCATAATTAAAATGTGATGATTTCTAATCTGCAGAATCGATTTAAGCATTGAGGATAGCGTATTATTGAAAATTATCATATTTATCGAATGCTTGGAACTAAATTTAAAGAAGGAATGTGATTTTCCATTTTTTTTATACGTAATGTCATCTTGTTTCACTATTATTTTGTGTTGACTTGATAGCAAATTGTTTGTTGAATGGATAAAAACCAAAGTCTAAATACAATATTTCGAATATGTTTACGATCGATGACTTGTTTTACTAAAGTGTAAAATTGAGTTTTATTTTAGTGCTCGTTCCCAATTAACAATTACAATAAACAATTATTATAAATTTATCAATCATTATCAATTCCATAAATCATATTCTTCTTTTCAAACATGAAGTGTATATTACGACAATTTTCATAAGAATTCTCATAAAGATTTTATGCTTTCTTAGAAAAATTCAAATTAATATTTTTTAATTCTTTTGCAGTCCATTTTATATATAAAATTAAAATTTGACTTAAAATAGTTGGTGTTGAATTATAAATTTCCGGTCGTTGCCGACTAATCCTTAAATCATCATTAAATTGTTTGTTACTTTAATCGCAAATAATGCAGAAAATACTTCTTCATCTTCGCCTTCTTCCAATTTGCAATTGTCTTCAATATTTTTGGTTGAAGTTCCAACTCCATTATTTCACGTCGAAATTCCATTTTCGGTCGCATTGCTCGTCGTCAATGTACAAATTCAAATTTTTGTTCTTACTGTTAATAAGAAACTTTTAGCTTCGTGTGAGCAGAATCGCCTATATATCGGTTTCGAGTTGGCAGGCTCGCCATGTAATAAGTTTGGAGTGGCAGGATCGCCATGAAATAAGTTTCGTTAGGGGCCATTATGATAACAATTAGAGGAAGGAGGGACTCACCTAAATATCGGCGTCTAGCGCCAAAGCTGATGGCAAGCGTGAGCTGCCTATATTTCTGTACAGCGCAAGCGCCGCAATGAACACTCAAATGAAAGGGTGCCGATGCAGGCAGTCCAAATTCACTTGTATGAATGTTGTTTTATTCCAAATATCTTTCTCCTTTTATACAAAATCTTAGCCTAATTTCTATTTACTAAACATTGACTTAAAACTATTTTCCCACAGGACCAATGCATATGTTTGTAATAAATCTATAATTTATTTCATTAGTTTTCCGTATTTCACATGTTGACCCATAATCACATTGCAAGGATTCCAACGCCTTGCAAGTGGTCATCAAAAAGAGCGCCGTGTCTACTTGACACTTTTTAGTCACGTTTGGGATGGCATTGCTCCGTATGTAATTCATATTAAATGACCCTTGTGATTTATGTGTTAATACTGTTCGTGGGCATCTTGTGGGCACGCGTGGCTGAATTTAAATTAGTGAGATGAACGGGCATGCGTGGCATAATACGCATGAATGAGTGCAGATGGACAAGTGGTTGAACATGTGATTCCACTACACTATATTTAGTTCGCGAGATATAGTGAATGACGTGAATGACCTTGAAGGTCATGATGACTTAATGATTTTTTTTTTAATATTTTTTTTCTTCATCATGAGAAAAGTTTGCTGTTTTTTTCAAGCACAATTTAGAGTATATAAATTTTATAAACATTGATCACTTCGGGTTGCAAATCAGGCTAAAAATTTACTGTTTATGAAAAAAAACCTTAATTTTTTGCACTTTTTTTTAAAATTAAAAAATGGCTGTAACAATTAATTTTTATTGATAGAATCACATCAATTTTAAAACGCGTTGAATGAAAATCCTATGTTTGGTTCTTGAGATACAGCGCATGACAGCAATGACCTTCAAGGGGTCAAAACAGCAAACCCCCCAATCGAAGTTTTCCAAAAACTAATCAGCTCTTAAAGTTGCAAAGGCACACCTTAAAGATGTCGATACGATTTTGTTTACATGAGTTATGAACGTAGAAAAACTGTCCGCGAACGCATGTACGTACGTACATACACACACACATACATACTTCCTTCTAAAAGCACTTAAAATATACTCTGAGGACCTGAAAACGTAAAGATATGTTGAAAATTTCAATTTCGATTTTCGAGGCGATTACAAGAACTTCCCATATACCGGGAAGTTAATAAAATACTCAAATAAATAATATTAATTAATTAATTAAATATAAACATATTTAATTACCATACATTTTTTTGCTTTGGCCTTTGCGAAAACATAAACATTGAATTTTTCCACCAGATATCCGTTGACGGACAATAATGCAAGTGTATTGAGTCAGTTTCGATGCACGCACCCTTTTTAACGTCCAAAATTATCGTTTACTAGAACAATTCGTGGAGGAAATACATAAATAAATGCATAAGTCAATATCTATGTTAAGCTTAATCTCATAAAGATAACTTGAGTACATCAGGACACTTATGTTTGATGCAGAGCTTATATGTTCATTTTTTATGTTATCTATAGGGCAGTGGCGGCCCGTGTAAATTTTGGCTGCGGATTCTGCACTTTATCTCTAAGGTTTGCTTGCATTGATATTTTTTAAGAATAATACATAACGGAAGCAAAACCTTAAAAATCTATTTGATTGATTCTATACGCTTCGTGCATAATTCGCATCATTTATAAAACTACATCTAAGGTACATAGTATTCTTTAATAAATAGGGAATGTACTTACGTTTCATAATTGAATACATAGTCCATAAGTAGGGTTAGAAGTTAAAATTACGTATTATGGTATGAATGTTCATATCTTCAATTTGGCATTTTCGTAGTATTTTAAACAAGTAGGTTTACATTAAATTAAAATGAATAAAGGTGAAGTTCATTTTCGCTTGAAAACGAGTTCAAGTCTACGATCCTTAGTAGTGAAAAAATTATCGATTACTTTTTCATTGAAGTCTCCGATCTCAGCAATTCAATTTTTCAATAGAAATCATTGCGAATGCAATTAATTGTTCTTCAAACATAGTATTTTTGAGAAACATCTTAAAAGCACCTTTCTGCTTCAGCTTTGTGAGCTGAATAGTTGTGAATATTTTAACATACAAAAAGTTTTGATTTTTTTAATTACTGTCAATTAGAAGCCGCGGTGGTCTATAGGAAAAATTCCAGATAAAACATGACTGAATGAATCATTGTTTATGTTTTCCTAGTGCACTATGCTTCGACTAAATCCGAAAAATGCAATATCTTGAAGTTCAAAACATTAACAAAAAAAATTAAAGTCATACATCCGCGGGAAAATAGCTTCTATAACAATACTCAATGAAAAATCACCCAAATCCTCCGATTGCCTGATCCCCCGGTAACCCAATCCCCGATTCCCCAATCCCCTGATCCCCCAATCCTCTCGATCCCCAATTCTCCAAGGCCCCAAATCAAACAACTCCCGACCCCCAAATCAAACAATCCCCTGATCCCTTAGTCCCCAACTCCCCCGAATCCCCCAATCTCCCCCAAACTCTATCTCCAAATTCTCAAATCCCCGAATCTCCCAATTCTTGATTCTGATTTGTATAGTCTCATACAATATAATGAAATTCGAGAAATTTTATAACAATATATACGAGTTCTGCAGCTCTTCTGCACATATACAACAGCCGCCCCTTATAATTTTGATTTTATTGAACTTTTAAACTTTAAACACATACGAATATAAGAAATTTTCAGACGGTTATATTGTCAATGATATATTTAAAAAATTATTTGGAAATTCGAACACATGTGGTATTTTTGTCAGTATTGACTTATTTAAATAGATTCAGCGAAGAAATACCCATTTGGAGATTATCAAAATAGTAGGTCGGGAGATTGAGCTGGCCAGTCCATAATTTCTATCCTATTGGTCGAAAACCAAGTCTTGGCTAAACGACTGGTGTGTTTAGGATCGTTATCTTGCAAAAGGACCCACTTCAGGGTCATACCTTCTTTCGCAAAAGGTAACATGATATTTTCCAATATGTCTACGTAAATGTTGGTGTCCATCGTGGGTTTCATCTAAAATATGGGGCCATGGCCGTAAAATGAAAACGAGCCCCAAACATTGATTTTTGCCCCTCTATGCTTAACTGGCTTCGTGGTATACCGTGGACCATGAGAAACATTTGGCGGTCTTCCTATGTATTGTCTCCTTCCCGGACAGCCAAATAATACAACTTTTGATTCATCAATCCAAAGGACATTCCTCCTGTAGTGTATCTTACTACGTCTTGTGTATCTTACTACGTCATAAATTACTACAACATAAAATTGAATCAAGTAACGTAACGCCATAAATTACTACAACATAAAATTGAATCAAGTAACGTAACGTCATAATTTACATAATTTACTGCAACATAAAATTGAATAACCTATGGCACATGCCAAGATGCAATATGAGTATTGACATGGCCACAAATGATCATTCGCAGTGTGAACCCTGTGTTGTGGGTGGTCTGTTGACAATCCATGTGAACTAGTGAGAATTTATGACTAGGAGAAAAGGGATTGCATCTGCTTAGCGAGCAATAAACCTCAAGTGGATGTGTCGAGAATGCAATTGATTTATTGATTAGTTGGTAAGTTTATTACATAGAAAATTTTTATAAAAGACATCTAGATAGTTAGGAAATCGTTCATTAATTTCTTGACCATAGTCTGCGCATTATCGCGACTTGTCCTGAGATTCTTGAATCATAACAAGATTGCGAATACGCAGTCAAATTTACTGAGGGATAAATAGGCGCCTAGCGCTGTACAGACAAGATTGTGATTACGCAGTCACTCTACTGGTAATATTCAATTTGATTAATAAAGTCCTAAAATTTACAATGTTTTGCCTTTCTAAAAACCAAACTTTACACTCCATTTGAAAGCTGGCCAATCCTTATGGTCTCGTGCAAATTTTAACCTGTCTCGAACGTGTCTTTCTTTTAGTAATGGTGTTTTCCTCGGATTTCTACCTTTTAATTTGGCGTTAATAAGGGTTATTCTGATGGTACAAGTGTTGACATCCAACTTGACCTCCTGTTTTATACTCGTTGATGTCAAAAAAGGGTTTTTTTATACAAGCCGTACAACATCTTTGGCATCCATCGTGCTGAGTTTCTTTTGTCTTCCACGAGTTTCAGGCTTTTTCACCCACTTTTTTGCATTCGAGACCATTTTACTAGAGCAGCTAAGTGTTTTTTTCAATAAATTTGTAGGTTTTGCCTTACAAAAGCATTTTTTTGATTAAATCTCTCTTTTCGCTACTGCAATGTTTGGAGCGGCCCATTATTCCTGAATGGTATATTTTATAAAAATAACAAAAGTTTTGAAAGCTGTCAACCTTCTTTGCCCTCATCGTATCCTAACTGCAAAATTGAAACAAACTTTTTTCCCGAAAACGAGTTTAATTTACCTTCACTGCATTCAAATTACACCTTGTCTCCGAAAATGAGGTGGTTCCCCCAATCTTTGCTAACGTTTCAACAAAACGGTTATGTAAAACATCTGGCAAATTATTTTCATCGATCAGGACTCTGGTATGCGATCGAAATTTATGTTGTAATTCCAAAGATATAACGCTTCAAGTGTGCACTGCTATTATTTTGCACACAGATATATATATATATATATATATATATATATATATATATATATATCTATATATATATATATATATAGATATAGATATATATAGATATAGATATATATATATATATATATGTACAGGGTGTTTCGGAGTTGATGGCATTAAATGAAACCACGGAATCCTTGAAGTCTTTTGAGCAAAAAATCGTATGGGGTGGTGGTAAATCGGAAGGGGTTTCGAGATATAAGGGGGGGAGTAACCACGCTCCTCACCCACGACCTGGTACGTGTAAACCATCATAACTATTTTATTGTTATGTGTAGACTTTTGAAAAGGATGCGTTTGATAGCTTGTCAATGTATCTTTTTAGAAACGTTTTAACAAGTGCCCCCAAAGATGCCAGTTTTACATGAAAAAATGAGAAACTTAAAACAACCGGGAAAAAATTGCTAATTTTGACTTTCGCGACCGTGTTAAACGCTAAAGTGATGTATTAACCTATAAAAATTATTATCTTGACAGAAAGCCTTATTTTTTGCTTGAATACTTCCGAAGAAAAAAGTTGCCAATTTTCCTTTGTTTCCTTCAAAAAATAGAAAACTAAAATTTTGTGAAATTTTGCCGACTTACTTTATTTTGGAAAATAATAACTAAAGATCCAAAGTAACAATTTATTTTGAACTTATGATTAAACAGCAGTATTACTGTATTGCTTGTGATCACATCAACTGTTCAAAGTGTCTTCCTTCCACAGAAATGCAAAGAAGAGCTCTTTTCTTAATTTCTGTGACTACATCGAAATGCATGAGTTCCTCTCATATTTTTTTACTAGCTGCCTCAATTCTTAAATCTAATTCTTGAACTGATGACACAGGTGTCCTGTACACTTCTTGCTTCATTGCACCCCACACATAAAAATCAAGGATAGTTAGATCTGGAGACCGGGGTGGCCACCTAATTGGACCATTTCGACCTATCCACCTTCCTGGATAGTTTGAGGCAAGCCAATGGGTGATTTGTTGGCCAGTATGACTTGGAGCACCATCGTGTTGGTAATACATCCTGTTCAAATTGATTATTGGTGTATCTTCCAGTAAAGCTGGCAACTCGTTATCCAAAAAATTGAGATATCCGGCAGAATTCAGCCTATCCGGCAAACGGAATTGCCCAACTATCCTACGCCCCAGGACGCCTGCCCACACGTTTCTGCTAAATCTACGCTGTGTAGAGGTGGCCCTGGTTACTCTGGGATTGATAATAGCCCAAAGATGGCTGTTGTGGAAGTTGTTGACACCATCCCTTGAAAAATGTGACTCATCGGTCCATAAAATGTTACTAATGAAGTTGGAGTCTGTTCGATCCCGTTCGATAAGCCACTCACAGAACTCAACCCTTTTCACGTAATCCTCGGGAAGTAACTCTTGCACGGGTTGAAAATGGTAAGAGCGCATCCTTTCCTTGCTTAAAACTCTCCAAATTGTGGTCGCCGATAAGCCCAGCCGCAAGGCTAGCTTGCGAGTTGATACGTCTGGCTCGTTGCGTACTATGGATAGTATGCGCTCCTCCTGATCGGCGTCCCTGAAAGTTCCTGGTCGGTTGTCCAAACGCTGCGGTTGGAAACTTCCAAACTCTCGTAAGTTCCTATGCAGTCTCATGAAGGTTCTGGTATCCGGTAATCGTCGGGTCGGATACCTCGTTTGATATTCCTCCTGTGCACATGCGGCATTGCCATCGCAAAATTCCGTAAATGTAATGCATGTCAGCATATTCCTCGTTGTTAAAGTTAGCCATGATTGTATATGTTTAGAAATAAGCACTCCTTGATTCTTTTCAATTGACGCTTCGACTAAGTTATGCAGCATTTCAACACAACATTTATACCCTTTTGTATTATCAGGTGCTAATTATTAAACATTAACTTTATGCCATCCCCAAAACGTTGGATTTTAATTATCTCAGCTTAAAAACCCTTCAATACTAAAACAGATCCAACAAATAGCATGAAGAAAACCAATCACTCAAAAATCTTCTCACTGTGGGATTATGCCAGGTAGATAATAAAATTTTATGACGTTTGGCTAATTCCGAGGGATTACACAAATTATGAGTTTTCTATTTTTCGAAGGAAACAAAGGAAAATTGGCAACTTTTTTCTTCGGAAGTATTCAAGCAAAAAGTAAGGCTTTCTGTCAAGATAATAATTTTTATAGGTTAATACATCACTTTAGCGTTTAACACGGTCGCGAAAGTCAAAATTAGCAATTTTTTCCGGTTGTTTTAAGTTTCTCATTTTTTCATGTAAAACTGGCATCTTTGGGGGCACTTGTTAAAACGTTTCTAAAAAGATACATTGACAAGCTATCAAACGCATCCTTTTTCAAAAGTCTACACATAACAATAAAATAGTTATGATGGTTTCCACGTACCAGGTCGTGGGTGAGGAGCGTGGTTACTCCCCCCCCTTATATCTCGAAACCCCTTCCGATTTACCACCACCCCCAATACGATTTTTTGCTCAAAAGACTTCAAGGATTCCGTGGTTTCATTTAATGCCATCAACTCCGAAACACCCTGTATATATATATATATATATATATATATAACTTATTTTAGTTTCCGCTACTTATTTATTAGGCATGCACTAAATACCATAGTTTCATCATGTGCAATTAATTTGGAAAAATGATTTTTTCATTCGCAAAATGTTTTATTTTTTTGGGAATCCTAATTTCTTTTCAAATAGAGTTGAATTGAAATGAAATGATATTCTGTAATCCAAATAACAAAATTTCGTCAATTTTTGTCAATCAGTCAGCTCATATTTGCTAAAGATAAACATTTTTTACCTTCTTACTTCTAGATCTTTTGGTATGATTTGACGCACTCTAACAAAAACAAATAGAACATAAGTTACTCAAGACCAATAAAATGTCTTGCTTGTTTTGAAACTTACGAAACAATCATTACCCCAAGAAGCTAATGCTTCCATAACTCAATAAGTAACTGTTACGAGATATGTAGTAAACACTATTAACTTTGTATCATCTTTCGATGACTTTTTGCTAAAACTCTTTGCGCTTAATACCTGTCCATTATCTGATTTCACGACGCAACACGACGCAGTTTCATGATTTAATCAATCTGCTAATATTAGCTTTGTTTTAGCTACATTCAAGTTAATATTGTGATGGCAATCTTTACTAATCACACTCATTATCCGATAATTTGTCATAATCTGTTCGGATCGGACTTTCCATCACTCTCCCTACCAAGGTTAAAGAGGTTTAAAAATAGGAAATAATATATCAACTGTTCCTGAATGATTTCCACCGATTTCCATTTTCTTTTAGAAACGCAAATAGTAAAAAGAATGAAGGCAACGTGTTGCCAACTTCAATAAATCATATTCAAATGTTTTTGTAGGCGCTTCAATAGAATACATAAAACACGCCGTGAGGTGCGATCTTTGAGATCCGCACAATAAACTTTCCAGTAATATCTACGTAGCTATCAAATACAATAGTAAAAATAATAATACTTTAAATAATAATAATGATGAGACATTACATGTTTATAAAAACTTACATGAATATATTTTGCAATTATTTGAAAAACTATCTTTTTTGTTTGATAAGTACTTTTTAAAGCATCCATTGGAAAAAAAACAATTTCTCTATTTTGCATCATTTTTTATCAAATTATAATGTGAATGTTCTTAATTTATTAGAAAAACTACCAAATCTTACAAATGATAATAAACTATGATCAATATCACAACCACATCATGAGAGTAAGTTTAGTTAGGTAATATTATTCGTACCCATTCCTTGTTCAGTGTAACGATTAACGGTTTATTATTTTGATTTGGATGTTTTTTTTTAATTTCGAAAAACATTCGATATTAAATTACTGAGAACTGTATAAAGCGCTTAATTTTGTAAACCGTTGTTTGTCAGAAGTGCAAGTTAGTGCCAAAAAATTGATACAACTGTAAATGCGGTCCTTGTGGATGATAGCTTCCAGGTAGCTTATTGCTATGTTAATAGAACTAATTGTTGACATATGCTCTAAAAACGCGCCAAATCATGTCAGTGTAGCTTGAGCTGTTACGATGGAGTGGTCTAGCAAAGATCAGCAAAGATAGCATCCCTGTGATTGCTTGACACAAATGTGGAATGGAGAAAGGCCGAATTTTCGAAACACTAAGGCCATTAAAAATCACGCGTGTTTTCGTGTATCGAACTATAGCGTTATTCATTGATACTGATGATGTAATAGACCGTAAAAGATCCGGCAGACCTTGCTCGGGTCGTAAGCCACAAGCCATCAAAGCTGTAAGGTCCAGAATCGCAAGAAATCCTGTCCACAATCAGAAAATCGTGTCTCGTGAAATGAATATTGCGCCGATAACCATGAGTTGTATCATCAAAGAAGACTTGGGGCTTGCATCTTTCAGAAGACAAACAGGACACAGGCTTAATGCCGCTTTAAAACGAAATAGAGTGAAAAAAACAAAACAGCTATTATCGAGATACGGTAAAGGGCAGTACAAAAGAATACTTTTTAATGACGAGAAAATGTTTACCGTGGTTGAATCCTTCAACAAACAAAATGATAGAATATATGCACGGTTTTCTGAGGCAGCTACAGAAAAGATTGGTTTGGTAGGGAGTGTCCTACGATGGCGTCACATCTATCTATTTCCGTGAAAAGGGCGTCAAAACAGCTGCCAAAAATTATCAGTTGGATATCTTAATGAAGGTAGTGGAGCCCCTAAGCCGAAACATGCTTAAAAATTAAGAATGGGGTTTTCAACAAGACTCTGCGCCTGTCCAGAAGGCGAAACCACACAAGAGTGGCTGGGGAACCATGTGCCAGAGTTCATCAGCGTTAATTTGTGGCCATCAACTGTGGACAATTTCCCGGAGGAAGTCGTGCAAGAATCAATAGACCAGTTGCCTGACAGACTTCGGCGCTGTATACAAGGAAAAGGCAGCCATTTTGAATAATTCCTTTTTTATTATGTAGTGTTTTAATTTTACAATATATGGTAAAAAATATTAAAATCCAACTGGTAATTTCATTATTATAGGACAAATAACTTGTATCAATATTTATGGCACAACTAGGTACATGAGAAGTTTTTGTATTCGCCCCTAAATTTAAAATTGAAATTTTCAAAATATCTTTACGTTTTAAAGTTTTTAGAGTATATTTAATGTGTTTTAAAAAAAAGTAAGTATGTGTGTGTGTGTGCGTGTATGCACGTACGTACATTCGTGGACAGTTTTTTCTACGAGCATAACTTACGTAAACAAAGTCGTATCGACTTCGTTGAGGCGTCAATCGTAGCGTATTTGCAATTTTAAGAACTGATTAGATTTTGGATTACTTCGGTCACATGAGTTTTTTGTTATGACCTCTCCAAAATCATTTTTGTCATACACAATATTTCGCGAACCAAACATAAAATTCGCGCTGTTGAGGTGTCAATCGATCAGTATTGATATTTTTATGATTATTTCATTTTTAAAATATTTGTTGGAAAAAAATAAGTTTCTTTTTAATAATATAAAAATATATTATCCATCACAATAATATATTTTCCATCACGATTGCACTACCAGCAATCGATGCTTGCAAATTTCAGATATTCACAACAGTCTTTGTAAACAAAATCGATGAAAGTATTTTGCATGATTACAAAAAAAAATCAGTAAAAAATTAACAATTGATATTCACTATGAATAAAGGATTGATACGATCTCATACCTGATCTTTATTACTCTTAAGGACATGTTGCTATGTCAATCAAAGCATATTAACATTGGTGTGATTTGAGTCGATTTTTAATGATTATCACCGTGCCATTCCCATATTTTAATGAAAAAACTGCATAAAATTTTGAAGAAAATTATTTTATTATTATTTATTTATTTACAATCAGATTTGCATTTGTCGTAATCAACTTTGAAAGGTGAGATGTTTTGAAGATATCTTACAAAACAAAAATCAGCGTTTTTCATGATTGCAGAACATTTTCATACAAAACAATACACCTCAAGTATTTATAACGAAACGATAAGAATAATATAACCCAATTTCACTAGCTTTGGTTTCAAAAAAGGATCTTCTATCTAATTTCCACTTCTGCCAATTATTGCTTTTCGAAATCAGATATTTATATTTAAGTTTTCATGAAATAATACATTGTAGTTTATATTAGTCAGTTTATCATGGGTTGGAACCTCCTAGTCTAGTCTTAATTCAACAACTTCGTCTTCTAATGTGTTTTTGGTTAGCAACTCACTAACACTATTATTGCAAATTAATGGGGGTTCTTGTTTCCAGGCTTATAGCCCGGTATATTATTAAATGGGAAGTGTGGTTTCGGCATGACGGATAGCATCATTTTCAGGTGCTGTCATTTACCATCCGCCACCAGACAGCACCACCACGGTTAGGCTTGTTGTTGGGTTGAACTCGTTATATTTCAACTATTTTATTATTTGTATCCGCGATAAACCCTGATATAAATATAAATAAATAATAAACTGACTAATATAGAATAGCGACGTAGGCATATATATGAACCAATTGACAGCCGTTATACTTCGTGGATACAAGTGGATGGTAAATGACAGCACCTGAAAAGGATGCTATCCGTCACCCCGAAACCACACTTCACATTGTAGTTTGATTTATAATTTCAAAAAAATATTCACACAGAAACAATGAATATGTATAATGAATAAAGGTACGTCCACTAAATATGTAAGGGTCGTTTGTCAAATGTGCGTAGAGAATAAATATACTGTATTGTTACTTCTTTCCTCATCTGTTGAAATATTTTATAGTTTTCCAAAATAATAAAACACAGATTATTTACTGCATATTTCATGTTTTCCTAAGATAAACTGGAAAAGAAGGAATGATGATTAGTCTCATGTAAAATGGTGAACAACACCTATGAAAATTTTACGTGACAAAGTCCCGCAGTCAGCGTCTAAAATAAAAACTGCATTCAATAAAACTTAAATCCCAATTTCGCCAATATTTTTGCCAGCGCTCTTTTTGACCAACAGAAACTGGATGAACTGCTCTTTAAGTTGGACGCACAGCGCTAATTTCGCAAATAAATTTCCATTTTGCATGGTAATTCGGCAAACATAATGTCACAACGACAGCGTAATTTGACGGCTGAAATGACAGATAGCATTATTGAACGTGCTATACCTTCAAACA
The DNA here is from genome assembly GCA_963942545.1 of Oxycera nigricornis. Classification (NCBI taxonomy): domain Eukaryota; kingdom Metazoa; phylum Arthropoda; class Insecta; order Diptera; family Stratiomyidae; genus Oxycera; species Oxycera nigricornis. Next base: position 85,905,527 of record OZ012659.1, read on the forward strand.
CAACATCCATACATAGACTATGAAACTAAACTGTCTCTCTGGAGAAGGGGTAATGTTATTGACGGCAATAATTACAGCGCCGCGACATTAGAATTTTGAAAGCAGCTTTTTCTACGTCGCCAAGAGTATTTGCACCAAAATATACGTAGTGTACAAAGGGTACACTTCGATCTGAGACCATTAATAAGTTGAATGACGATCAGCCGTAAGGATATAGATATTTAGATCGAGCATTCACAATTTACACGTGCTACAAGTGAATTCGCATGCATATGTATTTAGATGACAATATTGTACATAGATTTTTGGATAAAAGAACTGTTAGTTATGAAATAAAATTAGAGTAAAATCTTAAGTCTAACTCGGCAATTGTTTTACTTCTGGATACTCTCCAGCCATATTCGGCAGAACTAGTCATAGTTGGCTATAGAAATATCGGCATTTCGCGTGCCATCAGGACTAACGCTTGTCGCTGGACAATATACAATTTGATTTGATTTTCTCTTCAATTTACTACGGAATAAAAAATGATTTTATATCAAACATATTACACATGGACAAAATTAATTAGCGTAATTTATTATATGGAAATGAAGAAATAAACATTATGAGATATTTTCCAAAAAAAATTAGTAAGCAATATTTGATATTTGATTTTCACCATCCTCTTCGTCGCTGTGGTTCACTGTTGCTTGGTAATAGGAAGCCTGTTTAATACGTCTGCTGCATGAAAGTCGTGAATTTTTACCTATAGCGCATGAAATTTTTAATCTCAGCTTCGGTAACTTCTTCTGAGAGGTACCAAAATGGTAATATAAAATGTGAAATTACAACAAAATCATGTATTAACATTTTGTGTGCAATGTTACATTAAATACCACCCACACTGCACATACAGTTTAACAATATCGTAGGTATAAACTCCAAACTCCTCTACGTACACATCATGGCCACTTGACATTGATTTCAGGATCACTTTGAATCTGTGGATCAAGTTTTTGTCTATTTCGGTACCTTGGAAAGCTGCTTCAGGATCAGCGAAAAATCGTTTAAACATATTAGCACCATTAAAGTTTCTAAACCCTGTAAGTCTAATAAAAAGCCCACTTCATGTCTATTACCGTTACTACTTGCCGCGTCCGATTCTGGCCACGGTTCGGGCAATTCCACCCGACGTTAATCTGTGAAAAGGGGCTTGGGAAAGATATTCTGAGAAAAAGGGCACCACCCGTTTCTGTACCGGGACTGCCCTGTTCTCGGATCCAGAAAGAGGAACTAGATTCACGTCGACCTGAAACCACCGTAAAAGGGAAAACGAAAAGAAAAATATAAAACGGAGCCGAAAACCCGGTGTCTATTCCGCAAATTCCCACAAATTGAATTAAGTGTGATTTACTCTTGCCTTACAATTTTTAAAATCACTTTTTCTTTCTTGAAATTTTTTTGTACTTTCTTATTTCGATGGCCGCCTCCTTCTAACCGCCCGATCTGTCACGCAGTCCGTACTCCAAGTACTCTCTTTTGCTCCAACACAAAATGCTAACCGCCCGATCTGTCGCGCAGTCCACATTCCAAGTACTCTTTTTTTTGCTCCAGCACAAAACGCTCGCCGTCCGCAATTAAAATACACTCTTTCGCTTCAACACGAAACGGTCCGTGGACGTCTTCCACCCAACGATCGACCAAGAAAAAAACTCCGTTGCGTCCACTTGAGTCGCTCAGCACACCCGGAGAAAAGGAGGACTTTCACCTGCTGCATATCCATTATATATGAGATCCCCTAAACCCGTTCACTCATATCGAGTTCACCGGACTCATTCCGCTTTCAATCGCCCAACTGGTATCGTGACGATTTCCAAGTTCGTCAGCTAGTCAGCTGTCACCTCGTTGGCCACAGCGTTCTACATCGGTTGACATTGCGGCTGTTATGTGTGAAGGCGTGTACCTTTTGTCACTAGCGATGAAGTAGGCGATTGGACGTAATCTAGGTCCAATCGTTGAGTGGATTGCTCAAACACTGAGAACCTTACTTCCTACTTATCTAACTAATCCAATGATAATACAAAATATAATAAACTTAACCTAAATAAATCTAATCCGTATTTATACAATTCAATTTCTTATCCTAACTAAATACAATATTATTAATGGCCTGACTTGTATGAAGTGCGACCCGTGTATACAATTTCCTACCGCCAACGTTTGCTTACTCGGTGGTTAAAGGTCTTCAGTGGCAGGACAGTCCTCAGTTTCACCTTGAACAATTGTCACTTCCAGCGTGGCAATTTTGAAAAATTAGGATCGGCCACGCTGCGTGAGACCGTAACAAAATGCACATTGAATTTGTTCTTTTCTCTATTTCATTATTCCTTTTTCATCAACTGATCTTGCTTGCCATTTTTTTAGTGAACTCATAAGATAGATATTGATAATCCGAATCTCTGGGTTCCCGGATTAATTTCCTTTCCTTTACTCAAACTCTTCAAGTCTTTGGATGTTAAACCAAAAATATAGCATCTCATTCTCATAGTAGAAGAAGAAATTGGGAGTAGTATTTGTGTTATTAACTTCCCAGTATATAGGAAGTTCTTGTAATCGCCTCGAAAATCGAAATTTTCAACATTTCTTTACGTTTTGAGGTCTATAGAGTATATATAAAGTGTTTTTAGAAAGGGAGATGTATGTGTGTATGTGTGTGTGTACGTACGTACGTACGTACGTACGTACGTGGACTCTTTTTTCTACGAGCATAACTCACGTAAACAAAGTCGTATCGACTTCGTTAAGGTGTCAATCGAAGCGTCTTTGCAATCTTAAGAGCTGATTAGTTTTTGGAAAACTTCGGTCCTTCGGACCTTCAAACGGACAAAACAGCGAACCCCCGTTTTGCCCGTTTGAAGGTCATTTCTGTCGTGCGCTATATCTCGCGAACCAAACATACGATTTCCTTGATCAAGGTGTCAATCGACGCGTATTGACATTTATGTAATTCTATCAAGTTTTTAAAAAATTCCTTGGACATCGTTTCAGCCGTTTTTTAGTTTAACAGAAGAAAATGCGAAAATTTATGGTTTTTTTTCATAAAAAATAATAATTCAAAAAACTGCTTAAACAAAATTTTAATCAAATTTACATTTTCGGTATCAACGCTTAGAATGGTAAAATGTTTTATTGTCAATACTTTGCAAGATCATATGCTTTAAAAAGCTTTCTTCGAATAACAAATTTTAGTTTTTAGTAGATTCATTCTTTAGTAATCGTAAGATTTGAATAACCATCATCATTTGTAATACCTTTTACTTTTTACATGCAATTGAACCTATTTTTGACTGCATATACAAAATTTTCCAAGACCAAAAAGGCCCCCACCGATTGATCCGCGTGAATATTCAATCTGTCCTCATCGACCAAAAACCTTACGTAATCAATGGACCCTCCGTAGACGATATGATTCATATTAACTCATTCCTGTTACTGCTATGAATACCTCTCATTGTTATTACTTAAAGTAGTAGTATTTTCAAAATTATTATTGTGTTTAATGTTGTTGATGTTTATGTGGATATTACTGGGAAGTTGACGGTGTGGACCTCAAGGGTCGCACCTCGCGGCTTGTTTAGTTTAGTCAGTTCGTGTTGACTAATGATTGATTTGTTTAATTTTTAGTCAAAAAATCACGATTAATTTATTTATGATTGAATTTGTTGACAACTTTAAATGACTTAGTGGACATCAGTCGTTTGTATCTGCGAAATTAATCGCTGTATTACCCGTTTGGAACTATTCTAATCGGTGAGTTTGCAAAGATAGACAAATAAAACTAGACGGTTACAAATGAAAATCTGTTTTTTATTGTTTTAATTAAAGTAATGGCGATCAGGAATTCAAAAGATTACAAATAGAAAGATGCAATATAGTCTAATCGTTTTTAAAATAATTTAAATTGTTCTTCATAACAACTCGAAACTCGAACATTTCATCAGATAGTTTATGAGATTTAGGGAGATTAATCATAATAGCAAAAGGAAACATTCTTTCGACAGGTCCAGAAGAAAGCATTAGTGTATTGTGCTTAAAAAAAATTTAGTGGGGTGTAACGATGCAAAAGTTTCACATTTCGACTTTCTTCGGTAAAATAATTTGTCATAAGTATATCTGCTTTTCTTCTAGGTGTAGTTGAATCGTTTTCACTGCCGGAATCTGAACTGAAATCAAAGAAGTCGTTATCCTTTTTTTGAGTGTGTGATTTATTCTCAAGTGAGACTTGGATTTCGTCGGAGTTAATTTCTAAGCAAATGGCAGCTATGAACAAGTGATTACACTTTCTATATTCGGTGGGATCTATACACGAGTGCCATCTGTTTTTGAATCGTGGATGATTCAAATCTGCTAATATTGGAATTTCAGCCTTTCCATTCGACATGTCGAGTATATCTTACAATCTCTCTTGTATATTTTTAATATATTTATTTACAAGTGGTTTGCAAAATTTCAAATCTTGTCGGGACAGTTTTCGTATTTTTTTCGCATTGCCAATAGACATAAAATGTGTCATCACCTTGCAATATGCAATATCCAGTGCACCTGCTCTGGGAGCCGCACCTGCTGTGTACTTCTCTAAATAATCAAATTCAGTGAGTCATGAAGGCTATTCCACCGCGTTGCTCCTGGTCGAGGTAATGTATTCCCAAGTATATTTTTTATAATTTCAGCTGATTTTGGACGGCCAGCTAAATTCCACAACTCATTACACTTTTTGAGGTTGTGCATATTTCCTAACGCCGTGGTTTCATCTCGCAATAAAAATTGCATATCAGGAAATGGAAGCGCTTCGTTTCTGTGTGCCTTCAATATTTTTCCCAGAAAAATTTCCTGCTTTCCTTTTCTTCCTTTTTTTGAAGCCTGCTGGAGTTTACAATATTCTTCCACTGCTGAAGATTCGTGTATGCGTTTCAAGTGACATACAAAATTTGAGCTGCTGTTACAATGTCCTTGAATTTCGATAGTCTTTTGCGATAAGCACTTCATACAAATTCCAACTGTTTCAGTATCTGATGACATTTCAAGAACATATTTGAAAAATGTACCACCAAATAAGGCACTTATAGATTGCGAATCAATTGCATCATTTGCACTTGGACATGATGTTCCTGCCCGAATGTCACTTTCATTTAACGAGACAATGCTACAATCTTCTTAGTCGATATCCATATTATTTACTTAAAACAAAACTTCTAACGTAAGATAAACGAGAAACAACGCGTGTGTGCACGGACCGATTTCGAGGACTCTAACTGTGCATACCAATCACAATAAACGTATCGACTTAAAATTGAAACACGATTCAAAACGACTGATCTGCTTACAAAATTTTCTTATTCTACTTATCTTATTATTACAAAACTAAGCATATGCTAGCCACCTTTCTTAAATACAATAAATTGGCGGCAGTACTTCTTAAAGTAATAAAAATTGTATTTACATAGTATGTGCCCAGATGATGGTGTGAAATGTCGACAATGTCACAAAGTGATTAAAAAGGAAAGGTTTCTTGTGGAATGTCGTCAATGCCATAAAGTTACAAACGCATAAGAGACGCACGTGAGAATTCGTAACTGAACAAACAAAACAAAATCTACCACACTTCCTCGTCTATATCTATTTCCGGTTTTTGTTAAAACGAAGCAACATTGCCGTGCATGTGGAACTAATTGAGGACAGAGAAGTGCGCCACACTGACGTACCTAATCATCTCCGCTGGCTTTATGCACGGACTTCGAATATACACCAAAACAGTACTAACTTTGCTGCCTGTTTAAAAAAAATCATTTATGAAATGGTTAACTGCAACTCTGCTCATCAGAAGCATCAATCATGAAGACATGCTTATGTAATTAACGCTTTAATGATTAATGACTAATGTATTTAGTCATGATTATGAGTTAATACTTCAATCATTAATAAATTAGTTATAACTAAATTAGTCATGATTAAATTAGTCATGATTGATCAATTGATTAGAAAAATTAGTTGATTTTCCCAACTCTGAAGTCAATACATGGGGCCACTGCTACTAACTACAAAACAGAATTTCAGTTTTAACAACACTGAAGAAGGGACTAACTGTGTCCCGAAATATATATGTTAATAATTGAAATTAAAGTTGTGGTTTTATTGGTTAAAATTTAACTAATTTTCCTCAAAAAAAAGAGACATTAGTATTGTTTTAATTGATATAATTAACCCAGATTATTGCTTCACATATGCGTGTAGTGAGTGCCAAACAAAGTTCCCAATTACAAACATCTACGAATTAAACACCGAGCCCCGATTGCTCATCTAGAGGAGAATAAAAAGTCGGAGTCACGAATACAAGGGATATGAAATAGCAGTTAATCAGATGTTGGAAAAGGGTGAAGTGAAAATTGTCATACCTTACGTTTTCGACTTTTGGCCAGGTTTTTGATACAAATAATCTTCTGTCAGTCGTTGTAACGCCGTGAAATTCAGCACGTAAATTAGAATTCTTTTAACAGTTGCGAATTTGTTTTTATTTCGATATTTATAAAGCGAATTTATTCGGCAAACAAAGGCTTGAAACGAACAGAAGCGATTAAACTGTTACGCACTCCGGTGCTACACGAATTTAAATTGGACACGAAAACTAAGTAGGTGAATAATAAATACTTCATTTAACAACTTTCACAAGGTTACACAAAACGCAACTCGCCTACAATATTTTCAAAAATATCTGATCTAACTTCCATTTTCCAGCCCAAAAATAAAACGTAAACAAATTTTGATTTATGAGTTGTCTTTAATGTGTTACTTTCATTCAAGCGTATATTTTTAACAACACTTAGTTTACAGATACTGTCATTTCGAAACAAGTTTTCAATTGGAATTACACTATTACAGTTTATTAAATCAATTGCACGGCGTTTTAAACATTACAACACTAGATAAATCTTTCTCATCTTAGATACTCTTTCATTAAAAATTAACAAGTTGAACGCAACCATTTATTGTAGTAATCTAACATTTAAAAATAATATCAGAGCCGATTGCTCTTTTAACGAAAATCTCACTAAGAGTAAGAAGCATCGATAATTTCATGCAATTTTTCCTACTTAGGGTTTTAAAAACAATTTTTCTCCAATTTTAAATTCATTTCGATATTTACCTAAGTACAGTAATCGTTTTATCGTAATATAAAATCCATTCATGTATCATTTTATAATTATCTGATTTTTTCAGTGTCAGTTAAAATTATATGATTTATCTATACAAGTTTAGTCACCTATTTTATAGTTAACAATTTATATAATATTATCAAGCTAGAAATAAATCTACGAAGTGTTACTTCATAGAAATAATGGAGATGTAAATATAATTTTTTTTATTTGCACATTTCTCTCTGAATATCTTTCTTAAATATATATTTTCAAAGTACTTTTTCACTATTCTGTCTTCGTTCGTGGAATATTTTGTTTTAACAAAGGCCCCCCTCTTCCTCGTCGTCATCCATTGCTGGTGGCGCAGATTCATCGGCACTGGTAGCGGACTGAAATGGGAAATCAAAAGGATTAATATAGGATACAACAAATGAATTTTTAAATCGTGTGCAGCTTCTGTTTAAGCAGCCACCGTTTCGAAACAAATATTCTATAAATGTTTGGTGCAATAAAGGTTTTATTATTGAGGACGAAGCCACAGTGGTAGACATTAATCGAAGATTAGTAATATTAGAAGCGAAGCAAAACAAATGACATTAGCATATTAGAAGTAAAAGGACAAAACGACTTTCTGCTTTTGAAGCCGAGGTGAAATTTAACAATTAGTATTTTTTATGTAAAATTCAAAACTCGCCAGATCTAAAAGAACAATCGAAAATTTATAGGGCTCGATTGTAGAAAGCTGTTTTAGGAAGTCTAGACTGAAACTGCAAATAGGCACGTTTCAAATGTGCATGCAAATTAATTTATTAAGTTTCGTGAAACCTTTCTGAAAAGAATTTCGGAATGCACAGTTTACAACGGAGGAAATAGACCATATTAATTATTAAATTATATCTCATTATGAGTTTTTAAGAAACAATATTCAATGGGTTAGAACCTCCTAGTCGACAACTTTCGTCTTCTAGTGCGCTTTTGGTTAGCGACTTGCTAACACTATTGTTGCACACTAATAGAAAGCGACGTAGGCATACATACGAACAAATTGACAGTCGTTATACTTCGCAGATACAAATAATAAAATAGTTGAAATATAACGAGCTCAACCCATCAACAAGCCTAACCGTGGTCGTGCTGTCTCGTGGCGGATGGCAAATGACAGCACCTGAAGAGGATGCCATCCGCCACGCCGAAACCACACTTCCCATTTAATATTCAATCTAAATTTGCTGGATTCATTTAAATGCGCAGTCCTGTACATCCGTATATATTTGATTCTGTTTACAAAATAGCGTGTGTGCATGGCGACTTGAAACATACTTCAAGTAAACTTCAATCACATGTAAACCAAACCCGATCGAGTCGAATCGATCAGAAAATTTTATCGGATCGACTTGAAATACGCGCCATGTCTTTACAGTTTGAAAGATCGAAAGATTGACTTGCGTGTGAGGTAGTAGTAACGTTTGTCAAAATTAATTGTTTTTTTTCTGTGTTGCTCCAGGAGACAAATAAGCAATGGAAAAGCGAAATATATGAAGTTCCGTGGAACAAAGCTACTAATTTAAGTGTTAAGGACAAGAATTATCATTTGTGAAAAATTCACGCCTATGGACGTACGCACAAATACACACACAAATAGATCCGATTTCGAGCGGGTATAGCTTGAATGTGTTCAACCGTATACGCGCTCGATTGCTCGAAACTCGATCCGATTTCGAGCGTTCAAGCTCTGAAGCCGGTCCATGCAAACAGGTTAAAAATCGTACACAACGACACGCAGATAATAACAACATTGAAGTCAGGAAAAATCAGATCTATGATTATTTTACCCACATTGAACGAGCAATTAAATACGATCAACATTTCAAACAAACTATGACAACATAAAATATAATACAACTTACATTCCCGGCGTTCGGTGACTTATACGATGCTGCTGCATTCTCAATTACACTAACTTTAGGTGCATTAGAAACACCTCTTGGTAAAGGAAGATCACGAGCGAGTCGACTATACTCAACATCCATGCTTCGAATAAAAGGTGAAGCTAAAGCTTGCTTAGCTACATCCGGATCTTCGTCATCAAACGCTTGCAACAACATCTCTAGTGTCTGGACTTCTTGCACGTCACAACAATTTCCCCACTCTTTAAAAGCCTTTTCAGCGGCCACATTGTCACCGCGAGCTAATTGAACGAGCACAAGGACAACAGCCAGACGACCGATTGCTCCGTACGATTCTGTTTGCTGATTTAGCCCAATCTCTCGACGCAGGGCATCAGCAGCTTGATCATAACTGAAACCAAAATTGAACATTTATTTTCTAAAAAAATTCATATCAGAAAAAATGCTTACAGTCCTAGTTTCACCATAAGCCTAGAAACTTTCGCTGCAAACTCTGCTGCTTGTCGTGTAGAATCTTCGTTCTGCGAAATAAAATAAGATAAAAATCTTCCAATTAATAAGAATGAAAGCAAGTGTGGAGGACAGAATATATAATTGTAAATTGAGTAAGAAAAAAGATTGTCTACTCAATTACGAACTTTGCTTCTGATGCTAAATTAGCCGCAGCGAAAACCTCAGTGACATCTTGTAATATTTATACTACGATGAAACTCCTCCATAGCCAAGTCTCTTAATAACGAAATTTCATTTTTAAAGAATTTTCCTAAGGACCATTCAACTATCAACAATTCGTCGTTTTTCTTACACATTTTGTTGCCTTTATAACGAAATGGATAATTAAAACTTAGTACTTAGTTACATAGAATGAAGCAACGAAAGCAAAACAAAATTATAGCACAAATTTGATTCCACTAGAATATGAATTTACACTGTCTGGACATATTTAACCGACTGAATTTTCCTATATGAAACCTGGCTCATTCATCAACGACAATACTTTTTATGTAGATGCGGTCGTCTTTGGCAAATAAAGAAAATGCAGGACAATAGCCAGGCAATTTTTGTATGTCATTTGACTTTCTTTAAAATTTTGGAACACCTCAATCAATCGTTGCTCATCATTTCCTTCCATCTTTTTAGGATGTCGTGCTTCAGGTAATCTTAAACGAAGCCTACTTCATCGAATAAGGAATGTTAATTTAAACCCGTGGCCGCCGTAGACATCTGTATCATGTTACCGTACCTTGAAGGAAAAGGACCTTAACTATTTCTTAAGATCGGCTCAGTCCTTCAGGTGCTGGTTAGCTCGTCGAAGACGGGTCGTGGGTGCCACTCGTCCACTCGAATGGGCCTCTATGAACCGCTGGACGAGAATCCGGCTCATCAATCCAATAGTAGTCTATGTTTTATCGAAAAAAACACTTTAGTCACAATTCGACACTTATTCCAAATGCTTAAAAAGAACACTCTTATTCGGTTTCACTCTGGTTATTAATCGTTACCGCATTCTTCGCCACCACTCACTCTTGCATAAGAACAAATTCCTTAGATTTTCTTCGTTTCACGTTGCGATGCTCGCCGCACAAAGATGATCGACCGTCTCCTCTGAAGCACTTTGATTCTGGTTCTTAAGTTCTGTTCACCTCCTTGCGTCGCTTGCTGCACGACGATGACTCTTCTTCCGCCGTCCACGTCGTACCTCGAGGAAAGAAAAAGAGCGTGCCCAGGACGCGACCGGTATTTACGCCGGCTACCAAAACCGCTTTTGCCGTTTCCCGAAATCTGCGACCAAATTCAATTCTTTGTTCCCGGTCGTTTGCTTCGGGGCAAGTTAGCGGTGGCTCGAACCTGTGTTGTGTGAGACGATTCGCCTGCCGATCGTCGTCCATAGACTTTGACATCGGTCGAAGGCAGCTTCTCATTGGTGGTTCGCAATTTCTCAAGCGATAAAAGAGGTTCGCCGACTGCTTCCTATACCACCTATCTCAACGTTAACCGCCAGAGTATAGAACACAAGGCGATTGCGTCAAGAGTCTTACCAATTTTTTTTTCTTCATCTTTGCTATCGAGTGGTGGCTCCTAACACGAGTGAGTGGTGGCTTATATGCGAAATATCGAACCGCGACAACCAATAACTGCTGCTGCGTTTACTATACGTCAGCCCATCTTAGAATTCTTTGTATTGATGAATATACTTTTGCAGCTACTGAACGCAATAGTGATAAGAAGTTAAAAGTATGCCGCATAAAATAATTCCTGTAGATTTGATCACTTTTAATTAAGATAAAATCATATCCTAACCGATGCGTTATTTTGTTGTTTTTTTTGAATCCACAAACAAGTGGAAAACTTCTGTAAAGCTTGTCTTGTCTCCTTCCATCATTTTCGCGCATGAATTTCAATCAAAACTCGGAACATTCATTAGAAAAAAATGAATGTAGAATAGCAGAGCATTTTTCTTGCAATAAAAAGTATGATTTCAATAGCAAATGCATTTGTAAGTTTCGCTCAATTTCAAGCGAAAATGCAAAACATTTTGTTTTGCTGCATCCTATCATTCTTTGGTATTTCATCTTTACTTCTTAGCAAAAATTTTTATATACGCGGTGAAAAATCAAAAACCTTGATTAAAAATTTTAATTTTTCACCTCGAAAATCCAATAACACGCTTCACTATGTGCATGTTCACTGTTCGAGAGTGTTTCGGCTGCTGATAGCATTTTCTGGCTAGCACCAATTTGCTATAAGGATGATACGATAGAATTTGTTTTTTTATAAATTTGATATGCTTTCATAGTTTTTGAAATCCTTTAGCTTGAGAAAGAGGAAGCTTATTTCTTTCTTTTAAGTTTCCTTAAACAAATTAACAAATTTTAAAATGCTTCATGAGTGGAGACGTATTGAGCTAATTTAATAGTTTGTAGTTGTTTCTCAATCACCAAATAAACTTCCGCAGGCTTAAAGAATTTGGAATAGACTTTTTCGGCACGAATGATATGAGTTTTGATTTTGTAACGAAAATTATCCCAGTGTGTTTTGTTTTGATAAGCTCCTTAGCTGAAAAAATTTAATTCGGTACTGGTGTTGGCGATAAACACTTTGAGGGCGATCGATAATAATTATGTTTATATTAAAAGGTAGTCCAAAGTTGAGTGTCTGAGTCGATGCAACGTTAGTTGTATTGTTTGGAGTATTTAATGCACCTGAAAACAATGGAAATTGCACGGTGGAAGCTAGCGGAGCTACTGGATTTGTGCTTCCAAAGTGCCTACGCGATACACGTTTTAGGCAATGAATGTGATTAATAGAACTAGCAGTGCTATGTGATTAGTAGAACAATTTGAGCACTTCATGGCTTCACTGTTTGAAGCATTGCAACTGGATTTCGTTTTGGGTAAATTCGTAAATTGGGAAGCTTTTAAGAAGATAGCAGTGAGAAAGCTTCGCGGTTGGAGCGAATTTTTGATATTTCCAGAAACGATCGTATTAATATTATAAGATATTGTTTTCAACGTTGGGAGATAGAAATTCTCAAATAGATGCAATAGTTATATAGCTATTGTTTAATAAAAAAAGACTTGCCTATATAACATGTGTTTTTAGAGGCATAGGACTTTAACAAATAAAACACAGATAAATTAATGAAATGGTCATTTTTTGGCTTTATTTGCTTGCAAATTGTATGGTATTTCGTGTTTTAAAATAATTTTTGGCATATAACCACCGCGACTGCGTCTTATGAAGGCCGAACAATTTCCGTACAATTTTGCAAAACTTTTTCCAGCAAAGTCGATCTTATTTTGCCAATAACGCGTCGAGTGTTGGCTGTTGCTTCCAATAGTTGCTGGTTTATTAGCATAGACAAATGACTTGACGTACCACGCAAAAAGTAGTCCAATTGCGGCGGTCAGTTCACAAGTCCATTCATTGAGATGATTCTTTGACTAAACGTTTGGCCTTACCGCGCTGTAAGAGATGTTGTGCCATTTAGTTGCAACCGTTTGTCTTCCAGATGATTGGCATTGATGTTGGGAGTCAAAAAAGTACAAATCGTTTGTCGGTATCGATCACCGTTGGCAGTAACGTTAGCTTGTTTTTAAATTTTTAAAAAGAATGGATTAATTATGCCGCCGGAATGCAAAACGCGTCGTAAAGTCACTTTTTCACAGTTTAAGTTTCAACTAATTCTCATCCCATTTACCGAACGTACCACGCAAACGATAGTCCAATGGCTTCAATTGCACTGCACTACACTAGTTGGACCTTATAGGGCTTTAGTCCAAGTCCAACATCTTTCCTCAAAATTTTCCATACAGTAAATGAACAGAGGCCAAGTTGTTGAGAACGGCGTTGAATCAATAAATTTGGATCCTCATTCACAGTTTCCTCTACAGCAGCGATAGCTGCCTCGGTAGGCACTCTACGAGCTCATATTGGATGAACATTGTCCAATAAAGTATATGTGGACATAAATTTTTCCATCGTATTGCGTATGACCTACTCTGATAATTCAACTACAAGTTTGGCGCACGGAACGCGAATTTCGGAAATAAATTTCCACTATTTCGAGACGTTATTTTTTGCATAGTAATTTGCCAAAATAAATCAAACATAGTGTCACAACGATAGCGAAACTTGAAAGCTACAAAGATAGATATTTCTATTGAAAGTTCTATACCTTTGAGAAACTCCCTCTATATGTTGTTTGCTTGCAAAGTTTTTTTTCGAGAGATGGAAAACTGCTTTACACTAATTGTAAGACAGTTTGGCTGGGATTTTTCATTTAGATAATTTTTTTAGAGTAATAGATTCCATAGTAGGAAGCTCTTTTAGCATTATTTTCGTAATACGCTTGTCGAGACGATGAAAAAGTGTACTTTCTTTCATTTAGAGTTTGACACGAATTTTTAGTAAGTTTGCCAATTTCTAAGTGTTAGAATTTTAAAGCCTGTATATTCGCAATGATACTTTCTCGGCTGAGATCTTTGATGGTTGTTGCAAGCAGGTTAGTTTTACGTTCTGTAGTCGACACTTGATCGATGCCAGCTAATATTTGAAACTAAATCCCGGTAAGCGTTGCAAGTGAGTCCACGTTCATTTTAGTGAGTTTTAAGCGTTCCCAAAAAATATATCCAAAAAACATCTCCCTAGACTTTTAAAACTACTGTAATTAATTTTTTTTACATTTTTTAGCGTCAAACACAAATTCAGAACGAGTGAAAATTTAACAAGATATTCAGGAAACACTTACCTCAATCAAATTTGGTAAAAACAACACTGAGCTTCTTAATAAATCAATGCGAAGTTTTTTTTGTTAAACGCATACAATTTGTTTATAATACAGATAGAGAACAAACTCAATTTTAACATGACATGGCATATTCATAAATACTGTATTATTAATAAAAACTATGCAAAAAAGACAAAAGCTTCGGTTGAGGACCAGATAAGTTATGCAACTAATGTGTTTTGTTTCATTGATTGTTGATGAACCACCAAGAAATATTGATAATCACCGCGGAAGCAAGAGAACGGTCAACAATCAAGTTGATGACTTTGTTCAGAATCAAAGTATTTATTTGAAATTTTTGTGAAAGTTACTTTCAATATAGTGTAAACATTTGGTATTATGTATAAATTAAAAAACATAAGTTCTGACACAAATACGAAAAAGGATACTAGAAAAATAAATAGACCTTTATTCAAAGGTTTTAGATAAATAAAATTCATCTACAAATTATTCAAAGTGGCCTTCCTTAGCCTGAACACAAACCCTCAAACGACGACACCAGTAACATTTTGAATCACGGATGGTTTCTAGGCTTAAATTCGTCACAGCTTTTATCGAAGCTTGCTCTAAGCGTTCTAAGTTCCTGTGGCGAGACGAGCATACTGTCTCCTTTATAACGCTCCATATTTTATAATCCAGTGGGTTCAGGTCCGAGCTTCCTGATGGTCAATCTTCATGAGCAATAAATTCCGAAACATTGGTTTGTAACCATGCATTAGTGGCTTTATGAGCAGGAGCTGAATCCTGTTGAAAGACGCGATGTTTGTTGAATATTGATGCACGGAGAGGCTTCCTTACGTTTTCCAGGATAGTGTTTTGATAAACTTTGCTTTGGTAACTTTTTCACAAAAATGAATCTCTGTTACACCAAGATAAAACACTCTTAGCAAAACGATTACAAAAACGGAATGGTGGCCACGAGAAATCGCTTCTTCTGCTTCTTTACTGCAATGTGCATAAACTCTACTATTTTGCCTATTTATTTTTCTTAGATCAGTGAAAAGGATGTCCCGGTGTTTGTTGCTAGCGTATCGTCGCAGAAGCTTTTTTGATTTTTCCAGTAGTATTTTTTTAAAGCAGATGTCCAAGGTTGGCTGGTCCTTTCGATAAGCTTTTAACTTAAGGTCCTTGGATATAAGTCTTGACATGCTTATCTTCATCTGCTGGGCCATTAACTTTTTGTTGTCGAATCGAATTTTTGCAAATTCGGGTCTTTACTGCATTTTTGGCGGCTGTTGTCTGTACAGAACGTGGTCCTAAACTGACCTCATTGTATCGTTTTATGGTTCGGTAAATAAAATATGTCAAATTAAATTGCTCGAATAATTTAAAAATATCACTTGCAGAGTGATTGCACAAGTGCAATTGCGCAAACGCAACGCAATGTCTGCGGTTCGATTTTCTTTTACGGCCCATTCCATTTTAATGCTTAAAGAAAGCTGAACTAAATTTTATGTGTGGATTCTAATTCATTGGTGAAATCTAAAAATCAGCGCTGCCACTTGTTCTAGAATACTTTAGTGTCCAAATTTCATCGTTAAAGTCTTGTGTCAGAACTTATAATATGACTATGTGCAACAGTTAAAAATTTAAATTTCAGAAATCAATTAAATTTCATGTCTAGCCCTAGCTCCTTAGTATCTCGAAAACTTTTGATCGTGCGTATCAATCGATGCTAACCTTTTCTTTTTAGACAATCGTGCGAATGAAAAATTTGTACCCTAAAAAATTTCACGAATCAATATAAATCGAAAAATTGGCAAAAAATTCTTTGACTTTTGACCTTGAATAACTGGCTGATTTTAGCAAGTTGTTTTTTACTCTGGTGGACGTTACACTAAAGTGGAAATTCATTAACAGAAACTGTGGTGATAGCAAAAATCTTCCGAATGGCGAACAAATGCCTAACTGTTCAGGTATTGAAAAAATATCCTATATGTGTATTTGATACTAATTTCTTTTGTAGACATTATATTTAAGAATTGATAATTTAAATTATTTATTTGCATGCATGGTCGAAGATAAATCCATATATTAAATAAAAACTAGAAACCACTTACCATTACAACCTCTATTGCATGTTGATATAATCTCAGAGCCGCCTCTGGATTAGATGCTTCCAATACCTTGGCGCCTTTATCGAGCGTGGATGCAGCTGATTCAGGTGAACCATGTTGCTGATACAAGTGACTTGCACGACTAGCAAATTCCTCCACTTGTGTCAAGTTTTTTGTGTCTTTTAGTATTAATATGATCTGAAAGTGTAAAAGAAAACTAAATAAAATATTTAGTTACAAGTTTTGTATCAAATCTTTACCTGCTCATAGCACTTTGCGGCATGGAACCAAGAACGTGCTTGTTTATGACAATCAGCGGATTTCAAGAAACAGTCTTTGCATTGATCATACGATTTGGCTAATCGAAAACAAGTTGCTGGAATGCAAATGTGTATTTTCAAAAATCAGATTTTCATTTTTAAATTCAAAAGATTGAAAAAAACTCATGGCAAGATTAACAACTTATGCATAGACAAAGCATGCATACATTGCAATTTCTGAAGATGAATTCGTAAGCTGTATTTAGACTGTTATAGATTTTACCTAAACAAGTTTACGTGTTTTAATAGCTAAAGCTATAAAAGCATCGGTTCGGTAATGGAAGCGCATACTATTAAACAAGTTGGTTGGTTGGTTGGTTGGTTGTAGTGGCAGCCCCAGCCAGATTCTCGAATAAAGCCGGCTATGCAGCCAATGTCCAAATCAGCTACTTCCGTGATGTTGTCTAGAAAGGGCGTGCCCAAGGTTTGCATGCGCTTCCTGGACAGCGCCGGACATTCGCACAGAAAGTGTTTAATAGTTTCTTCCTCTTCCTCTGATCTGCAACTTCGGCAGAAATTATTGAAAGGGACACCCAATCTTTCTGCGTGTCTGCCAATCAGACAGTGTCCCGTGAGTACGGAAACGACGGAACTCAGGGTTTCACGGCTTGGAGCCGTTTGGAGCACAGTGCGTGCAAAATTTGCCTGGTTGTGCTACAGCTTTCTTCGAGCAGCCAGGCCCTATTCGCAGCCTTCACGAAGTGCTGCTTAAATCCTAGCTTTATGGAAGCTAGAGGTTGGCTGACTTCGGGGATAAGTGTATATTCCTGAAGCTCGGTGCCAGCTCTCGCTAGGGCATCTGCTTCGCAGTTTCCAGGTATATCACTATGCCCCGGTACCCAGCAAAGAATCACTTCACAGTGAAACGACATCACGTTCAGTTGTGAGTGGCATTCCATAGCAATTTTAGATGAGGTATGCACGCTGTATAATGATTGGATAGTAGCTTGACTGTCAGAAAAGATGTTTAAATTTCTTATGGAAATTTTCTGACTTCTCAGCCAGTCAACTGTCTTATAAATCGCAATGACCTCTGCCTGAAAGACGCTGCAGTGGTCTGATAATCGGAAGGATAGTTTCAGGCCTAGCTGTTCTGAGAACACGCCACAGCCAACTCTTTCCTCCATTTTTGATCCATCAGTGTAGATGACGACCGATTCCTGTATCCCAACTCTTTCTGTGGTCCAGTCCTCCCTACTCGGGATGACTGACCTGAAACCATGATGAAAACAGGGAATTGGAGATGCAAGGTCCACTTTCCCTGACGTTGGCCCATCTCTTCGTAGTATTGTGGAGTGACCAATGTTCTCCTCATGCCAGAGTCGCAGAGCTTTCAATCGAACAGCAGTGCACTTGGCCTGCTGTCTCGTAAATAGCTCTGTCGGAAGCCAACTTAATAGCATAAATAATGCCTTTGTCGGGGTAGTCCGTAGAGCCTCGGTGATTGCAATAGCCGCACTCCTTCTGACCTTGTTTAGCAGGTTTAAATTTGATGCTTTCGCCATAGCAGGCCACCAAATAACTGCGCCATACAGAAGGATTGGTTCCACTATCGCCGTATAGAGCCATGATACAATTTTGGGTTTTAATCCCCACCTTTTCCCAATAGCTCGTTTGCAGCAGTAGATTGCGCATGCAGCTTTGCGTACTCTTTCTGCTGTGTTCGCTTTCCATGCGAGTTTAGAGTCCAGAATTAGACCTAAATATTTGACCTGATGAGATGAAAAGGCACACCAAATCTCATGAATAAGATTTCGTTCACATCGAATAATTTCGGGAAGATAAATGAAGATCTTGGTTTTTAATATTTTTTCTGTTATTCAAACTTTAAATTTTGTTCACAAGACATATTTTTGTCAAACAACTGAAGCCACTCTATAGTCCTTCGCAGCACATTTGGACGGAGTCGAATTTCAAGACTAGATAGAAGGTCGGTCTCTTTAATGTGCCACAAAATACCAACAACTGACGACAAAGTATCCATTCAAACTCAGAGCAGTTTCGGTAACTTTAATGTTGGGTTTGCTGAGCGCTGATATGCCTGATTTCGACTTATGAAGCACAGAAATATGATTTCGTATTGTGCACTCATTCGAGCGCACAATACGAATATCAATATTTTTTGAAACCTGCCAATAAGATCTACAATTCTATGGCACTGGACGGTTGACCGTTTCATCTTGATTTATTCAGAGTGATTCGTTGACCGAAAAGTAAGCTTTGGTCAAATTGATACGCGTCTTAGACTCATCGTTTTCGTTACGACCCTGAGAGAAGAGTGAACACCAAGATTTTACAAACTATTTCCGACTGATGATTTGCTATTTGTTTTTTTGCTCGTTGGGTTTGTTCATTGTTCCGATCATAAATTTGATTTTGCTTATATAGACACGCAACTCGACTTCTTCGAATGCTAACTAAAGATTTCGTAAGGATTCTTTGGCGTCAACGCTGCTAGTCACCAGCCTATACAAAGATTCGAGTTTAAATGGTAGCGTTTCTGATATTGACGTTGACGCACTCGATTTGAAGGACATAAGCGTTATTTCGGGTTTAAACGGTTTCGAAGCTTTGTGTCTACTTGCCTTGAGCCCAGTTGGAAGACTCTGTTTCACGGGTAATTTACTCATCCGAATTAACTAGCGGATAAGTAAAATATTATTTTATAGTTGAAAATTGATGTTTCTTTTTATTTTCAAGCGATAACCGGAATATAGCCGACACAGCTCTGTAAGATCGTCAAATTCTCTCTAAGATAATCAAGCTATCTATAATTCGCTAATGCAATTGTTATGTACATATTCCAAATCAACTGATCTAAGAGCAGGGTTCACAGCTCCTATTTTTTAAATTTAAGGAATATAGGGGAAATTTTTTGAAGAAAAAGGGGAAGAATAGGGGGGAAAATAACTTAATGATCAGGAACCTAATAACTTGAAAAACGCTAAATGATTATGACATATGAATTATTCATTTATTATACATAAAAATACATAAAACAGCCCACGGCATCGGCACCAGCCGTTATCACTGTTTGGGCTAAGTTGGCTCCTTTGGCGGCTTAACCCGGACAGTGACGCACTCTTCGGTACTCGATACCCTTATGTTATGATTTGCCCATGGTGTATATATTATATGTGGTCACACTCTGTACACGTGATCTGTACAATATTCACGTGCTACAACATGCAATCGGCAACTTCTACCGATTGTCTTGAAAATTAGCGCAGGATATAATGTGTGACCTGCTGTAGCGAAGGAGAATGTGTGCCCGAATGAAAGCGTCAGAGTCAACCAATTTTAGAAAACGGGAGAAATTTTTATTTTAGGACTAATTAGGGTAAAGAGTTGAGAAAAGCGGAAAATAGAGGAATAGGGGAAAGTCTGTGATCACTGCAAGAGGCAACTCCAAACTCACAATAATCTGTTCGAAATCGAAGGTTGCACCATTTAAAACACAGTTCACATCAATGATTGTACTTACTGGAGCGCTTATTCTTACCAAATCAATGAGGTTTGTTCAAAACACATGAGCTATCTCATTCTCAAATGGACATATTCATCAGTAACTCTCACTTGGATGCAATCGTATTCACCATGACGAGAAGACTTTGTCAAAAACAGAGTGTCATCAATTCAAGATTTTTCTACGATAAGCGTATGGAGATATTTTTCCGGTAAAGAAAATCCACCCGACTACGCTTTTCATGATCTCAATATTATCTAGCTTTAGATGAGTCACATGTGGTGGACAAACCCACGATAGTTACTCAAAACGTTTGACCAAGTCAATCAATGTAATAAAATTCACAGGCTCTTTTTCAAAAACGAAAGTGGCAACTAATCTCCAGCAATACTCATAGGAGATTATCTGGTCTTCAACGACTTCTGTCGAAGTTGCAGGTTGAATGAAGCAGAAGAAACGGTTCAACATTTTCTGTGTGAATCCAAAAGACGAATGTAAATCCTATGCTGCCTCTTTCTGGATAGCCTCACGGAGGCAACTAATTTAAATTTTAGCTGCATAGCTAGCTTCTCTTATGAAAAATGGTTCTTAGCGTCTCAAAGCAAGGTTCTATTGCCGTCTTTATTTTTTGTGGCATCACTCTGGCCCTAATTGAGTCATCCTTCGAGTAAACAGTCGCACTTGTATCCCTTTCAACTTTGGATTTCAATACGCTTGTATCCAAGATGATACTTCAGCCAAACTGGAAATTAAAAGAGCTATGGTATACGTAGATACTTCGCACTGCACTCTAATCAAACAAAGTCGGTTTGGTTCTATGTCAATTCCCTTAAGTCTTCGTTCAGTATTCCTAATACTGTTTCCTGGGACGGTCAACAATATTTACTGAGTTTTTTTTCGTCAATATATTCTGGTTCCGCTCTCCCAAATACTAATAATACTCCTTTTTGCTTTCCACTAACCCAACTGAAATCCAAACATTGATGCTTTCTTTAGCTTCCAGCGTAGGCCCTGGGCCAGACGGACTTCCTAATATATTCATTAAATTTTTATCCTCTCTATTATGCGTTCCACTTTCTTGTGTTTCAACGCTAGTTTATACTCCGG
This sequence comes from Oxycera nigricornis, assembly GCA_963942545.1. NCBI lineage: Eukaryota > Metazoa > Arthropoda > Insecta > Diptera > Stratiomyidae > Oxycera > Oxycera nigricornis. The sequence goes on from OZ012659.1 coordinate 85,926,849, forward strand.
TATTTTCCCCAATTTGTGGAAGTTAGCTAACATTTCCCAGTACTCAAGTATGGGTCCTCTTCCAATGATTTCCATTATCGTCCCATTTCGTTACTTTCTTGTTTCCCCAAACTCCTTGAACGCAATGCCTACAATAAAATATACCAAGCTCTTAATTGTGGGCTGTTCCCATTCCAACATGGATTCCTTCCAAACCGCTCAACCAACATGAATCTCCTTGAACTTACCAAAACTGTCGCGTGTAGTGTACACTGACTTCAGTAAAGCATTTGATACTGTCAACCTAAATGTACGACTTCAGAAGCTAGCACCAGTTCGTGTTCATGCCGTGTTAGTCTTTGAGGAGCACATTCTTCTCATTTCCATCCAACCTACGGCGTTCCTCAGTGGTCTATTCTAGGCCCTCTTATTTTCTTACTCTGCATAAATGACCTTTCCTCTGTTGTAGCGTCTCAGTGTCTTCTGTGTGCTGATGACTTAAAAATGTACCGCGTTATTTGCTCAGAAGAGGATTGTATTGCTCTCCAAAGGGATCTGAGGGATGCAGGACACTTATAACGACAATGCCGAATCATCTTCAAGAGGTTGTGAAGCAGAAGGGTTTCCTGACACGTGAGTGATATGGTTTTGTAAACTATTGTTTTTATTCGGTAAAATATTTGCTCAAATAAATGAATTTAAATAATTACGTGTCCGCTCGTAATCTTGGGTATTTCAAGATTTAAATGTCTTGCCATCTTTTTAGAAGTAGCATCGGCTAACGCTTTTTCACCCTCAATTGCTATTGAATCAGGTAAAAAACTTCTTTGGGCATGAGTGTACATTCCGGCTTGTTAAGGGTTGCAGAAATTTGACTATTGATGCGATAGAGTAATACCTCTGAAAGTTGGACCATCTCACGCAGAACACAATAGAACTGGTGGTGCTGTCGGTGTTGTATTTTACATTTCAGAATTATTAACTGTAAGAATACCTAAGCATGTGCGGTAGTGTGCATTACCGTCTAATACAGGGTTGCGCAAAAGTTTTTGACCTTCAACATGAAAAATCAATCAGAATAAATTTATAGCCAAAAAACTATCTTCAAAAATTTTGACATCCACTTTAAATTTTCTTCTAGCTACATATCTTTGATTAATTTCCATAAAGAGTGAAAACAGAAATTTAAATGATAATATGAAAATAATGACTTTTATTGAAGACACAGCAAAAACAGGTACGAAAATTCGAAGAGGATTTTTAGGTAGACCTAGTTACAAGTAAAATATGCAGACTCATAGGTCTTTGGGTATTTTTCTATTAGCATTAGATGTTAACACATGTACAATAAAAAGACTTTTGAAAAGATAAATTTATCCATTCAGATTTGGTTACTTGAAGTGGCAGTACCAAATTTATCGAAAGATCTCAATTTTTACGCTCTTTTGTACAAACCCTAAAAACTTCATGAATCTTCAACGAATTGAATTGGAATTTTTTTGCGACGATAATGGTAAGTGGTCGAATTCAAAAACGTATTGCAATTTACGCATGCATCGATTGGGGTACAGCTGCAGTGACATATGCAGAATACTTAGGATCAGCAAGAACACTGTGAAAAAATGGTGCAATGCCGAAGAAGGAAACGTGAAGGATATGCAAAGTAGTGATCGACCGTCGGTACTTTCTGCAGAAGCAAAAATAAAAATTCAAACATTGGCTGAAAATAGACGAGGAGTGGAGACGCGAACAGTGACGAAACGGCTTAACAGCTCTCCGGCGGCCATTAAAAACGTGTCGAGGCGAATCGCTTAGCGATACATTCGGTCCACCAACTGGGGCCGGCAAGCCTATAGACAACGCAAGAAACCTCTCCTTCCCAAGAAGAACATTCGAGACCGGCCGAATTTCTGCCAAAATCTCAAAAACCTCGGAATTGTAAATTTATGAGACGATTTATGAGTATTTTTCGAATGTGTGGAATCCCATCGAAAATGTGTGGTCCAAATTAAAGGAGAGTGTCTTTAGAGATCCTAGACCAAAATATAGGCAGCAGCTGATTTGACGTATACAAATTGAGTGGGACGCAATTTCTGCAAACTACCTAAAAGAAATTATGTGAAAGTTTCAGACAACGACTTTTAGAGTGTCTAGACAACGAAGGAGGACATACTTCATACTAATTATTTATTATGCTACCTTATGTGTATAGTTTATAATGAAATTATAATATTAAATCAATCTCTTTTCTTTCAAATTTTATACAAGAAATACTAGGGCCAGAAACTTTTGCGTCACCCTGTTGATTAACATTAGTGTCCACCACCATTATAAGCGATTTGTGTGTAGCGTATAAGTTGTTCAGATGTTTAATGAATGTAGAAAAGGTCTCAGGGGATTTGTAAAAGATACCATTATTTGGAGTTTTTTGTCTGTTCTTAGCTCGATTATTTTTGTTAAAAAATCTATAGTTTCATCTTTTACTTTATATTGTTGTCCAATTTTAACATCAATTGCGGTTCCACGCCTCTTGCATCATTTCTGTAGCAGTAGGTACAGTCAACTCTCGATAATTTGGATTTTTTTCCCGGTCGCTTGAAAAATACTTGATAAATTGAATAAAATCAATATTAATTGGTCCCTTCGGTAATTTGAAGTTGAATGACCAGTATCTTGCCCGCCGACATTCAGAAATTTGAAGTTAAGCTTCCTTACTCTCTATAATTTGAAGCGTTTTTCATGCGCAGACCTGTCATTTGTTTACATACCACATGTAGCGTGCCGTTTGTTCACATTCAGATCTTTCCATTGTTTCCATGAATGAGATATGAATCAGTTGGCAGTTCGCAGTTCAGTTTTCTTTTAAACGTTAAAGTGGATTATGATAATGCTTAATTTGTGTTAATTAATTTTATAGTATCAAAATGAGTTCAAGAAAGAACAAGTGTCTTTCCATAAGTGAAAAAAGCGTGTGATTCAAGCTGTGGAGGATGGACAATTAAAAAAAGATATCGCCAAACAGTTTGGCCTCTTACCATCGACATTGTCAATGATTTTGAAAAAACAAAGATCGCGTCACCGGAAGTGCGTTAGTTGCGAATAGAAAAAGGTCACGCCTGGGTGAATTTCCCCGTCTTGAGGAGTGTTTGCTTAAGTGGATTCATCAATGTAGGGGGCAAAACGTTCCCGTCGGCGGTTTCATGTTGAAGGAAAAAGCCAAATCTTTTGCACAGTCTCTTGGGATTAAATGATTTGCAGCAAGTGAGGGGTGGCTCTCAAATTTCAAAAGCCGACACGCCAATACGTTAAAAAAAATCTGTGGAGAGAGCTTCAGTGTGGATATTTCCATTTGTTCCCTGTGGATTGACAAACTTAACCAACTTTTGAATGGTTATGACCCTAAAAACATATTCAACACAGACGAAACTGAAGTTTTTTGTAAATGTCTTCCTGATCGCACTCTAACGTTCAAAGAGGAAAAGTGTCATGGAGGAAAACTCAGCAAAGATAGAAAAATTGTCTACCGTAAAGAAATTGTTTCTCTTTTGCTGGATGGCATTGAAAAAGGTGAGAAGGTGAACATATCAGTTTTGACCGCTATAATCAAGATTGATAAGGCTTGGAAAAATGTCAACCCTACCACTATTTATATAACTGCTTCAGAAAGTACGGTTTTATGCAAATCGAAAACATAGAGCAGACATCAGAGCCACCAATAATTACAAGTTCTGAATCAGGTTGGAGGCTTCTACCTACATAAATATGGAGAGTTAACATTTGAGAATTATGTTCACGTTGACGATGATATCAGTATCTCCGGTGCCCTAAAAGATGCTGAACTGTTTGATTTGGCCCCTCTGGATGAGGACGAGAAAGAAAACGAAGAACAACTGCCAATTCCAGTCACATTGAACGAGGCAAGGAGATCTCTTAGTACCCTACGCTTCCACGCCCTCCGAACCGACACAAGTTACGATTTCTTCTCAGCTCTCACCACTATCAAAAATTCATTGGACAATGCTAGACGAAAGACGCTCACTCAACAGAAAATCACGGACTTCTTTACAAAATGAACAATTGTTAACAATTGTGAACAATTGTACAAATGTTTAAAATAATAAATTACGAATTTTAACCGAATTCTTGTTTATTTGAATTTTACCCTCCCTCTCTCTTGGTTATTTGAACTCCTGTTATTTTGAACCCTTGGTAATTTGAAACTTTTCTCTGGTCCCTTGAGTTTCAAATTATCGAGAGTTGACTGTAGTTTGAATCTACAGCATGCAGCATTCGTATTCATACACTGAGGTCAGTTTTTAAAAAAGCTTAATAAACAGATTATCTTACATATTTCAATTATTATTTAATTGTATTTATTTCTTTGAAGGATTCCAATTAAACTAAAACATCAATATTTGATCATAATATGGTTAAATAATTAATAAATTCGAGCTAACAAATTTTGAACAAAACTTAAAACAGCATTCGTATTGATACAGTTAAATTTTTGATTAATCATATTAATAAATTCAAAGATTAATATTTTGATGGATATCCTTTATGTTTGATAACTTCTCGCAAACGATTTGGCATAGATTTGGCTAAAGTTTCTATATAGGAAACTTGTATTTCGTTCCATTCCTTTTGAATCGTTTATTTCAGATCTTGTATATTTTTAATTTCATAAGTTTTTCATCCCCTCTTAATTTTTGACCATAAATTCTCGATAGGATTAATATCAGGCGATTGTGGTGGTGTCCTTAGAAGTTTTGGACAATTGTACAACAGGCATAAGCGAGAATTCAGGGCTGTATGTTTGGGGTCGTTTGCCTGATAAAAAATAAAATCATTTCTTACGCCTAGTTTTTCAGCGTTGACATGTAAATTCGCCTTCAATATTTCAATAAATTTTGCTGCATGCATTATTCCATCGATAAATGTCAATTGACCTGTTACTGCCGCTGAGAAACACCCCCATAGCATCACCGAACCTCCACCATGTTTAACTGTTGGTATTAAGTTGTTTGGATGAAGGCTAGTATTCCTTTTTCGCCAAATTTTCGTCGCTCCATCCCACGAAACGATGTTGAATTTACTCTCATCCTTGAAAATAACTCGTTTCCAGAAGTGATAGTCCTTGCTAAGGTATTTTTCGCGAAGTTGACGCGCTTTAACCGATTCAATTTGTTGATGTATGGTTTTTTTCTAGCGATGCGGCTACTATATTCATAGTTTTTCAAGGTCCTGCGAACAGTACCAAAGAAACTTTTATGCCCAAATGTTGCTGTAACGCTTTCACAATGTGTGGGCCACCTAGTTTAGTGTTGGAAATATAGACATGGACCAGTTGGGCTGACATGCCGGCAGAGCGCACTGCGTGCGAGCGATCGGTAATGGAAACGAGCGGACACATCCATGGCTGCTAGTTCTTCTAAGTTCTTTCTTTGACTGACATTGACATCTAAAATAAATTCCCGATTATCTTTAATAAAACCAACCATCCACTGTTTTAGTTAAATATAACAACAGGTTATGGGCCCAGAATAGTGCCACAGACACATATTTACCTAAAAAATAAAGTGATTATAGAGTTTTTGTGCGATAAAATCTCGCGACCGTCAAAAACGATTAGCCGGCCTCGTGCAATAGTGCAACAGAATCATGGCGGACGGGGAACTTACGAAAGTGGAGAAGTTGACGGGAATTGAAAATTGGAATTTGTGGAAATTTGATGTACGTGTGCTCATCTCAGCGAGTGGATCGATGGATGTCGTCAACGGATCGTTTCTGAAACCAGAGCGGGGAGACAACATGAACCCAGAAGCAACGATAGCATACGACAAGGGGCTCGAGACATGGAAAAAACTGGACAGCTCAGCGCAAAAAATAATCGTACAAACAGTGAGTCGACAGTCTAAGCTACATACAATTAATTGCCAAACGGCAAAAGATATGTGGGAAAAACTACATAGCATCTATGAGAATAAAAGCGAGGCATCCAAACATCTCTTACATCAAGAGTGGTATTCGCTGAAAAAAGATAATGCTGACGATATACCGATGCATATTGCGAAAATAAATGATCTCGCATGCAGGCTAAAAATGATCGGAGAACCAGTCACAGATAGTAGCATAATGACTAAAATTCTAATGACTTTACCAAACCCATACCAGCATTTTGCAACGGCGTGGAAATCAACGAGTCAAGACGAACGCACGCTGACGAATCTCGCCGCTCGACTCACAACGCAGGAGCTTCGGATGAATGCTAGCGTGAATAATAGCGATAACGCTTTCCCCATGAAAGCGAACCAACGGCGAGATACGAAGGACAAAAAACCTGCCGTTTGCTATAAATGTGGAAAAGCGGGACACTGGAAAAGAGACTGTAAAAGGAAAGAAAAGACAGCGAACCAGTGCGAAGCCAACTTTGGACAGCAAAAGAAGGGAAGCGCGTTCACCGCTGCGATAATATTAGCACAAGGATTGTATTCGCAGCAGCTCTCGACAGGTTGGTTCCTAGACTCAGGAGCGAGCCAACATATGTGTCCGACGCGTAAGTGGTTCATCAACTACACGGTACTAGCTGTGCCAATTCAAGTGCGAGTTGGCAACGGTGAAATAATTTTAGCAAAAGGCAAAGGCGATATTAATATTTCATCGTACGACGGAGTGAAGTGGCAGGAGCACCACTTGTCCCCGGTCCTTCATGTACCAGATTTGCGCTATAATCTGATGTCTATGTCTTCTGCTTTAAATAAAGGGCTAAAATTCGAATCGAACAACCGAGGATGTTGGTTGAAAAGCGGAGAGGACATAGTTGCAGTGGGAGACCGCCACGAGGATCTCTACAAAATGCGGTTTCGTTTCTGCGAAAAGGAGACTCTTCTTAATCGACAAGTGCAACGAGCCAATGTCGCGAAAAGGGACTCACTGCGAGTTTGGCACGAACGCCTTGCTCACCAGAACATTCCACACATTCAACGAGTGTTGAAGGAGTGGGACGTCGAAAGCCACTGGAACTGCGACGGATGTGCTCAGGGAAAGATGAGTCGGAAGCTGTTCCCATGTAGCCAGACGAAGGCAAAAGAACCTGGAGCACTGGTACACGCCGACCTCTGCGGGCCGATGGAAAATCCATCCGTCGGGAATTCGAGGTATTTTCTGTTGATTAAGGACGATTTTTCGCACTATAAATTCGTCTTCTTCTTAAATCAAAAATCCGAAGTGAAATCGATTTTCGAAGGGCTATTGAAAAGACTTGATACGCAACTCAACCGAAAAATAAAAATTCTCAGAACGGACAACGGCTTGGAGTTCGTCAATAACGAAAATATCCTACTGGAATGCAAACGGTGCGAACCAACATCGAAATGAAATTCAACAATTCCTTGATCAGAACAATATTGATGTATTCTTGATCAATGAAACTCACCTGACAGAGAAAAATAATTTCAAAATTAATGGCTATGATGTCTATGATACTAAGCATCCCTTAGGAACACCCAGGGGAGGTGCTGCTGTACTAATTAAAAAAATTATACCGCATTTCTTATGGGGAAGACACTCATCTCTTAATATTCAAGCCTGTTCCATATGTATCGAAGGAAATCCAGGAAAAATTGTCCTTGGAGCATTTTACTCATCCCCAAACCACAATCCTACAGAAGAAGACTACAAGACATTTTTCGACGAACAAGGACATCGGTTTATCATCGCAGGTGACTACAACTCCAAACACACATTCTGGGGATCCCGTCTAATCAGCACGAGGGGAAGAGTTCTCTACAAAGTCATCAAGGATAAAGGCTACGACATATCTTCCTGCGGAGAACCAACCCATTGGCCAGAGGACACCAAAAAAACTCCGGATCTAATCGACTTTGCCGTTACCAGAAACGTCTCACGCACAAGTGTATCATCTCAACTTCTGCTGGACCTCTCGTCGGACCACTCACCAGTTCTCCTCGAATTCCAATTCGAAAAGGAGGTAAGTAAACCGTCATCTAGTTTAACCTCCTTTTCGACGAACTGGCTGAATTACAAATATTACATCTCTCTCCACATGGTACCAACATCACCGAGTAACCCGATGGAAATCGGAAAAGCTGTTGACGAATTTGTTAGGATCATTACGGAAGCAGCCAGATACGCTACACCACCTCCGAGGTCCACTACGAAAAGGAAAATTCTGACTGCAGCGCACATCAAGGAGGCTGTTGCTAAAAAGAGAAGGCTTCGTCGAGTATGGCAAACATCGAGAGGAATAACAGCGAAGAAAGATTACAAAAGGGCTGAAAGAGACTTGCGTCTGTTACTTAGCGAAGAAAAGCAAGAGAAGTTCGCAAAATACCTCGAAGGTCTATCACCCAGAGCGGAAACTGATTACAGCTTATGGAAAGCCACCAAGCATCTCAAAAGACCCCAAATCAGCACCCCACCTATTCGTAAACACAATGGACAATGGGCAAAAAGTGACAGTGAAAAGGCAGAAACATTCGCTGATCACTTAGAAAGTGTCTTTCAACCAAATCCAGAGAAAGAGAGAACAACCCTGGATCACCAAATGGAAAAAACTATTAAAAAACTCAAAATTAAACATCGGCAAGTTACATATGTTATTAAAAACCAAATTAATGTTAAAAAGGCCCCTGGCCACGACCAGATAAACGGAAAGATGGTTACAGAGCTGCCGATAATTGCAACAAGGTGGTTGACCCGAATATTTAACGCTATGCTGAGAATAGGATATTTTCCTGAGCAATGGAAGCTATCAACTATAATAACAATACCGAAACCAGGCAAGGATCACCACCTTCCAGGCTCCTACCGACCTATCAGCCTCCTAAGCATCTTTTCAAAAGTCTTTGATTAGATTATTGCAGCAATAATTTCAGACGACCTCAATAAAGCCATTCCAATGCATCAATTTGGATTCAGATCAAAGCACGGAACGATTGAGCAAGTGCACCGCATAATGGAAACAATCCAACAGACGTACCAAGAGCGCAGCTACTGCTCAGCGTTATTCATTGATGTAGCTCAAGCATTCGATAAGGTGTGGCATGAAGGACTGCTCTACAAAATCAATCGAACGCTGCCCTATGTTTACGAGATCCTGAAATCCTATTTAACCGGAAGGCGATTCCAAGTGAGATTTAAAAATTCTCTATCAACTAAACGTCCAATTCTAGCCGGTGTCCCACAAGGAAGTGTTCTTGGACCCATTCTTTATTTACTCTTCACCGCCGATCTACCAACGAGTCGAGGAACCGTAACCACCACGTTCGCAGATGACACCGCGTTCTTGTGTGCAAGAAAATCAGCAAAACTTGCCTCCAAGAACTTGCAAGAGCACGTTACTGATGTCGAACAGTGGCTCAATATATGGAGAATTCAAGTTAATGAGTCAAAAAGTGTTCAAGTCACCTTTACGCTAAATAAAGGAGACTGTCCAGCTATCAAACTCAATGGAAGAGATGTAGTGCACAAGGACCACTACAAATACCTGGGAGTCCACCTAGACCGACGCATGACTTGGGAAAAACATATAAGATCAAAGAAGAAGGAGATTGATCTGAAGGTTTCTAAACTGTACTGGCTTATAGGCTATAAATCTAAGCTAGCCTTAGAGTACAAAGTTTTGTTATATAATTCTATGATAAAACCCATATGGTTCTACGGGTGTCAGTTATGGCAAACGGCTTCCTCATCCCTAATTGAAATTATAGAGCGATCACAGAACAAAATACTGCGGCTAATGTCTTGTGCGCCGTGGTACATTAGAAACACCAATATCAGAAAAGATCTCCAGATACCATCGGTTTCTGAACAAATTCTGAGAACAAGAACTAAGTATAGTCTTAAATTGAGACAACATTGTAACCAATTAGTATCTCAGCTGGGTACAAAAATTGTTTCAAATAGACTTAAAAGAAAAATTAACGTTATAATTTAAGCAGGGAGTGCCTCCGCACACCTCAAAGCAACGTTTAGATTTTAAGAATTGAAATAGGTTTATCTATACCCACATCTTATCCTTTTTTGTTATTTCTTTTTAAGAAGATTCAATAAACACACTTATAAAAAAAAAACCAAATGCGAGCGATCATGCAACGGCACGGCATCAAACACGAGACGTCCGCCGCGTACACGCCGGAACAAAACGGTGCAATCGAACGAGAAAACAGAACCATCGTCGAAGCAGCACGGAGTATGATCTACTCGAGACAATTGGACGTAAAGCTGTGGGCGGAAGCTGTAAATACAGCAACATACGTACTCAATCGTACTGGGAGGAGCGGTACGAAAGATAAAACTCCGCACGAGCTCTGGATCGGAGAAAAACCGAAGAAAATGGAATACAGAATTTTCGGAACGGAAGTGTGGACACACGTTCAAAAACAAAAGCGTCAGAAATGGAGCGCGAAGGCAAGAAAAGGCATTTTTGTCGGCTACGACGAAAATACGAAGGGCTATCGTGTCTGGTTTCCTACACAAGGAAAGGTCGATATCCATCGAGACGTGCAATTTATCTCGGAGGGAAAATCAAATTTTAAAAAACAAGAAAAGGAAAAATACGCGACAATCCGCATGACAAATAGAACGAACGGAAACGAACAATTCGACTGCGAGGGAGAATCGATCAACGGCGACCAATTCGATGAAAAATCAGATGACGATCCATCCGGAGAAAGTTGGAGCGGCGACTATGTAACCGGTGAAGATACACCAGGAACGTTTGACCGAAGAAACGACAAAGAGAAGGCTCAGGACCAAATAGGCCAACGCAGGGACAACGGCAACATGCCGGGCATGCTCGGGAGAAAAACGGCAATTGCGTAATCGGGCAGAGCTACGCCCACCGCAAAAGTATGAAGACTACGAATTTGACTACGAGAACATTTTCGTCGCCGAGGAAGCAGAACCGAAAGATTACTATGAAGCAATAAAAGGCGCGAACCGCGCAAACTGAATAAATGCAATGGATGAAGAAATGGCGTCATTGCGCGAAAACGCGACGTGGGACCTGGTTCGTCCTCCAACAGGAGCGAAAGTTCTACCGAATCGTTGGGTTTTCCGCAAAAAACCGGCCGTCGGTAATCGAAAGGAACGTTTCAAAGCGAGGCTCGTGGTCAAGAGTTTCTCGCAGAGACCAGGCATCGATTACGAGGAGACGTTTAGCCCGGTAGTAAAATTCGGGTCGATCCGAACGATTCTTGCGGTAGCAGCCACGTCGAAAATGCAACGCTGCACTAGTTTGCAAATGAACTGCGAAAGGGAATATCCATTGTGAACTAATTCTCGAAATTTAGATAAATGTACGAATACGATTACGTCTCGAAAATGCCTAGAATTCTTTTGCAATTAAAATTTCTTGGAAAAAATGGGGTTCAAGACGAAACATTTTCTAATTATGAACTCTAGTTACAGTGATCCACGTTATTATAGAAGTATAGTTAGATATTATATACAAGCATACTCAGTAATTGTAGATTTGCTTTGGAAAAGTTTGATGTATGAATAAGACTGCTGCATACTGTATTTATTTGGTAGTATTCTGTCTCAGATTAATTGACCCATATTTCGCAGACATTGATTTCTGTGTTTCTCCACGTAAATTTCAATATTTTTATTTTCTGGCGTATCCTTTGTTGGATTTGCATATAACTTGCAGTCCTCACTCCCTACATGCGAGTCGTCCGTTTCTGATTGGATGGATCGGCACAGATTTAGTACTTCCTCGCTTTTCCCACGCGCTAAGCTCTAGTCGGCTAAGCCGCACCATCCTGTGCGAGCAAGTGAAAGGATTAGAACGGAATTAAATTTCCACGATCGCAGAGGTTTTATAACAGGAGTTACTCACGATAACGGCAAGTAATTGTATGTTTTGCTAACTGTTGACGACAAAAAGGCTCCGTACGTGATTGTGTATTTATAAGAAATGCAAAAACAAACATATACGCCAGAATTGTAGACAAGCCGAGTCTTCGAAAGTCTGTGCTTTATTTGATGAGGTCAATCAATTATTGAAACTAATTTTTTTAAATGGAAACAAGTCATCGTTCCGGTTTTCCGTTTTTTTTTTTGTAAATGATTGCCTATCGAGTCCTCGAATTAATTATTCGAGGACAGCTAAATTAACTATTATCCAGAGAAGGTCATACATGAATGAAGAACGTTTTTGCCTTTAGGACCTGACATTTCATTCATTCTCAGCTTTTTAAGCTTTCGCTTCTAGAATTCTTTCAAGGATGCTAGTCTGAATTTTGTTTTCGCAACTCAATGATTTTGTGCTGGTCTTAGCAAACAGAATGAATGAATCTATGAATGAAAGTGTCTCCTTTCGCTTTGTCACGGCCAAGTTATTACACTTCAAAGCGTACTGAAAAAATCGATTGCAGCAAACAAAATACAGGGCGAGCTTTCGTCCCATATTTGCCAATCGTTCACCGTTATTACTAGCTCACCCGCTTTCTGATACTCGTCGGCCGCCACTTCGTAATCTGGCCGCCACTTCAATAGGGATGTCTTCAAGCTGAAACGGTAAATTGCGAAAACATTGCATTGAAAAGGAGTTCATTGAGAAATTCTTACAACACAGAAACACCCACTTGCGCTCCTTAAGGACACAGGATGTCGGGGACAGTGTGGGATATGGGGGATTCAATGCTGAGTGTCGGAGCTCGCAAGTGGCGCGCAGTGTTTGAGGTGGTGGGCGGGCGGGCACGTACCTTTTTTCGGCCTGTCGCATCAACTCCTGGCCTTCTTCGATTTTCTTGGTGCTAATCATCGCGAAGTCAAAACTTCTCTTGACCGCACGCAAACACTTCAATTACAAACTTGTTTTGATCGCGGGTCACCCAGAGACTGGGCGGAATTAAAGCGAAGGATCCTCCGATGGTTTCTTCGATGCAATAGTTATGTTTTTGACGCCCGAAATCTCAATACTCGACAGCGGACAGCGACCACGACTGACAGAAACTTTTGCACAAACGCGAAATTTCAGTAGTACTGAGAGAAGTGTCAAATTGACAGTGTTGCCAACTTAGCCATTTTATGGCTAGATTTAGCCATTTACAATCACTTTTAGCCATTAAATATTACTTTTAGCCATTAGCCATTTTTTTAGCCATTCGATAAATTTCATAGTTCTATTTTGCCGACATGAAACTTCCAAAATTAAATCTCATATTTTCCGTTGATGAAATAATTCTGATGTACACAATTAATTTAGAAACAAGGAAATAGTTAGGACGGGTTATTGGTTGTATGTCATGTGGGTGAATTGCATGGAAAAATAAACTAAACTTCATCATTGCCAAGTTCCCAATTTGTTTTGTATGGGGTTCACATCAATGCCATTAGCCGATAAAAATAGAGAACAAGTGGGACTTACCAATGAAAGCCATGTGTATTTAAACAAACGCAATAGACAGTACAGTACTTTTTTTCAAAATGAACATATAATAACTCGATTTTGTTCCTTACGTATTTGAATAAGCATGAATTTAGCTTAGTAACAATACAAAAATCTTGTACATATTTTGCATTTTTTACTGATACTCCTTGTGCAAATGATTAAAATGCAAGTGTCCGAGTCTTGCTTTGAGCAACTCTACATTCGAACTATTAACGTATGTGCCCCACTACTGCCCTATGAAGAATTTGAATTTTCTAGGAATTTTGTGATTGGAAATTATAAGTTAGCATGCGCTACCAAATTATGCTGACTCCATGGCTGCGTTATTTACACAAGCGCGCTACCAAATTATAGTGATTCCATGGCTGTGTTATTTACACAAGGGAATCAACCCGATTCCACAAGTTATGAGTAAACTAATTTTCGCTGGCGTATCGATATTTTCCTAGTCTAAGAATTTATTAAGTTAAGTTCAGTGAGTCGATTGTAATCTGTAGAGTATTAAACATCGGGCTCGGCCCTGGACTTATTTTTTAACCGAAGTTCGCGTTTTCAATTTATTAACTGATATTAGTTTCATCACTACTTATTGTTAGACAAAACCCGTGCGGAAAACTTTGTGTTTGTTCCACTCTGAATATATACTGAAGTTTATACATTTATTTTTGTTCTGCCAAATTTGAAATAAGAAGAAGTAATTTTCTGTTGAAATTTGAAGTTTGGTGTTATATTAGGACATTGGAAGTTTGGTGTAATATTTTTCGGTTGACAGTAAGATTTTTCCGTTATTTTGTCATATTTTTGTCTATCTTTATGAATTTTCGATTAGATATGCCAAAGGAAAGTACAAAGAAGGCTGATACTAAGAATTATGTACAAAACTTTCGTCCCGAGTGGAAAAGAGATCCAAGTCTACAAGATTGGCTTATTGAAAAAGAAGGAAAAGCATATTGTCGATTTTGCAAGTGCATCTTAAAAGCAAAGTACTACGACCTGAAAAACCATGATAATACAAGTAAGCACAAACAAAATACAGAGCCGTGCTCAACAAACAGAAGAATAACAGAATGTTTTCAACCCAGTGACCATGAAAATACGGCACTTCTTAAGAAAAATTCTGGAGCAGGTTTAACGTTATTTATATTAAATCACTCTGCTATTAGAAAAGTCGACCATTTAAGCACACTCTGCAAATCAATATTTAAAAATTCGCCTCACGCATCGCAAATTCAGTTACATAGAACAAAGTGCAGCTCTATAATAAAAAATATTTTTTTTCCATTTTTTAAGAAACGACTTAGGCAAAGTATTGGCAATTCACCTTTTAGCTTGTTAATCGATGAGTCTACAGATATTTCGGTTTTAAAATATCTTGGTATTTCAATTATTTATTTTTCAAACGAAACCAAATCAATAGTCTCAACGTATTTATCATTAGAATTACTGGAAAATGCGACCGCTGAAGGTATAGTAGCAGCTATAGCTGGATGTTTAAAAAACTATGATTTAAATATTCAAAATATGGTTGGCTTGGGAACCGATAATGCTAGTGTAATGGTGGGAACTAATAACGGGGTTTTCAAAAAGCTCAAGCAGCTAAACCCAAATCTTTTGTTGATAAGATATGTTTGTCACTCCGTGCAATTGGCTACATCTTCAGCTGCAAAAGAGTTCTTACCTGCGAATCTTGAGTTTTTGATTTCTGAAACTTACAATTGGTTTTGCAGATCATCTGCTAGGCAATTTCAATACAAAACGTAATATTCTCTTATAAATGACGGAAATATTCCATTGAAATTAGTGCAAAAGTCCCAAACGAGGTGGCTCTCTATCGAGAAATGTGTTTGCAGAATAGTCGAACAATGGGTAGAGCTCACAACTCATTTTCAATTGGCAAAAACAAAAGAAAAGTGCTATATTTCGGAGCTCTTATTTGCTGAATACAAAAATGAAATTAATTTACTTAATTTGATGTTTCTCAAACCAGTACTCAAGGAAGTAACAATAATTAATAAAAAATTTGAAAGTAATTCAGCTGATCCTATTAAACTTTTAAACGACCTTTGTTTCCTTATTCAGTCCCTAAGTCAAAAAATCACTTATCCAGACTGTAAAATCAATTTTTTAGACCCATAAAATAGTATAGAGCCGTATATATATAGCAGAGCATATTTGGGATTTGAATTTGAAAATAAGATTAATGAGCTACGCACTAAAAATATATTATCTTCTGAGGAAGAATTGAATATACGTACAAAATGTATTGAATTCGTTAAAAACCTTATCGTCGAATTAAAAAATAGGTTGCCAGATAACGTTAAAGTATTAAGAATGATATCAAAATTTTCAGTTGATAGCATCTTAAATACTGTTTTTCCAGACGATGGTTTAAATTCAGTCTTGAAACTTTTTAAATGCAATGATTGCGATATGGATGCTCTCTTAAAACAAATCAGAAACTTAAGGTTAGTAGATTGGAAGGAAAAATCCAACACTTTCATGTTTTGGATGGAAGTCAGAAATTACAAAGATGCAAGTGGAATACAAGTATTCGAAGAACTTACTACAGTTGCTTTGAAATTGTTTAGTTTACATTGGTCAAACGCAGAGGTGGAGCGGTTGTTTAGCCAGTTGCATGTATTAAAAACGAAATATCGTAACAGATTAAACCTTACTTCTGTAAACTCAATTCTCACTGTTAAATATGGCTTAAAACTTGCTGGAAAATGTTGCAATGACTATGAATTCCCACCAGAAATACTAAACAAAATAGCAACGAATGCTTCCTATGAAGAAACCGAAGACTTTGTTGATCTTTTAAATGTCCTTAATAGTGACATTTAACTGAGTTTTCAATTTTGTATTAAGTCTGTACTATGAATGTTCTAAGTCGTATCAAGTTCAAATTTAAGTAATTTCAGTTGGTGGTGTAGAATAAGCTGTTTTATTGTTTTTGTTTGCTATTGAGTAATTTACGAAATAAATTAATTTGTTCATTGAAAATACATAGAATGATTTTTAATTTGCTTATTTATACTATTAGCCATTAATTTTAGCCACTTTTGAGAACTTCTAGCCATTTTTAGCCATTTTCGGCCAAGATTTTAGCCATAAACGACCAAAAAGAGTTGGCAACGCTGCAAATTGAAGAGAACAGCCCGAAACGGAGAGACTTTCTGCAAATGCGCATTGTATTATTTAAAATTTGGCGAAATTTTATTTATTCTTAAATAGAAAAAAATCGCAGCATGTCACCTTCTGCAATGTCTTGGAATAATTCAAATTTTCCTGTCATTGATTTCACAATACAGTTTAATACCATGTTCCGGTTTGGTACACAGTTGTAGTGCGACATTGTTTTGACAATTCTGATTTTTAGGAATGAAACTGGCAATAATTTGAACTTAAACATTGATTAAAATAAAATAATTTTCATTAACTCTAGCTTTAATTGAACATGTGTTGCGACCGCAGCATATTGGCCCTGCGGGCACGGGAAATTTATTTATAGCATAGCCCTCTATCCTCTGGATGGCGCAACGACGCCTGCCGAGGCTCAGCACCTGATTGTTCTTGTGTGGAGGAAAGGACTAGGCTCGTGCCGTCCATCCTATATTTTGATATAAAAAATTAAGGGCATGGGATGGTGTAGTGGAATCACATGTTCAACCACTTGTCCATCTGCACTCATTCATGCGTATTATGCCACGCATGCCCGTTCATCTCACTAATTTAAATTCAGCCACGCGTGCCCACAAGATGCCCACGAACAGTATTAACACATAAATCACAAGGGTCATTTAATATGAATTACATACGGAGCAATGCCATCCCAAACGTGACTAAAAAGTGTCAAGTAGACACGGCGCTCTTTTTGATGACCACTTGCAAGGCGTTGGAATCCTTGCAATGTGATTATGGGTCAACATGTGAAATACGGAAAACTAATGAAATAAATTATAGATTTATTACAAACATATGCATTGGTCCTGTGGGAAAATAGTTTTAAGTCAATGTTTAGTAAATAGAAATTAGGCTAAGATTTTGTATAAAAGGAGAAAGATATTTGGAATAAAACAACATTCATACAAGTGAATTTGGACTGCCTGCATCGGCACCCTTTCATTTGAGTGTTCATTGCGGCGCTTGCGCTGTACAGAAATATAGGCAGCTCACGCTTGCCATCAGCTTTGGCGCTAGACGCCGATATTTAGGTGAGTCCCTCCTTCCTCTAATTGTTATCTTAATGGCCCCTAACGAAACTTATTACATGGCGATCCTGCCAACCTATTTGCCGATATTTAGGACCAATAATGGAAGGTTTTGAGGAATTATGGGAACAATACTCCCCTGGTACACCAGCAAGAGCACCAGCATACAAGGCGACAGGACGAAAAGAACTCGCAGCAATCGGACCGAAGCCACTCACAATAGAGGACTACCGCAAGAAGATAGCGAAAAAGCAACCACCACCGCCGATCAACAAGGAGAAGAGGAAATATAGGGGTGGAAAGAAGGTGCGATTCAGGATCGAACGGGCGAACCTATACCGCTTGATAGCAATAGCAAAGGGCGACAACAGGAGGAAGCTGTTCCAAAAGCTAAAAGAACTAGAGAGATCGTATGTCGACAACATACAAAAACACGAACATGGGCAACTGCAAGTCGGTGAACCAGTCGACGTTTCAAGAATACCAGCAGGCAACGACCACGACCATAATCTTCATAATAATAGCAATTACATACAATAAGTAGAACAAAAATTATGTTAAGAAACAGTCGAGTAGGAATGTAAATGTATAAAATCTTATAACGTTATGTGAAAAAAAAAATTTTTTTCTTTTGATTAGTTGATGGACAAAATTAAAGAATTATTAATTGAAACAGAGAAACTTTTGTCTAATGCAAGAAAAGGTTTAAAGAGATCATATAAACCAGAGACAATACAAGAAAAACTAAATCGTTTGGAAGAAATACAAGAAACCTTAAGGAAAGAATTCGCAAAATCAGATTCTGATAAATATTTAGACTTGAAAATACGTTTCGTCAAGTCATCAAAAGAACTAAACCATATATTAATAAGTATGCTAACTAATGGTGTGGACGATCAGACAAACGACGACAATATGGCTAATTTCGAACTTCATATGGCGATGAAAGTCATTCCATCCTTTGAGGGTAGAGCAAAGGAATTAAACGCATTTCTAAAAATTGTCGAATATATAAACAAGAAATTGAATGATGCATCAAAGCCGGAACTAATCGACTTCGTCTACAATGTTAAACTTGCGGACAATGTGCGCACTTCATTTAGCGCAAACATCCCTAACACCTTTGATATTTTAAAAACTCAACTTTTGGCTAGGTACAAACCCTTGAACTCTGTCGCGAACATTCACACCTCGCTAAGTACCGTCACCCAAAATCGTTCATCTGTTACACAGTACAAAGAACGAATTTTGTCCCTTCTTGGCGAACTTAATCAGCTCCAAATAAATGATTTAGGGACCAACGCATCAACAGAGCAGAAACAAACGATTATCAGTCTGAACGACACTTATGCTCTGACTATATTTAAGAATGGTCTGCACATTGAATAAGGAGAATAAGGAAGCGAAATCAGTAAAGAGAATTGAAGCAATTTTCGACTTTCGTAGAACGAGACAGAAAATCACGCAAAATGCACCAGTGCCGTAGGTGAAAATCGTTGATTCAAATGGGTTTCATTCAAAAATCTATATTGCCTGAAGAAATTATTGGGAAATTAAAGTCTTGAATTAACAACAGGAAGTACAACAAAAATTTATTTAACTAATTTATACATTTATAATTGGAAAATTAGCTTACATCAAACAGACTAACATACATAATTATGGTTAAAATTTACATCCCCTTAAAATGAATTAATTTGCTATACTTATTTCTAATTGAAAGCTTTTCGGAGGAGGTCTTACATATGTAGCCATTGTGCGGCTCGACTTGGTGACTTCGGAAATCTGAAAATAAATTCAAAAAGTTGATAACCCCACTTCATGATATCCTTGTGCCGACACTGAACTGCCGATGATCATATGTCTCGAATTTGACAACTAAGTCTACCATGGCTGGAAATGCAATTACTTAACTTTGCACTTCTAATTTTAAATGAAAACATCACAAATATCTACTTAACCAAAACTTTTTGTACAAAGTGAAATGTTATTTACTCACTAAAAGAAAGAAAGTCGGACGGGTTTGTTTCCCTGCAAAGATTTGCATCCCGGGTAACAGCAACGCATTGTCTTCTTAATATACGGCAATCTTTCACTTTTTCACCAATGAATCACTGAAACACGATATATTATTCTGTCGTTTCGCGATTACACACCAGTTTTTCACTAAATAGTTCCTTTTCGGCGATTTTTTATAACTTTTACGCGTCACGCTCGATCCCGTCAAAGAAATTCCGCAAAAAAAAATGGCCGAAACAAGAAACATATGGGACTAAGTTTGACACTCAAGTTTGATCACGGCATACTATCCGTGAGGGAATTTGTATGTATTGTACACCTTGCTGTGTGACTAGGCAGCAGTGTAGGTGAAATGTATTGGCCACGGGGCGAGTAAGGGGAAATGTGTGCTGCTTTGCACTCTCATGAGAGCAAGTGCTTTGAATGTAGTAAAATTGCTTCACTGCCGCTTACAGGCGGGCATAGGTGACTTCGCTTCCTTATTCTCCTTATTCAATGGGTCTGCACGACCAATACAGAAAAACCATTTTTGCCGCTAGACCACAAACACTAGCCGATGCCATTAACCTGACAATGGAGTTAGAGAAGAGCAATGCAAACACCGCAAGTAATATACTACATTACAATACGCGAAACGAGCGAAATATGATGTCAAATAACAGATACAACACTTCGAATGGAAGACAACACATCCAGGCATATGGCCAGAGCAATAATAACAATAGAACGAATAGATTCGGTAATAATGGTAACAGAAACTTCAGTCCAAACAATTTTAATAATAATAATAATAATAGAAGGTACGACGCCAATCAGCGCAGTAACGGAAACAACTTCAATAGAAATAACGCGAATAACAGAAATAATTATAACAGAAATAACAATAATTTTAGAAACAGACAAAGCAACAATCGGTTCAACAATAGTAATATGAACATGAATAGACGAATCAACGTCATTCACGAGCAGGGAAACGAAGAGGGATCCGGAGAGGAATAACCAATAAAGAAGTAACAACTCCTACCGGATTAACAGGATACAAAACCGCTAAAATTTACAAAGTATCCGCATCTAGCCCAAGTTTTATCAGGTTATTTTGCACGAATACCAAAACATATCTGACTTTTCTGATAGATACAGGAGCAGATATATCTATATTTAAAATAAATAATACAATATCGTACATAGATGAAAATAATATATGCAACCTTACTGGAATAACCAAAGAAACGATAAAGTCCATTGGTACAACTTGTTTAAATCTGAGTATTGGCGAATCTAAACAAATTAACACATTTAATCTAGTAGAAGAATCGTTCCCAATCATTACGGATGGGATTATAGGAAGAGATATCCTAGAGAGATATCAATGCAAAATTGACTACGAAACATACACAATCACATTCATAATCAACAATGATGAGGTCACAATACCAATGAATACGAAGCCATTAAAAATGTACAATTTTAGAATTCCTGCAAGAACTGAGGCTATAGTACCGATCGACCTAGACCGAAGTGAAGACAGTATAGTACTCAATAAAGAAATACAAAAAGGAGTTTACGTAGGAAATTCAATAGTACCGTCTAAAGGTATCTGCCACATTAAAATACTAAATACAAATAATGAACCATGCAACATCAAGAATTTCAAAATAGATACTGAACCACTATCAAACTATAATATATTAAAGAACAGCAAGGGATATAAAAATAATCCAGATCGTTTACGAGAGCTACTACAAACAATTAGATCAGACTACAAGGACGAGAGAACAATGGGTAGCCTAATGAAAATAATCGAAGAGTACCAAGATGTGTTTCATCTCGAAGGCGAAAAACTCTCAGTCAACAATTTTTACAAACAACATATTGAACTTTCTGACAGTACACCCGTATACATCAAAAACTACAAACTACCACACGCTCAACTGGAAGAAATTAATGACCAAGTGAAAGAATTAGAGCGAAATGATATCATAGAACCATCTATTAGCCCGTACAATTCACCACTTTTAGTAGTACCTAAAAAGTGTTCTAGTGATAAAAAACAATGGCGATTAGTTGTAGATTTCCGTCGTTTGAACAACAAAATAATAAACGACAAATTCCCATTGACGAGGCTAGACGATGTTCTAGACAGATTAGGTCGAGCTAAATATTTTACTACTCTAGATATGACCAGCTCATTTCATCAGATTGAATTGAATGAACATTCTAGACCTTTGACAGCTTTCTCTACAGGAGACGGTCATTTCCAATTCAAGCGATTACCATTTGGACTCAAGATTTCGTCCAACAGCTTCCAAAGAATGCTTACGATAGCACTGACCGGTTTAAGTTCAGAAGCATTTCTATATGTTGACGACATTATTATTTTTGGTTGTAGTGTCGATCATCATAACAAAAATTTAACAAAAGTACTACAACGACTACGGAAGTACAATTTAAAACTGAACGCACAGAAATGCAAATTTTTGAGACCAGAAGTTGTCTACTTAGGCCATCTGATAACTGATGAAGGTATAAAAACCGATCCTACTAAAGATGAAATCATACAAAACTATCCTATCCCGAAAAACGCAGATGAAGTTCGTCGGTTTGTTGCTTTCTGCAATTATTATAGACGCTTCATCCCGAACTTCGCCGAAATAGCAAAATGTTTAAATGAACTGTTAAAGAAGAATGCAAATTTTGTTTGGAACGAAAAATGTCAGAAAGCTTTCGAAACTTTAAAGGAGAGACTTATCTCACCTCCCATCTTGCAATATCCCGATTTTGAGAAACCATTCGTATTAACAACAGACGCATCTAGTTATGCCCTTGGAGCGATACTCTCCCAAGGTGATATTGGTTCAGATCTACCCATCTCGTACGCAAGTAAATCATTAGGTAAACATGACATCAACAAACCTATAATTGAGAAAGAGCTACTTGCAATACATTGGGGAATAAATTTTTTTAGACCCTATCTATATGGGAGAAAATTCATTGTGGTTACTGACCACAGACCTCTGGTATCATTATTCACGCACAAGAATCCATCATCTAAACTAACTAGGATTAGATTAGATCTCTCCGATTATGATTTCGAGATTGTGTTCAAGCAAGGAAAAATAAATTGCAACGCGGATGCATTATCACGCATCAAGCTAGACTCAGATATTTTAAAAACAATGATTCCTCCCGAAATAGACGAAAAAGTCAAAAAAGTGTTGGCAATAACAAGGGGTATGTATACAAAACAAAGAACAGACAATATAAATAAAAATACTACGATAGATGAACCCGATACACCAGTAAAGTCTGATCAACTTTACGTATGGGATTGCACATCAATATCAGAAGTAAGAAAAGTTATGAAGTTGAAATTTATATTGCGCAAAAATAATAAATTCGATATCGTCAGAACAAGCGACGAAGTCATTGTATACTGTAGTGATAAAGTTACCGAGAAATACGTTTCCGCTAACGAAAAGCTATCAGCGAGCTCAAATACAATTAGATCGAATGTTAGAATCTGCAACGATAAGTCCAGTGCGATATACGTATCCACCATGGAAAAGTTGTTAGATGGAATTCTCGAGATGAATTTATATGAATTAGCGTTATCAAATAACGATGATATCTTCAAAATGATAAGTAAAGAAGATTTCAAAAATATAATTAATATGTTGCAACAAAGTAAAAAATACGAAAGTCGCGCAAAACTAAGTATAATGTTATACGAACCCCCGAAGAGTATAAAGGATACAACAATACAGAATCAGTTGATACAAGAATATCACGACACGCCACACGGAGGACATTTAGGAGTGAGAAAAACCCAATTAAAACTTAAACAAAGATATTGCTGGAAAAACATGAACAGCATGATAAAAAACTATGTCAACAATTGCAAACAATGCAAAATAAATAAACAAGTACGGCACACAAGAGAACACATGATAAAAACCGACACACCTACCACCAGTTTCGAAACAATAGCTATCGATATCGTAGGACCATTAAGAATCTCGAACGACTATAGATACATCTTGACGATGCAGTGTGAACTAAGTAAATTCGTGATAGCATCACCACTAGAATCCAAAGACGCCAAAACAGTCGCGTACACATTGGTGAACGACCTTATATTAAAATTTGGACATTTCAAAATATTAAAATCTGACCAAGGTACGGAATTTACGAATAAATTAATGCAAGAAATTTGCAAATTGCTTGAAATTAAACAGATATTTTCGGCTCCATATCATCATCAGACACTAGGCACGGTAGAACGCAACCATCGAGTGTTAAATGAGTATTTTCTAGCTTTTACCGAAGATCTAAATTGGGACAAGTGGATCCCGTATTACACGTTCGCATACAATACAACTCCACATGTTGATAATGGCTACACGCCTTATGAATTAGTATTCGGCAAATTACCATATCTACCCAATGATATAGTCAGACAGACAGACAGAGTCTACGATACAGAAAATTACGCAAACGAATTCAAAATTCGATTACACCATGCGTTAAACAAAGCAAAACAAATAATTGAAAAAGTCAAACAGAAACGTGTCGACAAGATAACAAAAACCAATCCAATTCATTTAAAAACAAACGATTTAGTTCTCTTGAAAAAGGAAAATAGGAGAAAACTTGATAGACCTTATATAGGACCTTTTAGAGTGATAAATACAAATAATGTAAACACAACAATAGAAGTTGATGGTAAACCAAGAAAGGTCCACAACAATAATTTAAAATTGTACAAGATGATTGACTATAAAATATAAATATAAGAGACTAACTAGTAGCAATTTAGAATAAGTCAACAATATTAATTATTTTGAAATTACGAGTATAGTAAATTAAATATTATATGTAATATTAATTATAGTAACAAAATAAAAACACATGTAATGAGACTAGATATAAGCTCACTGAAGTATATTTTGAATTATATAACAATGGAAAGTAACATACTTATCCTATCTTTAGTTGAAAAATCCCATGTAACCCATGCATATGCAGCGCGGATAGCAAAACATACAGATAATTATTTTTTTGTGTTTCGCACTAATTACTCAATTAGTACGCAACACTTCTAAACGGTGAGGGTGTAGTGGAATCACATGTTCAACCACTTGTCCATCTGCACTCATTCATGCGTATTATGCCACGCATGCCCGTTCATCTCACTAATTTAAATTCAGCCACGCGTGCCCACAAGATGCCCACGAACAGTATTAACACATAAATCACAAGGGTCATTTAATATGAATTACATACGGAGCAATGCCATCCCAAACGTGACTAAAAAGTGTCAAGTAGACACGGCGCTCTTTTTGATGACCACTTGCAAGGCGTTGGAATCCTTGCAATGTGATTATGGGTCAACATGTGAAATACGGAAAACTAATGAAATAAATTATAGATTTATTACAAACATATGCATTGGTCCTGTGGGAAAATAGTTTTAAGTCAATGTTTAGTAAATAGAAATTAGGCTAAGATTTTGTATAAAAGGAGAAAGATATTTGGAATAAAACAACATTCATACAAGTGAATTTGGACTGCCTGCATCGGCACCCTTTCATTTGAGTGTTCATTGCGGCGCTTGCGCTGTGCAGAAATATAGGCAGCTCACGCTTGCCATCAGCTTTGGCGCTAGACGCCGATATTTAGGTGAGTCCCTCCTTCCTCTAATTGTTATCTTAATGGCCCCTAACGAAACTTATTACAATGGGATTGAGACGATACTGAGCCTAAAAAATATTCCTTCTTTTCCAACTCGATGAAGAGTCAAAGACAAAAGCAATTTAAAAGGATGTTCCTCTTTGAGGTGATTTAGTAATGAACAGATAATACTTAATTTATGATGACAATTAAAGTAAAAACAGTGCTTAGTTTTAGTTTAGTTTAGAAAACACAGGTTGATATGGCAGAACGGAAGCTGTTAAATAGTCAAGTGAGGCTGAACGCGATCGGAGGTGACAGTGTGGCAGTCAGTTTAGAATCGAAATAAATAATAATAATATGGAAGAATATTATATAACCACAAAATTACTAATCATAAATTGCCCATCTTCACGTAACCGATTCAATTCCGTCTGAATAATAATTTCCGATAGATCCTGTTGAAACGTCTTTTTGTGATTCGCCTTCCTTTCATTGAGGAAACCTCTTGCTGTTCTGTGATCGGCTCCAAAAAAAGTCCCCGCTGAGAAACTAGACCACCAAATGCTGCTTGTCTCCTTACAATGCGTCGCGGATTGCTTTTATCCCAATATCGACTATACATTTTTCTTTGCAGCACAAGATAAAAGAACATTACTGTCCTGTCATCTGCATTGTTGAAATGTGATCGGGTCTTTATCCAAAGCTTTGACAGACAAGCCTATCGTGAAGTGACGGAAGAATGAAGAATGGTTCTTGGATGATTTCAGCCGCTATTTTTAATATAGGAATTGCCTGTTCTGTGAATTGTTCCATGCTTTATTAAGCCAACGTATTGCTGAAAAAATATGGGTATTGGTTTTGGAATTTCGGAGCCATGGGCTTATACCTTTATGGTAAAAACGGAACTATAAATGCAAGTGATATGAGCTCATATCAACGTGATGTCCAAATCAATAGAAGAAAAACATGCCTCAAAGATCGATAGAGGTGTGATTTAGAAAATCTAGAATCGTGCTGCAATAAAGTTTCTTTTTTTGGAAGAAAAGAATATTTAAGGAAAAAATGATGAGTTGTATACGATGAAGTGTCTCCTTTATATACAATTGTAAAACATTTGGTGGCTGAGCACAAACGTAGCCGTGCCAGCATTTTACATGACGAACCTTTGAGGCAGCGAAAAACTATTTTAACTAATGAAATTGTCGATTTTGCGCACCAAACTATAGCGAAAATCGTCGATTGGCTCTTCAAGAAGTTGCTAATGCTTGCGGGATATAAGGTGAATGGGTGCACAGTATTTTACATGAAGTTTTGTGTATAAGAAAATTATACACACACTGGAGGTCAAATTTGTTAACAATTGACTAAAATTGCGTGAAGCTTGACATCTTACACGTGTGTCTTGAGCTTAAAAACAACTCCACTGATTTTTTTTCGACAATTGGCTACTGTCTCCATCATTATACTCCTGAGAACAAACACCAGTCAAAGCAGTGGATTGCGAAGGGGAACTACCTCGAGAAAAAGTGTTAGGGACAGTTTCCTTGAACAGCCGAAGAATAGTTTTTATTAATTACCTTTAGGAATGCAAAACCATCAACGGACCCCTACGCTGCGTTGCTAGATCGATTCGAGAGCGAAGTCAAGCAGAAAAAAATAAATTTGACTAAAAACAAAAGCTGTCCCACCAGAATAACGCTTGCGTACGTGATCATAATGTCCCAATTGCACTAGAATACGAATTGCTTTACCACCTACTCTATTCTCCAGATCTACTTTCCAGTCATTCTGAATTAGAAAAAAATTCTCGAGGAAAAAATTTCGCTCAAATGCTGATCTGGATATTTGTGAGGTATAGTTTAAAAAAAATTCCGCCTGCTTGAAGGGTTGGGAGAAAACGTTGGCTATGTTTAAAAAAAAATTTTTGCATTGAAATATGTTTTTCTTGAAAAAAATGGTAACTTTTCAAATAAACTTCGTACAATTTTAATTGTCAGCATCGATTGAATAACATTTTCATGGTTGACGCAAAAACGTTTCCATGACAGAAACTCCTCAGAACATAATTCCAGACGTTTTCATTGTATTTTGCATTTTTTCAGCGTAGTTTTGGGTAATATAATAATCTAACAAAATAAAATTTTAACAATTTCAACGGATGTTATCGACCCTGGCGACCAAAATCTGCTAAATATTGTACTTTGGTGTACAATCATACCAAGAGTTGGCGCGAAAGAAATTGTCATTGTTGCTCGGTAGCTGTCAGTACCGTCTGCATGTGTCATTCTTCTGTTGACGGATCTCGTCGAGTGCGCTTTGTTATTTCACATCTTATCACAAAAACCGCACGAGGTGCGTAATCAGCACCGCAATAAACTAATGTAGTCGTAAAAAATGTTGTGACGAATAGCCCAGACGTTCTGAAAAGGTGTCTGAACTCGTATCGGTGACTTCCTAGCGAACTGTGCATGGGGCCAATGGTGTTTGGGATGTAATTAGTCCAAAAAGTTGAACGCAAAAGACAGGAAGCTAGCAATTGTGTCGGTGGTTTAAGAAGATTTGGATTTTGACGGGGCTTCGATTTTTGCAAGAAAGTGTTCTGTCGCCGCCTTCAATTGACTTTTTTATGGGTTGCCGCTTATCTAAAGATGATACAAAGTCTAGCATCTCAAGTGAAGTTCAAAACAACGTTACTATGGCGAGGGATCAGGACCACGCAATTGACTACAAAGCCCGACTCGAGCGCAAAATGTGCCTGGTAAGTTCGTTTCTCTTGCTTCCGACCAGATATTGTTTTTGCAACAATTGCCATTCCCGCACGGTCTACACCTGATGCAGTTGCATTTACAGTTTCTTGCCATTGCTCCTATAACGAGTCCAGTGACATCTATGAACCGAAGCACTGTCCAATTTCATTTCCATATACGTTTTATCCTTGCAGGCAAAAGAGACGCCAGAGCCGGACTTTGAATTATCGGAATGCAATTTAAAAGAAGTGCCTGCTGGTGTTTTCGTTTTGTGCCGCGTTTTGCGAAAGGAACGTTTGGATTTAAGTTGTAATAAAATAGTGGACTTCGTGGCTGGACCATTGAGTGATCTTACATTGCTTCGGATTTTAAATTTGAAACAGAACAAAATTAAAAAACTGCCAGATGATGTTTCTAGGTTAGAAAACCTCAGGGTGAGTACGGTAAAATTTCATTAGAAATAACACATAATTCACACGAAGAAATCACATATTCACAAACCGATTAAACATTTGTAAGGCAAATAAATTTTATTGTTTTTTTTTTAATTTCTTTATTTTTAACTTCCCAGTTCCCTATGAGAAGTTATTGTAATGGGGTCGATTTTGCGAATCCCAAATTTTGACATATCTACACGTTTTATGGTCTCTAGAATTCAAATACATCGTTTTTAGAGAGATGTCTGTGAGTGCGTATGTACGTATGTGCGTTCGGAATTATTTTTCGTCTCGATTATCTCGAGAACCAAAGATTGTATTGACGTGGGACCGACGAAACGACGCGTAATTACGTAACTTAGAACTGAATGAGTTTTCAGAAAAACCGGTTAAGCCGTTTTTTATTTAGGATGAAAAAACTCAAAAAAAAAAACGACTAAAAATTGCTTATTTTTAAACTGTTGATACGCACTATAAATTCGTGCAGATACCAAGTACCTTCATAGCAATGTTGTTATTATTGTGCATTTTAGAATAATTGTGATCAGATTTGTAAAAAATGTTATTTCAAAAAAAAATAAAGATTAATTTATGAAATTCAAACTTATATTATCAGGTTTGGGTGAATGGGAGTAGAGACGCTAATGAAGTTAATAATTGGATATTGTTATAAATAATTTAATATTGTTAATAACAATCAAATAATATTAGTTATAATTGATATTGTATATATAAAGTCAATTATAATTATTCAGTAACGATCAAACATTCTTAATAACGAATTAATATTGTAAATAATAATTGAATACCCTCAATAATAGTTGTGGATTCCGAGGCCGAAATGAAGAACGAAGTTGAGGACAAAGTGGAGGACAAGAAGGATGACGAGGACGAAGAGGACGAGGTTGCCGAGGCTTTGGTAGAGGATGAGCAGGTGGTGGAGACGTCTTCCTCTACCAAAGCTTTTATGGTTAGATAAAAAATTGATAAAAATAATAAAAGTAATTATATTAATTTAGAATAATAATGTTTAATAATAGTAATTATTAATGATATTAATTAATAATAAAAGCAAATTATAGCATTTCATTCACCTCACTGGGAAGTTACGCGTGTGGGCCTCAAGGGTCGCACTTAGACCACATTTTTTATTTGTAAGATGGGTGTCCGGTCGCCTTGGGGAACTGCCGCGTCTGTAAATATAATAAAAACAACACATAAGTGTGATGTTCAAGCACAATGACTAGCGACTCTACTTCGATTCCACAAAAGACATAAACTACAGTGTACCAATAATGTCTTCGTACAGCAGCTATTTGGAACTTAAATGATGAAAAATAATAAATTGTTGCAACAAATTTGAAAAACTTTTGATGCAGATTTATTCATGAAACATTTTTATTAAATTTAGAAACAAAAACTGATCTGTTTAAAATATTCATTGCAAAGTAATTAACTATAAAGAACACAAAGTCGACAATTTGCCTCCAATAATGTCTTCGTACACTTACGAACCAGTTTATGAAAAATCTTAAAAACTATAGATAATTTTTTTTGTTAATATTTGGTTGGGTAGCCTTTATTTTTAACCATGGCTTTAAGGCGGTGTGGCATCGATTCTACTATTTTTTTGCATAGCTTGGCTTTATTTTTGCCCATTCCTGCTGATGGGCCTGTTTCAGCGTAGGTTTCGAGCTAATATGATGAATCCTGATCCTTTTTTCCAGCATGTTCCACATGTGCTCAATGGGATTGCGGTCAGGACTTTGCGGTGGTGTTTTGAGCAAATGTGGACTTTTGTACGCCAAGAACATCCTAGTATTATGAGCCATGTGCTTAGGATCGTTATCTTGTTGAAAATAAAAATCGTTTGATACACCCAATTTTTCAGCACTTGGCTTCAAATTTCTTTTTAGAATATCAATATATGCCCGATGACCCATGATTCCTTCAGTTATTTCTAAGTTTCTAACGCCGCTTGCAGCCATACAGCCCCCTACCATTACGCCACCGTCGCCGTGTTTTACAGTTTTGATGGTGTGTTTGGGGTTGTAGGTATCTCCTGGGTTTCTCCATACTCTAAGTCTCCCATCAGACCCAAAAATGTTATATTTGGACTCATCAGAAAATATAACATTGCGCCAGAACTCAAGAGATTTATTTTGGTATTGCCGAGCGAAGTCCAATCGTTTTTTGCGATTAACTTCACTTACCAGTGGCATCCTAAGAAGTGTACCAGACTTAAATCCGGCTTCAATCACGGCTTTTCGTGCTGTTTCTAAATGAACTTCTTTTCGATTGGATTGAAGGAGCTCTGCACTAATTTGTGGTGCACTTATAAAAGGTTCCTTGGCAATCATACGCTTTATGTGCAGCCGATCTGCATCAGTGAGAATTGCAGGGCGTCCTGATTTAGACTTATTTTTTACGCGGCTCTCATATTTAATGCGCCCGACTACAGATTGGATAGTAGAACGGCTCCGGGATAGTAGTTTGGCTATTTCCGCGTATGATTTTTGCTCCTTTACGTGTAAATTCAATATAAGCGTACGCTCTTCCAACGACAAGTATTTACCTGGCATTATTTCGATTTAAAACTGAGCAAACCCAACGAAATTTACATTTATGTTCCTTTATTTACTGTAAGTACAAACCGGTTTGAATGGGAACTAATTATGATCAATAACTGTCAGCAAAGAGATCGAAGGGCAAGGGAAAGCTTAAATGTACGAAGACATTATTGGAGGCGAATTGTCGACTTTGTTTTCTTTATAGTTAATAACTTTGCAATGAATATTTTAAATGAATTAGTTTTTGTTTCTAAATTAAATAAAACTGTTTAATGAACAAATCTGCATTAAAACCTTTTCAAATTTGTTGCAACAATTCATTGTTTTTTATCATTTGAATTCCAAATAGCTGCTGTACGAAGACATTATTGGTACACTGTATATTCAACTACCCGTCACTCTTTTATTAAGGGAAACATCAAAGACAGTTCTTCGTCTTTTTAGTTTCATATGGGAACCGAACCATCGTCAAAGGAGAGCGCACGAGACGATACGAAACCTACACGTAAGCTGACATCAAGGGAGAGCGCACGAGATGCCAGCCGGGGTGGAGAAGTGAGCCATCAACCAACCCCACGGGGAGGAGCCCCATCCCCGCTACCACTAAGGAGGAGCACCATCCTTAGCTCCTTAGCTTCCTGGTTCGGTTACCAGATTAGCCTTCACTTAAAACCGCTCAAACTTCATTTAACTATAGATCTTTAAAACGTTGAATATTGTAGTTAATTCCACGTTAACAAATTCAATATAAAGAAATCACATTCACACCGACCAAAACACTTAATAAGCAAAATTGCTTACATTTCCAATAAATCAACGCTCCTTAATGTCGCTTCTCGTCCACACTAAACTTTCACAACTTCGAACTTACACGTCTGCACTGATAATGACGCGCTGATCCTAGCTGCAAGGATCAAACGCCAAGATCCGGCTAATGCAACATGTGTCGCATATGTGCGCAACATGGGGTGTGAAATAACATTAAGAACCGGTCCGCTATCTTGGCGTCGAGAACAAAGTAGCGAGCCGACTTCTTATCTACTTTCTACGAATATATTCTCAGGATATGGGCACTACATATGCGCTTGCAAGGATGCTACGCTACACTCAATATGGAAATTCAAGGATATTTTATGGGTGTTGGGGACGAAAATTTACCTGGGTCTTACACATTGACATCAGTATTTTGAAATCGGCAACTTCAAAAGCCAAGAGTTGAAAGGAATCGATAGTAGAAATTTCGATTTGTAATGAAATGATTCGCGATGCGAGCAACGTCACGACGAAACTGCAATTCGTTGGGACCTTTGTCCCGTGGACCTCGTGAAAGAACAGACTAGGGGATACAGTGTATACAATATACAGCAGTGGCGGGTCGTGGGAGTTAAGTATGGTGGGGCTACTGGTACGAATTTTTCTATCACTGTAAGTTCTTATGTGAGTTTCCACTCCACCCAAGAGGTATCACATGTGGAGCGTTAACCGATTTTGAGTGATCGGTTTCCCCAAAATTAGATTCGCTGGCAATCAAAGATATATTCCTATTATCGTGTTTTGAATAAGATTTAAAGCTTTAATAAAACTTCAGTGCACTCTGAATAAAAAAAATCTGCCGCCACTGATATACAGTGGGAAAACTCTAGGTGGGGAAATGAAATACACTGTGCTTTAAAACTAAATTTAACGGAGCATTAAGAGAAATTTAACAGAGACCACAGCGAAACAACTATAGGAAATACAGGTGTGAAGCAGAGCAGGTCATATGCTTGTTCTTAAAGCTTAAAGCTCGTGGTAGTTCCTCGGAGCTACCCGGCGTTGAAAATTGATAGTCCACTTTTTACTCTAAGTTTAACGACTAGTTTATACATAGACTATGCTTGGGGACGGCAAAAAACTCGTCCAGTCTGGTGGACAAGTTCGTATTCGACCTCTCCTGAGCCAGAGGTGCGATTAGGGCTACCAACTCTCGAAAGAACCAACCCTGGTGGACTTAAACAAATCGGGGCAGGGGTGGAGTTTTGGAAAAAAATCTCAAATATTTATTAATTTTTAAATCTATATTTACATTGCTTTCGAGCAGCATCTAATATTTGACGGTTTTTCTACCACAAAATTATAAAAGGTTTTACATGAAAAATCGAAGGTTGTTAGTATTTGTAGCTCTGCTTTTACTAAAGAAATATTCATTCGGTTTCTTTCCTTGCTCCATATTTGTTACATCATGCACAATACGCGTTCGCAAGAAGCATTAGACACAGGAATAGAAAGAACAAACGTGACAAGCTTTTTCAATTCAGGACAGGGAATTCTGTTTTTCGATTTCGCAAAGAAGTCAACCCAGCGTAAATCAAATTGATTCTCTTCAATGAGATATGGTTGCATTTCATGCAAAATTCCAACCTCATCGTACAGTTTGTCTTGGACTTAATCAATATTTAAAATTTCTTACAGTCTAATAATGCCTGTCCATGTAATTGGTTCTTTTAGAGATAAAATTTACATTGCTTGGTATTCCGGATCTTCAAAATTATGCCATTTGTGTAAATAATTCAAACAACGCGTAAAAAAAGTTATTGACATTAGTTTTAAAGTTTGTCTTTTGCGGTTCATCCAACTGCTTGATTCAATCCACGGCAAATTTACCATAAAATTTATCAGCCTGTCTATTTTGTAGCTACGTTTACAAATCAATCATTATGTCATGAATTTCAGTGCTTGTTACTCTATCGGATTCTAGTAATTGAATGGCGTTCTGAAAGACTTGCATTATATTTTGCATAAAATAAACAGTACATAAGACTACATTTGTTTATTCATTTATTTATTATTATTTTTTAGGAAAAATCAATGAACAGATTAGATCTAATTACACATTAAAATTACAGTGTTTCAAGTTTTGAAGTTAAAGTACGTTTAAAAGAATAAAAAGATGAGGACATAGGACCAAGTTGAAGTGCATCATGCTGTCTCATTATTCTCTGCAAAGGAGAGTTAAAGTATACAGCTAATTCAGCAATGATGGGGTTAAAAAAGTTGAAACTTCTGGTGTTATGGGAAGGAACGCGAAGTGCTATGCTTTCGGATGCAGGACACATGATGAGGCCGGTATATAACTTATACAAAAAACATTGATCGAGAAGTACTCTGCGATCAAGAAGTGAGGGAAGTTTCAGAAATCTCAATCGATCAGGATACTCCGTATACGGTAGGCCGAATTTATAAAACAAAGATCGTGTAAATTTACGTTGAACGGACTCAAGCAGTGTACGATCACAAGCATGATAAGGCGACCAAACAACCGAAGCATACTCGAGAATGTTTCTCACCAGGGTTTGATAAAGTGTGAGGGAGCTTTCGATAGAGGAGAAGTGTTGGGAAGTTCGAAGTACGAAACCAGACATACGTGATGCACGATTTACTAAGTCGGAATAGTGAAAATTAAAGCGAAGTCACTCATCGAAAATAACTCCAAGGTCTTTGATAGTGTTAACTCTTTTCAATTCACTGTTGTTAATATGGTAGATGGCGTCAAATGGTGTTTTTTTTTTTCAAAGAATAACACACCATAAAGCATTTGTCTACGTTAAGCGTTAGGCCATATTCTAAACACCAGCTTGACAAGATGTTGATGTTAGCTTGCAGGTTGAGGCAATCAGTATAGTTTTTTATGCGAGCGAAAAGCTTAAGATCGTCGGCGTATAAAAGACATTCACAAGAGAAGCGATAAGGCAGGTCATTTATGAAAAGTAGAAAGAGAAGCGGTCCTAAAATTGAGCCCTGAGGAACAACTGAATTTGGAGAAAACGGACACGAAGTGTAGCGTTTGAAAACTACACGGCAGCTTCGGTCGGTAAGATAAGAAGATAGCCAATCCAAATGAAAGTCTGGGAAGCCAAGGGTGACTAATTTATTTTTGAGAATATCATGAGACACTGTATCAAATGCCTTTGCAAAATCTGTATAAATAATATGGACGTCCAGTCTGGACTCGAAAGAATTTGCAACAAAGTTTGTAAAGCCAACAAGATTCGAAGACGTGGAATGAAGGGAACGAAAATCATGTTACTCTTTTGCACTCTTTTGATGACCAAATTGATAGAGAATAAAGTTATGAATATGTTTTTCCAGTAGCTTGGAGCAGACCGAAAGTAGGGAAATTGGTCGGTAGTTTGACGCTAAATTAGCGGGGCCATCTTTATGTATTGGGACATGAAGAGCATCTTTCCAATAGTTTGGGAATGTTCCGGCAGTGATGCTTTTATTAAAGATTATGCTCAGCGGAAGGCTTATAACATCTTTCGTTCGCTTTAAAAATAGGGTAGGAAGGTCATCAGAACCAGCTCCTACATTTTGGTCAAGATTTTCTATCAGAGATTCAACAAGAAATGATGATGTGTAGGGCGGTGAGATGACAGTGAGAAAGTGCCTAAATCTTGTATTGGGACTGGCAATCGGTTTAGGCGATAAAAAAATGGATTGAAAGTGTTGTGCAAGTAGGTTACAGCAAGTCTGGGGTAGATTGGCATGAGAAGTACCAAGATACATGGAGGCTGAAGGAGTTGCGCGAGAGCCGCGAATATTTTTGACATGTGACCAAAAACCTTCACGTTGCCTGCTCTAATAGAGTTTTCAACATTCTCATAGTGTGAGAGACGAGCCTGATTTATTTTAAGTTTGGTCAGAGTACAAGTTCTTTGTATTGATCTAAGTCATCTTGGATATTATGACGTTTGTATCTAAGACGGGAAAATTCTTTTAGATGAAGCAAGCGACGGATTTCAGTAGTAAACCAAATTGGATCAGAAGAAGGAGAAGATGAAGATACAGGAACAAATTGTGGAAGAATAACTTCTAGAATGTTGTAAAAACGGTCGACATCAGCATCACAAGATAGATGTAGTAGCTCACTCTCCCAGTTAATATTACTTAATGCTATATTAATGTCCGGATAATTCGCTTTATGAAAATTAAATTTAGGATATTTAACTGGCATATGGGTAGTTCTATTAGGAATAGTGATGTCAATCTCCAAGGGAGGATGATGGGTATCAATCTTAACGAAAGCATTTATGGCTAAAGAGACATGAACCAATGTTTCAGGGAGATTAGACAAAATCAGGTTAAGTATACGATTATTGGTATTTCGTACTAAGTTGAATTGGAATAGGGCACAACGATGCAAAAAAGAAATTAATGATGATGTGACAGGATCGGTCAAGCCAGATAAATCAGGGACGCCTGATGATGGCCAGGGGAAATTTTAACTGTGACGCAATCGAAGGAATTTAAGGAAGAAGTAAAAATAAGTTCAACCGGTATACGGTTTTTGATGGCAATCAAAGCTCCGCCACCAATTGATTTCTTCGTGACAGAAAGATTCCTATCACATCTGAAGATATTATATGAGGAGAGGAGCTCGGAACTGGTAATAGAGGAGTCCAACCAGGTTTTTTCCCGAATCACTGACACTAAAAGTATTCCATATGAATGAAGAACAATTCTTTTCACCTTGCTCTTTGAAATAGCCAATTAAAGTTGGCCACAGCGATAGAATTCTGTCTATAGTAGGAAGTAACGATAACCAACGAGTTGTCACATGTCTTAATATTTCTCTCAACTCAATTTCTGCATCTGAGCAACTTATCAGCTCATTCCGCTTTTTAACAAAAGCTGAAAATTCGCTATAAACTTTCAAAATAATTAGTTCAACATCAACTGACAGTCCTTTCAAAGAATTTTCAACGCAGTTGTGTAGAATGTGGCACTTGAAATTTGCTTTATATATTTTCGAGTTTAAAGTTGTAAGCTTTTTGTAAACAGAAACATTTATTCCATAATTTACAGCAGCATTGCCGGAAGAATATGCTGAGATTTGACTCACTGCAAGGCCGAATTTTCCACGAGTTGACCAGAACACTGTTTATCAAATTGATGAACAGTGGCCACCACCACTTTTTCTCTCTTACTCGAATCCTGTAATTCGCTATGCCATTATCGTGGAGATCTGCTCCCCCCATATTTTTATTATAATCTGCTATTACTTGGGGTTGTTGAACATTCGCCATATTTTTTATTTTTCTATCGTAACGTTTTGCTGTAACCAATGGTTCTATTTTAGCGTTATTAGTAGCCACATTTACCACAGAATAATCAATCCATCGAGCCAACAGTACTTCATGTTTTTTGTCGAAGCAATAGTCAAATGACCCTCTTTCTTGTGTCTGAAGACTTTTCGTATCTATCAAAGTTTTATTCATAGTTCGATTTTCTCTGATTGTACCAGTGGCGAAATAGCCTTTTTCTTGCAAGTTACTGAGCAATTTATGTGAAGAAAAATTGTCAAAAAATATGCGATGTTTGCATGGGTCTTGGATGACGGACAATAGGTCTAAAACGGTATTTTCTCCCAGACCCAAATCATTCCTAGTGATGTTACTAATTTTCCCACCATATGGAATAAACTGGTATAATTAACCATTTGCACTACACAAGCACCATAACTTGAATCCAAATCGTACAGGTTTTCCTTTGATGAACATTTTGCAGCCATGACGTCCAAAATAAGGCACCATTTGTTCGTCAATTGACAAGTTGTGTGAAAATATTCCAAACTGCAAATTTTTTTTCGTTTATAATATCGAAAATAGGACGCAATTTAGCGAATTTATCATTTTGATGCAAGTCAGCATTGTGACATAAATGGATATTTGCCTTTATAGAGTCGAATTTGTTACGACTCATACATTTTCTCACAATTGATACACTTTAATCTTCATCTTTTGACCAGTATAATTTCGTAGCAGGCAGAGAATGATATCCGCTTAGTAGCAATATACCGATAATCATTTTTCCTAACGTTGCGTATGTATACGCAACGATTCCTGGAAGTTCAACAAAGGCGTTTATATCATAAATCATATGTTGCTACAGGTTTGTAGGATTTGAAAAACTACGAATTTTTTCAATCAATAACTTTTATGACTAAATGAATCTGTCGATCTAGAGATGACTCAATTAGCAGTTTTTGAAAAATTAGAATATCATGAATTTTTTTTGAAACTAAGCATTTAAAAAATTATAATCCATGAATAAGCTCTTCGTTTCGAGACTGGCTTACATGTCATAAATTTATTTTCTTATTTTCAATACAAATCAAAATCAAAATCAAAATGTTGCGTTTACGCAACGATGGGGAGAAATGGGTTAAAAAAACATTTTTTTTAAACAGAAATTATTTCTTTGTAAACGTACACTAACCTCAACTAATTGATCAAATGTTTTTGACATTTACGATAACATTCAATTGCGATAGAATGCAGTAAACTGTCAGAACGCTGTGAATTGCAAAGATAAACAATCATGGCGCATTCCTATTTAAAAAGTTTAGCATTTTCATAAACTATCGAAGAACTGTCAAGCGACATGTAAAAGTATTGCAACCATATGATCAATAAGTTGAGTCACTGTATATCGAACCGAAGATCCAGTTCGATTTTTTTTAAGGTCATAAAATTGACAGCAAAGGATAAAGGATAACTACTGTAAAATATAGTTCAATCGATGCAGAAGCAAAAACTACAGTTAATAGTCCTTAATTTCCATTTCGCTGGAAATATCAATACGCTCTTTTGCCATTCAAGGGTCGACATGTATATACCATATGGGCTATCAATAGAGGGTCTGAATAACATAGCTATATCTATACCTTTCGATATACAGTGAAACCCGTTTGATTGCAACAGCGTTTTGACAGGGCTCACATTGCAATTATGCTGGTTTTTCATTTAAGCGGGGTCTTTTTAATTGCAACTCGGTTGTTTTAAGCGGTGTTTTTAGTATGCAATGCATTAGCACCTTTAACGTTACTGTAATTTATTTTAAACTACTAATTCCTTATTTTGATCGTAATAAATCATCGAGAAAGTTAAATTACGTAAGCCCCATCAATAATAAATTGTCCAAACATTTAAAATACAACTCTGATATATCCTTCATTCATTCGACTAGAATTAATTTAAAAAAAAATACTTTTCAACGACAAAAGTAAAAACGATCCCCTTTCCCATTCAGGAGTGTACCGTGCATCCTGTGATGATTGCAATGCAGCTTATATAGGGCAAACAGGTAGGAGCTTTAAAGTTAGGTACAATGAACACATCAAAGCAACCAGGGAGGTAAATCCAAATACTGGAATAGGCCAGCACATTTTAGATACAGGGCATAATTTTAGCATTAGCAATTTGAATATTCTCCATAAAATA
Source organism: Oxycera nigricornis (assembly GCA_963942545.1). NCBI lineage: Eukaryota > Metazoa > Arthropoda > Insecta > Diptera > Stratiomyidae > Oxycera > Oxycera nigricornis. The sequence goes on from OZ012659.1 coordinate 85,966,169, forward strand.
GGCAAGGGGAAAAAGTTTGACTACCTGGAATGCTTTGAGATAAGGCGGGCCACAAAGAATAGGAAAACCTGCTGAAAGAAATCACCCTTCCCTTTCATTCACCACTCCTTCAACCATTAACTATTTAATAATAAAAACAGGAAATATTTGTAAATTTGTATTAAACCTGTAGATGATCTAAGGATCGAAACGCGTCGAAATAAAAATTAAAAAAATTTGTGAGTCAATAAAACCAAGTGTTTCATTAATTTTATAAAGTATTTATTAATAAAAAACATTTAATAGGTACAAACTTTTATAGGTACACACATAGTATATTGAATGTAATACGCAATAACAAAATACAGATTTCAATGTAATTAGTATAATTGATGATGATAAAATGAAACAAAAGCCAACAAATAATTCAATCGTTGTATGTTTTGTATTTTTAAAAAAATCATGAATTTGTTTTTGGGTTTTATTATGAACAAAATGATTTGTGATAGTATTTTCAACTATCGAAAATTCTCTGTCACAAATTAGTGATTGGGACTCAACAAACGACTTCAAAGTTTGAAGGGCTTCAAATACCTGCTTGCGGCTCGTTGATTGGGAATACATGTTATCAATGTCATCGTCAGCTTCTTCGGGTACTTCCTCTATTGTAAAAAAAGTGTTTCCCATAGCTCTTTCTACTATTTCTAAGTCGGACATTTCGCCACAAGTATCCAAATTCAAATCGCAATCGACAAAGTTTTCAAATTCGTTTTCGGATATGGCTAATTTAATAAATTCTTCTTCATTTGAACCTTCATTTTCTTTATCTGTCAGGAACCCCGCTTTTCGAAAGCAGTTATTGTAGCTGGTGTGACAAGGCACCATGATCTTCTGATTAGGTTCATCGCTTCCAAAATATTAAACGATTTTACGAAGTCTTGAATCGTTTTTCAACATTTCATCGATAATTACTGTCGCCGAATGATATTTTGCCTATAATAGGCTTAAAAGCAGCGAATAATCACTTGATCATTGAAGTAGTATTCGCTGGTAAGAATCTGAGTTTCAAATATTTGAAATTCGAATTATCACTGACTTTATGGCACGCAGCGTTATCTACCAATAAATAGATAGTCCGCTTTTGCCTTTCGAATTTTTCCTCCAGCTTTTTTAAAATGTCCAACCAAACATAACTTGTCATTAAGCTATTTTGTTGGGAATAGTATGGAACTGGTGGCACCTTTTTGGAACGAAAACATCGAGGCTTTTTGTACTTTCCAATCGTCCAAACATATTTTTCGGATCCATCCATGTTGCACATAAAAAGAACTGTCAATCTTTCTTTATGGGTTTTAACACCTGTAACATTATCACTGCTTAAAGCCAATGTTCCACTGGGAAGGGCTTTATAAAATAGGCCTGTTTCGTCTGTATTAAACACGTGGCTCGTATTCTTTGAAAAGCTGTGGCATCTCATTTTTTTATCCACTCATTTGCAGAAACTTCATCAGCTGAAGCTTTTTCGCCGTGAATTTTATGAAAAGAAATATTCTCTTTTTTCTTCCATCTGTCAAGCCAACCATTACTTGGCCGGAAATCGTCGATTTGCATTATTTGCGCAAATTTGGTTGCTTGTTCCATTATCATAGGACCGGAAACTATCGCATTTTTCGATCGCATTTGTCGAAACCATTCAGAAACGGCTTCATTTACGGGCTCATGCATGCCATTCCTAAATCGCATTCGATTCACGTTTCCATTTTGCATGCTGACTTTCCTGTATTCCTCCTGGTTTTTAATGATCCTGCCAAGTGTAGTGTTGTCACACCCAAACATACTACACAATTCCTTTCGATTTATTCCAGCCTTTAAAGCACCCCCTAAACGATCAATATTATTGATCAATATGCATTGATCAATACGTATTGAAAGGATATATTGTCGTTTACGAGAGCTTCAAACATATTGATAGCATATTGAAGCATATTGATAGAAATTTATATTGAAGCATATTGATGGGAGCTATATTGATGCTCATATTGACGTGTATGTGGTATATTGATCAATATAAGCATCATTCTGGTAGCATATTTCGAAGTATCAACATGTCGACCATCGCGAGTGAGAATTCACAGTCTGAACTTGATTTTGTTTTATTATTAATAACTTTGTATCGTGATTCGCCGGAAGTATGGCGAATCAAATCCAAAGATTATTTTAATCAAACAAAAAAGCAGACAGCTTTGAGAAGAATTGTTGATTCGTTGAGTAACTTAAAAGCAGATTTTAGCATCGACAAATTAAAGAAGAAAATAAACACATTACGGACAAACTTTAACGAAGATTTCAAAGCTATTCGCATGTTTGCATAATGATTCCCTACAAAGTTTGAGGCGCAATAGCCCAAGTAAACTTTAAGTCTTCTAGGTCCATGTTTGAAGCTAGGTACCTCAATGTGATAGAAAGCCTTTGACCTGCCGGAATCGCTCGACGTATCACAGTATCTTGCTTCTCAATATTTGGTCTAATTAGCTCCAATAAATAGTTAAAAGCTGCTTCATCCATTCGAAGGAAATTTTTATAATCCTCTGGCTCTGTGACTCGAAGATAATTCAGCAAACGTTCATGTGTAAAACGATCTCTGAGCTTATGCCATTCTTTTGACCAGCGCCTTTGCCTTTTCTTATGTTTCTTCAATTCACACACAGCCAAAGTTAAAGTAAGAAACGCTAAATCTCTATGGGAAACCATTTTTGATTTTTGGGCAAACAAATAATTAAATATAAAAATTTGCACAACAGATCGCGAACTTTTCTAGCACAACCGAGACTAAAACATTTCAAGTCATTATATTGATAGAGCTCATGTATTGAAGCTACATTGAAGCATATTGATGGAACCCTCAATATATTGATCAATGCATTTTGATCAATAATATTGATCGTTTAGGGGGTGCTTAACTTCTCTAAAATTTTCAGTTTTTTTTAAACTGTTAATTTTGAATGCCTCTTTTTCGGAGCCATAATGTACCTTAAACAACCATGTAAAATATATCAAAAGCTGTCGCTAAGCCAAAGACTAATGTTTACCTTATTAATTTCAATCCCAGCCAATCCGAAACTAAGAGCTTCCAGAGATGAGGTGAATAACTTCTGCGGAAATAGAAAATTTGGACAGACTTTGTAAAACATTAAATTAATTTGGGAGGGGCAGGAATGCCTCGGGTTCAAACTGAAAGAATATATTTACCTATATGAAAAATTCGATGGATCTCCTACTACTTTGCACTTTTATTAAAATCACATTTTTACATTTTTTATTAAAAACTCAAACGTTGAACAATAAAATGGACACCAGAACGTGCTGTGCTAATCGATGTAAGCTAACCAAATCAACGCATGCGAATTATGCTTAAAAGGGCCAAGCATTTCTGTGGGCCTGAAATCGAATGCATACGTGTTTACCATATGTTTTACATGATTGCAATTAAGCGGTCAAAACAGATAAAGATGACCAATACTTGTTCGGATTTCCATTGAAATTAGGCGGGCATTGCACTCAAGAGGGTTGCGTTTATACGGTTGAAATTGTATGTATTGTATATGGTACTGGTTCGGGATACGACAGTATGTTTTATTTACAAGGGTATTGCTTTTAATAGGGTTGAATATATACGGGCTCTACTGTAGCTGAAATTTGTTTTCGTGTCAGATATATTTTTATTATTGTATTCAATAATATAAAATATATGTTTTGAATTGATACACTGCTGAAAATCTACTGACCAAATAAGCGCACCAAAGTACCAAACACACCATTTGGGTCGTTGTCGTCTGCACTAAAAGAGGTTGAACACACCGTATGTATCAGACGCACTGTATGTTTTAAATGAAGTAAATCCTTCCATCTTGTTTTCTCGAAATTGGCTGATTAGTGTACTTTTATAGTTTAGGGGGTGAACATACTAAATGTCTACTACCAATCCCAATCCCAATCATCCCAATCTAAGGTTCTGTCCTTATTAAATTAATTCGTGTGAAAGGACGTATTTTTACTATGTAGAAAAATAAAGGAATGCAAATTGAAGTGATTTTTTTCAGAGTATTAATATTATTAGAAAAATTTGGCTGTACTAATATGCTAATTTTTGCAAATGCAAGAGAAACAAGCCGTGAGGTGCGACCCATGAGGTCCACACGGTCAACTTCCCAGTAATATCTACATAAACATCAAAAACATTAAACACAATAATAATTTTGAAAATAATACTTCTTGAAATAATAATAATGAGAGGTATTCATAGCAGTAACAGGAATGAGTTAATATTAATCATATCATCTACGGAAGATTTTTTTGGAATTCCAACATTTAAGCAGTTTTTTTGTTAACACTAAAACACTGTTAAAACTATTAGAAATCTGCTCAATTTATGCAAATACTATAAAACTTGGATTTATTTTCCAACAATTTCCTTAGAATAAAATATATAAAGTAATATCATTCGTATGAACCCACTATACATGATAACTTTGAATGATTTTTTATTTTTAATTTAGTTTTTTTTTAATTAAGGAATATGGGTTTGCTGGTTTCTCTTCAAAAACTGATAAGAATGTATAAATTTTATAAACATTTATTACTGTGCTGTGCAAATCAGGTTAAAAAAAATATTTTTTATGAAAATACGCTAAAAGCCTAATTTTATGCATTTTCTTTTATTAAATTAAAAAGCGGCTGTAACAATTTTTCTATAACGTTAAAGAAATCGCAAAAATGTTAATACACGTCGATTGAGACCTTAATGATGCAAATCGTATGTTGGGTTCGCGAGATATAACGCACGACAGAAATGACCTTCAAAGGGGCAAAACAACAAGCCCCTCCGACCGAAGTGTCCCAAAAACTAATCAGCTCTTAAGATTGCAAAAACGCTTCGATTAACACCTCAACAAAGTCGATACGACGTTATTTGCGTGAGTTATGCTCGTAGAAAAAACTGTCCACGAACGTACAGACGTACGTACGTAAACACACACACACACACATACTTCTTTCTAAAAACACTTTATATATACTCTATAGACCTCAAAACGTAAAGAAAAGTTGAAAATTTCAATTTCGATTTTCGAGGCGATTACAAGAACTTCCCATATACTGGGAAGTTAAAAAACAATTTTAAATCATTTTAAATGATAGTATTAATACCCAGTGGAAGAACAGTTTCGCAAATTTCGCCTTTAGTTGGTGTACACTAGTAGAACAATTAACTAATTAAAAAATATGCTGCCAAAATGCAACATATATGAGGTTCATATCAAAACTGCTTCAAATGTTAAATTTGACAAGTAAAGACGATGGTTTGTAAAAAGTAATTTTAGTAAAAATCCAGCATGCATAAATATAGTAGTTGATTAATATGTTTTGAAAAATACCCCGCCTTTAAAGGTGGAAAAAATCTATGTGTTCCGCTAACTAAACGCTTCCGTTATCATCGCAAAAACGTTTTTCAAATTTCATGATATGAAGCTATCATTGTATAAATTTATATTAAAACACGTAACACTTCTATTCCGTACCAAAGTATCTAAATTGATTTTTTATTTCTGAATATATCGTCATGTTATCTACTACTTTTAGAAAAGATTTTTTTTTGTTGGTAAACCATCAAATATGATTTCTTTGGAATAATAGTCGTGAATAATAGCTTTGCCGCACAACAAGAATATGACCAACGTATAAAAAACGTACAATGTACAGTCATGAACATAAGTCTACGTACCCCTGCAATTTTCATGAAAAATATCGATCTAAAGGTCTGATTTCAACAAAAAGTATAAAAAATAATGAAAACAATGAACGTTTTTTATCTAAAGTCCAAAAATATGTATCCATTCAGTGCAACTTAATACAAAACAAAAATAACTAAATGCCATAAAATAAAAAAGAAAAAAAGTCTACGTACAGTCATTTTTAACATCAGTTATCTTAAAAACTAGTATTTGTTGGAACCTCCTTTGGAAGAAATTACAGCTTTCAGTCGGCTTGGCATGGAATCGACTAGATTTTTAGTGATTTCTCGTGTAATTTTTCCCCATTCTTCATGAAGAACGGAAATAAGCTCGGATCTATTCGAAACTTTGTGGTTTTGAACTTGGCGCTTCACATGTTCCCATAAATGTTCGATTGGGTTCAAGTCCGGAGGTTGGGGTGGAGAATGGAGTTGTTTTGGAATATTGAATATCAACCACTGTTTCACAATCTGCGCGGTTTTTTTGGAGTCATTGTCTTGTTGGAAGACTCAAGATGGTCCTATTGCCAATTTTCGCGAAGATTGCTTCAAATTAGCTTTAATTATATCCAAATACACCATAGGGTCCATAATACAGTCGATAATAACTAAATTTCCCACCCCCGCCGCCGACATACACCCCAATACAAGAACACTTCCACCCCCATGTTTTACTGTACCAATGAAATTTTGTTTTTTGAGGCCTTCGTTCGATTTCCTCCACACTCGTTGCCTTCCGTCATGTCCGAAAATATTGAACTTACTCTCGTCGCTAAACAAGACGCTATTCCAAAAAAAATGCTTGCTTGCCTTCATGTAGTTTTGCGAATTCGAGTCGTTTTTTTCATTTGTGTAATGTATGGTTTTTTCCGCGGTGTCCTGTTAAAACAGCCATTGCGGTGGAAAACTCTACGCACAGTTATAGGATGTATGTGTTTGTCCTTAACCTCCTTGATGCCATCAGTCAACTACTTTGATGACGTACGAGGATTATTTTGTATTTCTGCGAGTACACTTCTCACTTCACGATCGGTCAGCTTTCGCGATCTTCCACTTCTAGGTTTATTTTCAAATGATTTCGACAACTGGTAATTTGAAATTACAGTTTGAACACCTGACCGCGGTTTGTTCACTATTTTGCTGATTTCACGATAAGTTCGCCCTTCTTTTCTAAGGCTCACAATTATTTTTCTAACATCTTCAGAAGTTTCTTTCCTAATCGGAGCCATGATCACTTTAACCCGCCAGCGGTGACGCAAAATTATCTTACATAGTTGGTGACGTCGGTCTCAGAGACCGACAATTTCGAGTGAAGATCAATTCAAAATAACACAATTTCTGTAAATGTGACAAATTTAACTTAAAAAATACAAGGTTAAAGTATAATAAAACACAACAAATTATTACACCACATCACGTTTATTAATAATAATAAAATTCCCCTGCAACACTAAAAAATTATGATATTTTCATACATATATTTTTAAGTTTAAATCTAAATAATTTACATATCATTAACTTACTCAAAACAGCCTTGGATACAGTTTGAAGACTAAGCAATCTTCAAAAAAATTAATATGTTTTAAGGCATTGAGTAAATAATAAGCCACAAAATTATTGGAACTTTCATTCACTTTCCACTGAAACTTAATTTCACAATATGGCTTATTGTAGTCGCAAATAAATGGATTTCGGATTAAAATTGTGGATGATTATACAATATTATGTAAGGATCACATACGGTGATGTTTTTGTCTGAAAGTCCTTTGTACATTTGGCTTGCATTTTGTTGCGGACCATATGTACTCGATACGTGTTTTCAAGTCCACCACAACAACAGGTACGCAAAATTATGCACAAGTATTATTTTTAGACATTTGAGACACCATCCTTAATCAATTCATTTATAGGTAAAATTTGAGATACTACATTTGAATCATTTGCTGATCTGGTATAAACTTCCTCATAGAAAAATGCCAGCCAATACATAGCATACTCAAGTGACCACAAATGTAAAAAAAAATACTCAATTGAATCATTTCACTTACGTAAATGGTGACGTCGGTCTTACAGACCGGTTTAGGGCTTATCTCTGGAATTCGCACTCACGTTACCGTTACTTGATCGACTATCAAGTGGAGATGTCCGATCAGGCAGCTATGCAAAATTACAGCCAGAATCGACAAAGGATTAAGAAATTATTCTATGTTTTCTACGAAATCGGTCTCACAGACATATGCGTCACCGCTGGCGGGTTAAACAATTTGAAAATTACTTGTCAGCGCCGTCAGCTGTTAACACTATTACGAATTTCACAATTCAATGAAAACATGCACAAAGAAAATTACTTGAACAGACATTAAGCTGTATGTAGACTTTTGTTTCATTTTTGGTGCCAAGATTTCTTTTATTTCCCTTTTATAGTTGCTTCGATAGAAAGAGTTCCAATTTTTACGTATATTTAAGCTTAAATTAAGTGAATACATGTTTTTGCTGAGAATGCTAGGAATTAGAATTATAGGAATTGAGAGAAGTGCTCAAATATAGGGGGTACGTAGACTTATGTTCATGACTGTATGTAATTTGTATTAAAATTCAAATTTAAGGGAGCATGATCTAAAAACATTTAAAAGTGAAGCACAATTTTACTTAATTCCAGGAATTGCTTTTATCGGACAATCTTCTAACACAACTACCAAAAAGCATTAACAGATTACATCAATTAGAACTCTTAGACGTATCCAACAATAAAATCCAATCTATAGAAGAAATCAATTGCATGCCCGCTCTGCAAATTTTGAATTTGTCAGGCAATAAAGATTTACGAAAGCTACCGACAACTTTATCCACCTGCGATAATTTACGGGACATAATTTTAGACGAAGATCAAATTGATTGGCCGCCGCCTCCTGTGATTGTAGCAGGTGTAGAGAATATTCTTAAATTTTTAACGACAGGCGACTCGAATGTTAAAAATTTAGAGATTGCATATGAAGCCAAAGAGATGCCTGCAAGTAATGAAGATGTAAGGAATCGAATCCTGTATCCTTCAACCAACAATAATGAACATCTATTTTAGGCCTTATTGAGAAAATTAGCCGAACGAACAGTGAAAAGTCATGAAGGTAACAAATCAACCAGATATTTGCCATTTTCCAACGACGGCTATGGAAACGAAAATGTAAGTTATGCATAAATTATAATAGTGCGTTTCAAATTACTCTCATTACAGGCGCTCATCGAACAACTACAGATCAGGCAAATGAAACAGAAACAAGAAGTAATTCAATTATTTAGGTTGCATTGAGGATGTGATGATAATGTTTGCTTTTCAGCTACTGCAAGCGGTTTTACTTCAACAAAGTGAAAATGAATATTTAGTCAGTAAAATTCAGCTACAGAAAGATCACGAACGAGATGTCCTAATAAGAGATATTAAAGAAGGTATTGTATTGAATTTCAAACTATGCTTGCAAAGGCGAAATCTTAGAATAGAATGTAGTTTTACATTTTCATGTGGTCGTTTTCAACTGTGTTACTTTAATAATATATCCAAAACAGTTTCGCAGAAAGAACGTTGTGCAGTTTTAGATGCAGTGTTTAAGTGTTCTTAACGCTTAGACAATTTTTTACGCCGTCAAAACATATTGCATTGAACGGATCTTTAAGCTACACTTAACTTCCCAAATGGCAATTCTGCACAGCTCTGGCAAAAGCTGGCTTACATTGTTTGTGCCATATTTTGTAAGGGTTTAGAAAACAGGCAGTCTTTGCTTTTACGGTTCGATCAGTTACAAAATATGTGCCGTATAATGCCATTTCACCATAAACCTAATTAAAATCAGTTGTTTTCAGTGAAAAAGTGTTGAATTTTATTCAGAAAATCGTGAAAGATGTTTTGTTATTCCTCTTTTATTTTATTTCCAGAATTTATCTGTAACATTTATAAGCGAGAACAATTCAATTGTTGATTTTACAACTGCGTTGCAAATTAGGATAACTTTTTTCAAATATCTTTTTAAAAGCTTGATTTAATTTTTTGAAATTAATTTGTTTCTCCTTGTCCTTTGAAGTACAAATCGGTGCTTTGTTAGCACAATGCAAGCTTCGTTGTTCGATCGCTACCAATTTTTTGGAATGTGATGACAGCGACTTTTTCTATGTTTTCATCCTCAAATTCGACTCCTGGCAAGCCATTCGCCATGATAACAATGACGATGATAAGAGTAGTTTTATTATGGGGACTCCCTGTTTCATTCAAAAAGAGTTCTACTCACTACATTGATATTTTCAGCCAATTTATATTTTTGCTATTGTTTAATTGGTTTATTCTGTTCAATAGCATTTTACAACAAACAATCTAATTCACAGCCGAAGAAAATGCGAACATTGTTATTGAAAAACTTCTAGCACTAAGAAGTGGTCCTGATCCTATATTGCTGGAGAAAGAACGCCTAGAAGAAGAACGTTTGCTGGAAAAAGTAACTATTTGAATTTAAAACGAACCCAAAAATAATGTCCTTTTGTTCTAGCTTCACTTAGAGCACTCTGAACTTCGTAAACAAGAAATTCTCACAACTATGATGGAAGTGTTGCACAACGAAGATAACAAACTATTAGATTATCAACAAAAACGAAATCTGACCTCTAAAGATATTCTAGAACGCGAACTAGAGAGTTCAAAGCAATTGAAAGATTTTTACATCAGTTATGAAAAAAGTAGAAGCGATGTTATACAAAGAATTTGTGAAGATGAGGAGTTGCAGAAACAAGCGGTCGCTCGGTTGATTGAAATGAACGATGCACGAACTTGGGGTCTTGTAGAACAAGTGAGAATTGTCGAAGCACAACTAGCAAACATTACACAATTTGAAATTGACAAAAAGAAATTTTCATCAATGGAACAAATGGTATGTGTCTATGAGATATAATATTTATTGTAAGTTAAACGTGGAACTAGACACTAAATTTAATTAAAACGGTTGTGCTAGTGAGTTGTGGATTTTATATGATTCAGAGGTCAAAGCTATCCACTCTAACATTTATTAAGCCAATTCGAAAATCGTTAAAATGACATTAAAAGTGCCGACTAGAAGATATGGTTTTCAGGGCTAATAATAATTAGATTTTCTTTATATTAACATAAACTTCATCAATTTTTCAGAATGAGCTGACTGAAAAGCGTATTCGCCTTACATTTGTTCTGATGGATCTGCTTGATCAAAAAGAAAGTCGAAAACGAGAAGTAAGAAGTGTTTTCAATTTAAAATATGATTTAATACCGATCGTTTTTATAGCTTCTGGACACATTACTGACAATGGAGGCACAAAAACATAATGAGGAAGACTTTTGGCTATTGCAATATCAACGGCTAATCGATTCTCGACCATTAGAATTTAATTTGCATAGTAAATCATTAGATCCATTACTGGGCTATAATTTCCTCGTAAACGGAGTTATACATTGTTTACCTTTTCTACAAAAGTTATGGCGAAACATTGATATTCCTATTGAAAATATTAGTGAAGATGATTTATTAACGTGTGGAATTAAAAATGAAAAGGATCGAAAATTGATTTTAAAATCAATCAGCGATTTCTCAAAGGAGAATAACATGAACAATAGCTGGCCGACGCGGGGTTTGGAGAATGCAACAGCGCCTAGTGAATCAGTGTCATCAATCGGCATAGAGCAAAATCAGCAAAATGTTTCACAGAAAACGGACGATGACAGTGAAACTTTGTCTGAATGTGTGGTCTGTATGGAAAGGACGGTAAGTGAATTTGAAAATGTTTCGATAATTTGATGCATATCGTTTTTATGCTAACTTTAAAGCACGACATCATTTTCCAACCGATCTGCCATTCTTGATCTGTATACCATTATCCTAGCTCTGTGTTTATGCAATCTAATTTGAGCCACCTTGGTCCTGTGTGTTTTTAATTCCGATAAACGGCAGCATTGTCTCAATCTGGCCAGGTATTGATTTAAAACGGTTTTTTCATTTCTACTTAAAGGAAAAAAAACAGTTTGCCAGAAAAGGTGAAACAGCATACTATGTTTCTAAGATTAAAAACTTTTCGAATAGAAAAATATATGCTCCTACTATGGCTGTTATCGAAGAAAATCGCGGTGTCCTAAGAATCTAGTATCTTCGAAGGGTATTCGTTCGGTGATCTCGCGTTCTGAAGAAGAGCCGCATTTTAAACTAATGTTGCCGGAGCTTCAAACGCATTCTCAGGTCCAACTCTACTGGAACCATATTATGTGATAATGGCGGGCTCGAGGTATCAGGTAGTTTGGTCTGATCTAGCGCTGCGGTATCTGGTAGTTTGGTCTGATCTAGCGCTGCGGTTACTGGTGCGATTTGTGGCGTAGCCTACTCTACTCTATTAAAATGTGTCTACCCGACATTGGGTTTCTTTGAGAGAGAATTTTCGTCATGCGGCTGGAGTAGGGATTCATTTTTGTTGTTGTCCTCTTATCTGATCCAAGTGTCTTTAAAAGCGCTTTCCAAAGAAGTCATTCTAGTAATGGAGATCACCATAGCGTGTGGCCGGGAACCTACTTTAACCTTTCCAGGAGAATAGATTGAGTGTAGTTAATAGAACAAACGAAAAATGAAGTTAAAGTTCACTCCTTTTATCAGCGATGTTTGATTATAAGCTTTCTGGCTTAATCAGATCGAGACGCCCAAGAAAAAGCTGTGCTGGAGATAGGCTCGTGATGGAATGCGTAGCTTTTCAATACTTTCCAAGCAATTCGTTTACGTTGCTTTGTAGGAAGCCAAATGTGCTCATTATTTTGATCTGGTTTTTAAACGTAGGTACAGTTCTTTCTCTTTGGCCGTTGGTCAACGCGAATTATGAATTTGTGATGCAATATAGATGCGTTTCCAAGGTGCCTGCGAATATTTCCAATGGTGTTCACTAAATTTTGGTGGCACATGGGCATGTTTGGTGCAGTCGTTTAAAGATATCGCTATGCGCTCGATGTCTGCATTGATCCCAGACCAATATACAAACAAACAAACAATGCCTTTCGTTTTAACGATGTACAGTATGCAAGTTTGAGGATCAATCAGCGAAGTTTTGGCGCCAAGATGACTGCGTTGGAACACCAAGCAATGCGTGATGATTTTATATTCTAATTCCGGTGCTTTGTATACCATGTGGGGCTCATTCCAGATTACAGAAGACGAAGAACTTTCCCGAAGTTAGAATCTTTTGCTGTTTCTCGAGCGGTGTTTTTCCACGAACTAGTGGTTTTTGAGCTATGACGTAATGATTAAATTTATCGAATTCTCTTTCTTCTCTCCTATCTTGATTGAGTTTTCGATGAACACTTTTGGCTGACGTAGGCAAGTGTTACTCGGAGCAATAGCAAAAATGGCAAAATTGGAATTCGCCAGGTAGTAAGCGAAATTTGCTATGCGACTGGTGTAGAGTATGGAGATTGTTCAGGGTGCAGAATGTCCAAATGAGCTTATTCGGCTTCTAATGTCCGCTCCAGCGGGTGCTTAGCGAGCATGTAGCGAAGAGCGCGATTTACTGTTGCCAAATTTATGATAAGTAGCTGTAAATCGACTTGTCCGGAAAATGTGGCATTTGTAAAAGCTGATTTTGGAGCGTCGATTCTGTATTCCAGGAACTTCTTCCATGTCCGAAAACATATTTTTCACAATTGAACTTGAGTCCGTGGTATTTGATGAGTTCTAGCGTATGAACGGAAATTTCAGAGAGTTTTGCTCCCTGTTCACAGGAATATGTCATTGAAGAAGTTTTCAACGTTTCGAAGATCCTTCAATACTTGCTACATGTGCCGTTGCCTTATTGCGGAAATATTTGCTGCATAATAAACGGAACGTGTCACTCAAATCAGTCCATGACTTGATGTGTTAAGAGTCGGAACCTCGTTAATTTCGTCGTTGGTCAGGAGATGTGAAAAGGCGTCAATGGTTTCCTAATGACAGAAGAATTTAGCACCTTTCATCTGGTTGAAATATACTCTCGCTTTTGCCGCGAAGAGTTAGCGAATTTCTCTTGCTTTGAAGAAGACTGGGGTCGCTGCGGGCTTCCGATGCAGTGTTGCGGATGATTCATTAGAAGAAATTCTAGATCGAGGTTAGGGACGAAGTATTTGGGTTGAGGTTGTGTTAATTCGCTCTTCTTGAAAAAGTTTAGGAAAATTAATTTAAGGAACGAAATGTCTGAATCATTCTCGTCCAATCAGGGCATCAAAGTCACCCTCGATAGCGTAAATATTGAGCTTCCACGTGCTCTTCCCGATGGTTACATTGACAGGGAGTCGTCAGAGCCGGTTGATTTTGTAGCGCGTGTAATTGGTTAATTGCCTTCCGGAACTCTGCAATGAAAATCTGGATTTAATGGAGCGTCGGGTCATCTCGTCAATATTCACCTGTATCATTCGCCTATCTGCTGGCTTGATGACGTTGGTTACGTTGGCTTCACTGAAATATTCAATGGTAACAAGATTCCCTTTATCACGGTTTTCAGTTAATTCCTTCATGTACTCGTTTTATGAAAACGCGCGATCCTTTTGTTTTGTTCATATGCACAACATGCATTATGCCTCTGCAATTTTATTGAAGTGTATTTTGGAATTTGTATAAATTACGTTGTGGGGAAATAAATGGAAGGAAGTTGTCAATTAACTTTTTCCGAGTAATTACTTTTGCAGTATCTAAAGGAAATCCAACAACCAATGAGTTTATTATCGAAAGAGTTTAGAGTTCATATTTCACGTCCGAACAGACAAAAAGTAATATGTTTATTTTTCTTACTCGCAACGCTTGTCCCCTTTTAATACATGTTGAGCAAAATTCAGAGAATGACATAAATTTCAAATGTAAAAATATAACAAATAGATCATAAATTTGTATTGTTTTCTTCTAGGTAAGAATCATTTTCATACCTTGTGGCCATATGTGTTGTTGCGATCAATGCCAACAAAATTTGGATTTGTGTCCTATGTGTCGTACAAGTATCGAACGCAAGGTCAAAGTGATTCAACCATAACACCTCAAAGACGTTTTAAAATCTTCACGGATATTCTTTACGAATATCATCAACGAAAACTGCAGCTAATAACCTATCGATCAAGGACGAAAAGTAAAGTGATATATATGCCAAATCGTACGTACGAGATTACACACAGTGTTTAGATGATTTAGATTAATTAAAAAGAAAATACGAAAGAGGTATGTAAAATGTAGTAAATTGAACAGTAGTCGGGATATAGTAGTTGTTGGTACGATTGGGTAAACATGGATTCAAAACTCATTTATTAACATCGCTTGATTGATGCCGACTTTATTTATAAATTGTTTGGGAAATTTGTGATTTAATCAGAGGATATTTGATTTATTATTAGTACGTAATACAAACTGCATTTATGAATGACACTCCGTTTGTTCATAATTTTTCAAAAAGGACATTGAAAGTGAAAATCATTTTAGCTCGCCTCTTGATATTAATGCATGTAAATATAAGATTTCAACGTTTAAAGTGTCCTTAAATTAAATATAAATAAGCGCGCCATTCGAGGATGTTTTGCATCTATTGAAATAGAAGCTAGGCACTTAAGGCTTTATTACAGCGAACATATTAATAACCATATAATATTTTAAATGTGTTTCCTGATAGCAAACGTGGTATATGGTATTTGTTAAATATTGAACTATTATAAATTTAACCAGGTCATTTTTTTTCTAACGATTTAAAAGTAAAAAGATTTTTAATGAATTTTGAAGATCAAATATGAGAACTTGTGGTGTAAACTTTGCGAACTTTGAATTGGTAATTGGGATGTTTATCGTATTTATTTTCGTTTATTTTTCTTATTCCTATTTCTAATTTTGAAAAATCAAGTGGTATGACGATTAAATTGTTACAATTTCTTTATCTTACAAACAGCAAGCAACATCTGGATTCAGTGATCATCTGAATAGGTCACACTGTTAAGTTTTGCTGTTGGTTGGATTCGTTTTTTTCTTATATTTTCTAATTTTACTGCAAGTGATCTTAATACTCCCAATCCCCACAATTAGCTTTCATATGATATCATCCCACAGCTGAAGCAACCTTTTGGTATTCTGTGTGGAGCATTCAAGTCCTCGTTTTATCAAATTTATTCGCAAAAGCAATTTTAAAAACTCATGCAATATAACTATCTAAGGTATATAAACTAAAGACGAGAATAACTTTTTGAGTGTTCGCCTTATGATCCGCCTTTTATGATTATTGTTTCCTGTCCACCTTGCTATTTCGTCTCTCCACTTGGTTTGACGGTTTTCTGAACACAATTCCCGTCTCTCGACAGCAATGTATTTGCTATCTTTTGCCTTTTATTAGGATAAATATAAAATTTGTTTATTTATGATGTCCTCTATTGGCTCCAAGTGCTTTGACAATTTTGACGAAACTGTGCTGCTCCGTTGCCAACATGTTTTGATAATTCAAATTAATCATGATTGTCATCATTTTCATTGCCTTTACACAGCATTGTTCCGTACCGAAACCAATTTATCGCTTTTTATATCTTAATTCAATACTAAATTTAGTATCCTTCTGCAATCTTCTCAATTGCGTTTTAATTTAACAGATGACAACACATACAATACAAAGATAATGACTAAAATATCTCACATTCACCTATAAGAACTTCAAACACATAAACCGATTATATTCTAAAGTGTGAGTGTGTACACTGCTTAAAGTTACTATACTGAACAAAGTTTTTATTCAGCATTGTTATACGACTGAAAAAAATTTACAACGATTTTATGCATGATTTTACAAGTTAATGAATTGCAAAAATGCAAACAACAAAAATTAAAATGGTCATATCTGTGAAATTCATTTGCATTCATGATATTTTCTTTTATAACTGATTAGTTGCGCTTTTTTGTTTAAAAGACGAATATTGCGTGGGAGATAGAATTTTTGACTAACAATTGTTCAATTACTTTCTTTTCCATGCGTGGCTTTTGACTCATTGATGACGTTGCGTGTTATGCAATTAAAAATACGTGTTTTTTAAACATTATTGAATGGCAGTTGAAATTTACCTATGTTCTCTCTATGAGTACTACGATTCAGCCATAGAATATTGTATTTTGGCAGTTCTAGTCTTCAATAATCTGTTATAAAAGTTGCTGTTCCGATGTAGTTGAAAATTAAATTATTTATATTTAAGTCAAACATCGATATAGTCAAAATGTTTCAATACATCTCTTTGAGCTAGCTTACACATTTCTCTAAAATCGATTTGAATATTTCACAAAGCAATTCTTAGTTTGTAGGTTGAGAACCGTTAATACATTTTCACAGACATAAAACCCTGAAAATTCGTTCTAGTTTACAACATTCAAAAGCCTTAAACTCCAGTGAAAATATATATAATGAAATATTGTAAATAAATTGCTTTTAATTTCTTCTTATTGAAAAACATATGAAATGTAAGTTTTACTGTTTTCTACTTATGCGATTCTAATAAATTGAAATTCTATACAAGATGAATAATGAAGTTGTTTCTTTGAATGTCATACATCTCATCAGTAAAACTTAAATCTTTCATTTTCATCCTTTCATTGACGAGAACATAGGATAAACTTTGGTTAACGCATAGATCGTTGAAAAATCGATGTGCATCTAAATGGTGGTTTCCATTTTTTTAAAGTAACTTGGACTTTATTTCATTATCTTGAACAGACAAATTTGTCCGCTTAATTAGTTGTGCTTTTGAGAGCTATTCTGAAACCACTCTCTAATGCGCAGCACGCATACACAAAAGGGAGATCGGTTGAAACAGTTCTTCACTCGCTCACCAGCTACATCGAAAAATCGCTAAGCGTCAAAGAATACACGCAAACAGTTTTTATAGACATCGAAGGGGCTTTCAACAATATCAGCCATAAGGCTATTGGTAAAGCACTCGGGGAAAGCAATGCCGATGACAACCTGATAGGGTTCATCGGTCAACTGCTTAGCAGCAGGAACATCAACTTCACGCAAGATAACAGTACCTTAAGAAGGAGGGTTTGCAGAGGCCGACCACAAGGTGGGGTGCTATCACCCCTTCTATGGAACCTAGTAGTGGATGAACTCCTGTCAAAAATAGAAGCGACTGGCTGTAAAGTCGTAGCTTATGCCGACGATGTTGCAATAGCAATATCAGGAAAATTTGCTTACACCCTATCGGAAAGACTAAACTTTGTCTTAGATATTATTACCAAATCGAGCAAAGAGTGTAGTCTGAAGATTAATCCGCAAAAGGCGGAATTTATGCTCTTCACAAGAAGGCACAAAACTCCACGATTTGTCTCACCTAAACTTGAGGAGATAAGTCTCAACCCATCTCATCAGGTCAAATATTTAGGTCTAATTCTGGACTCTAAACTCGCATGGAAAGCGAACACAGCAGAAAGAGTACGCAAAGCTGCATGCGCAATCTACTGCTGCAAACGAGCTATTGGGAAAAGGTGGGGATTAAAACCCAAAATTGTATCATGGCTCTATACGGCGATAGTGGAACCAATCCTTCTGTATGGCGCAGTTATTTGGTGGCCTGCTATGGCGAAAGCATCAAATTTAAACCTGCTAAACAAGGTCAGAAAGAGTGCGGCTATTGCAATCACCGGGGCTCTACGGACTACCCCGACAAAGGCATTATTTATGCTATTAAGTTGGCTTCCGACAGAGCTACTTACGAGACAGCAGGCCAAGTGCACTGCTGTTCGATTAAAAGCCCTGCGACTCTGGCGTGAGAAGAACTTTGGTCACTCCACAATACTGCGAAGAGATGGAAGGGATATATATATATATATATATATATATGCAGAGAGATGTTGATGATATTAAATCGTAAGTGTGTGTGTGTGTGTGCGTATATAATATGATTTGTCTGAATATTAAATTCCAATTTTTTTTCCAGAACTCACAATTTTGACGAAACTGTGCTGCTCCGTTGCCAACATGTTTTGATAATTCAAATTAATCATGATTGTCATCATTTTCATTGCCTTTACACAGCATTGTTCCGTACCGAAACCAATTTATCGCTTTTTATATCTTAATTCAATACTAAATTTAGTATCCTTCTGCAATCTTCTCAATTGCGTTTTAATTTAACAGATGACATCAACAGAAACGTCATAATACAATATAATACAAACGAGGGCTGCCATATCAATTCACAATACTTGAAAATAGTCGTTAAACATCGCAAGATCATATCACAAAATTTGCGCGCGCTTGCGATTATTTACAGTTCGTTAAATTTAAAATTTTGTTGTTTACTGGAAAATTTACGCAAGTTGCGCCTAACAACGTCTTCGATGTCCGTCCATATGGACAATGATGATGATCGGAAGGAATTCGGCTACGTGGTAATTATTCTTGTTTGTGTTAGCAACCGATCGTTTGATCCCAGCCACGATCGCCTCTACGGTGTGGTCCACGCATTTCGTGTAATTGAAACAGATAAATGAAGAGATAAGGATAATGGTGGTTGGTGTACATTTTGCCGTTTGTCGCGGAAGGAAGTAAGCAGAAATCGTCAGGATATGATGCATATCAAGCATGTAGTTGGAACGGAGCGATGAATATTAAATGTTCGAACTGGAAGGAATCTTTAAATTAGCGAACCCACAATTCTAACTCAATTCTGCACCCAAACACTTTTTGAAGTCGATTCATTTGTGTTGCAATGGACAACATTTTGTTAGGAGCATCGCATTATCTCGACGTATTGCGTCGAACAGAGTGGTGAATTTGAAAATGTCAACTAGCGACATCTATTGCATATGGCGACATCGATTGTTACCTTGTTCTGATTCATATTTTTGTCCATATTATGTTCCGAAGGTAATAATGGAAAATGACGTAGCTATGAACCCGATTACGATCAAAATCATGAATGATGCTAAAACGATGTAGTTTCGTGGCAGTCATAATAAAATATTCTGAGAACATTTCCTGCGACTTCCAATCCAAACGTGATCGATTCTTTAGTTCACCCGTCGTGAAATTCCTGATCACATCAGTGTGACTTTTTTTTCAACAGAGGCTAGTACTCAGCAAGGATAGAAACTCAATAGACGTGGGGAACACCACTTTGGGCCGTCAGGGAAAGTGGACCTTGCATCTCCGATTCCCTGTTTTCACCATGGTTTCAGGTCAGTCATCCCGAGTAGGGAGGACTGGATCATAGAAAGAGATGGGATACAGGAATCGGTCGACATCTACACTGATGGCTCCAAAAGGGATGGAAAAGTTCGCTGTGGCGTGTTCTCAGAACAGCTAGGCCTGAAACTATCCTTCCGATTATCAGACCACTGCAGCGTCTTTCAGGCAGAGGTCATTGCGATTTATAAGACAGTTGACTGGCTGAGAAGTCAGAAAATTTCCATAAGAAATTTAAACATCTTTTCTGACAGTCAAGCTACTATCCAATCATTATCCAGCGTGCATACTTCATCTAAAATAGCTATGGAATGCCGCTCACAACTGAACGTGATGTCGTTTCACTGTGAAGTGATTCTTTGCTGGGTACCGGGGCATAGTGATATACCTGGAAACTGCGAAGCAGATGCCCTAGCGAGAGCTGGCACCGAGCTTCAGGAATATACACTTATCCCCGAAGTCAGCCAACCTCTAGCTTCCATAAAGCTAGGATTTAAGCAGCACTTCGTGAAGGCTGCGAATAGGGCCTGGCTGCTCGAAGAAAGCTGTAGCACAAAAAGGCAAACTTGGCACGCACTGTGCTCCAAACGCACCAAGCGGCTCCTCAATATAAGTCGTGAAACCCTGAGTTCCGTCGTTTCCGTACTGACGGGACACTGTCTGATCGGCAGACACGCAGAAAGATTGGGTGTCCCTTTCAATGATTTCTGCCGAAGTTGCAGATCGGAGGAAGAGGAAGAAACTATTAAACACTTTTTGTGCGAATGTCCGGCGCTGGCTAGGAGGCGCATGCAAACCTTGGGCACGCCCTTCCTAGACAACCTCACGGAAGTAGCTGATTTAGACATTGGCTGCATAGCCGGCTTTATTCGAGAATCTGGATGGTTCTCGTCATCCCGCAGGTTCTAGTGCCGCCCTTAAATTCTGTGGTATCACAATGGGCCTCTCGTGGCCTAAGTGAGCTACCTTTGGATAAAAAAGGGGCTGCCACTACAACCAACCAACCAACCAACCAATTAGTTGTGCAACACTGAAAACGAGATATCAGAATATTTTAAAAATTCCACTAAAAGTTTTTTATTATAGTCTTACTATCAGTAGCTATTGACAGACAATGACAAATAATTTATAATACAAGGAGAAGGCACGACCTCGTCCTCTCAGATCGGGATGAAATTTGACACGTAGGAAGGAGACGTTTAGGAAACTCAATCCCTAATATATTAGACCACAACAACTCCCGATTTTGAGAAAAAAACCTTCAAAGTTTTAAGCGTCGCTTATGAATTAGTTAGTTATAACAGCTAGCAATGCAGTGTTGGGAGCAACGCGCCTGTATTCGAGTCCCAGTCCAGTCGCAGTTTTTTTTGAAATGAATGTCATTAGTTTTAAGGAAAATCAACAATGCCAACTATAAATACATTTTTTCCCAAAAACCAGCTAACTATTCGTTCATTTAGATATGTAAATTATACTAAAATCTCATTATTGAACGGTTGGATAATTAAAAACTGTTGTAAGCGAAGCAAAATTATTGTTGGCGGCAGGATCATCCGTTGTTCCTAGAATCAACTCTGCGTCTTCTCCGTATCACGATGCCAATTTGACAAAAAGCAATAACCGTTGATTGACGCCCATCGTATCTAGCCATAAATGCTATAGTGTTGAGTAATTGTGGCATATAGTAGTTAACTTATTTTGTTCTTCACGAGTTAAAAAAAACTAATTTGTAGCGATTATATTTATTTTCTGATGTCTTTCTCGTTTAACAAATAATTTACAATTAAATTTGTTGGTTACAAGCTAAGTTTATTTATCACCTAATTATTGCTGACTGCCAAATTCTATTTGACGACGAAGTTCACTTGAAAATTGCATGTGTCGCAATTTTTGTGGGAAATGCTGATGCTTCGATCAGGGGCTTTAATTGGGACGTAATTGTTTAACAGTTCCATAATTTTGGACTGCTGTACTCGAAGCGAATTCCTTGCCGGATTTTCCTTTTCAAATTCTCCTTCTCGGATTTTCTTTCGGTCCTATAATTCAGTCTTTGTCGTCTCCTTGCCTCAGTGCCAAATTTGGCGAAGAGCTATAAAAGAAATGGAGGACGATGGCACCCGTTGTTACTTAACACGAATTAACGAATTTCGAGGAACTCGTGCAATTAATATGTACTAGAAAGTTGCTAAATTTTAAGAAAAAAAATGTGCGAGTATATTATCAATATACATTTACATTAATTTCGGCAAATCTGCTCCTCATTCGTAATAGTGATAAAGTGTGAATTGTAAATTTCTGAAATCAAAGCGACTAAACGGGGCCGGTTTAAATATAACATAGCGTGGTAAATAATACAAGTAAAGGCAAACAGATATTAAAATGTCAGTGAATAGATAAATTGTTGGTACTTGGAGAGTGGACGATCAAACCACTCAAGAATCGGTACAAGTATCAAAGTTGCGATTAAGAGATGCAAGTTATGGAGGTGAGGGTATCGCAAATAAAGAAAACTTCGTTTTTCGTCACGATACGTATTTATTAACAACTCAATAACAACTTAGCTTAATACTAATGAGTTTACCTCTTTTATTAATTAAAATTAACCTGGTCAGCAAAACGTGACCAGATGCAAAGTAAACAATTTTAGATGCGCAGCGGAAAATGCCAATGTTCATTGCTGGAAAGATGTTGATCGCGCGAAAGTAACCTGAATCGAGTTGTCTGTTAATGTGAGAACTATGATCAACGGCGAGTGTAGGAATATCGTGGGAATTTGTATTTGAAGGAATTTGTAGGGGAGCGGCTAGGATTGAATGAAAGTAAATATGTAAAAGGGGAATGTGTTAGCATTGTGTTAACTCCTCCCGCTTTAAAAATATGTATCCCACAGATTGAACTTCAGAATGGTAATTCTATGGGTTGCGGGTAAGTATATGTTGGATTTCCCGGTAGTGCTGTAGTTCTAGATTTCGAACGAAGAAAAAGAAATAGGACAACAAGAACTGCTATTATGATTAGAATTGTGGATACGATGGACGTTATGCCGGTTATTGAAAATGTTAAAGTTTCTTAACGTTATCAAGATGGAGCTTATACAGGTACTCGATGGCAAGAGCAATTTCCTTTTCATTAAGGTTTCAGTGTAAGATGGGCGGTAAAGAATTCAGAGTCCGTATCTTTGCACTTAAGTATTCGATGTCATCAATTCTTACTGAATCATTGTGAAGACTAATAATAAATGTCCCGCTCAGAGTTTACGTTTTGTTTTGATGGCAAATTATTCCCTTAAAGTTGGTTAGGTAGATCGTGTTCTCGTTAATGACCTCCACGATTTGCTTCTTATGGTACCGGTATTCGCAGGATGCTCCGGTCCCATCAAGAACATGTGAGATACAGTCGCTTGGAGCTATTATTTGCAGCTCGGCCCTGTGGCATATTGTTACATGCTGCATAGTAGCGCAGTTCCTTAGTAAACCATATTTTTCTGCTTTGAAACGAATAAGCTGGAGTAATTAAGGCGGATCATCTTATTGTCTTTGGTTATAGGACGGATCAGAATATGATCAAAAGTAACGTTTTCGGGTTTAGGCAGGCAAATGGCATACAGTAGCATCGAATCCTTCAGAAGCATCATAGGGTCAGCATATTCAATAGCTTGGATATCATTCTCGGAAGGCAGCGTATCGATTTGTGAAAGGATTTTGCTTATTTCGGCAGTATCGAGCAATTTTGTATTGACTAGCCAATACAATTTCCTGGATTTCATCCTTGAGGATACCCAGTTTATTGTAGTAGAGCATTTGTTCGAACTTATCGTTGTTGCGCGTACTGATTTCAGACACGATTCGATTGTAATTATCTACATATAAGCTGAAATGCTACGTTGGAGAGATATTGGTTAACCTTGTACTGTTGGTTATTATTCTGCACTATGTCGTTCTGGCTCTTTAGTATTTCGTTGCAATCTGTTGCGTCGGGATTGCCTGCAATCCACTTCCAAGCGGACTCAATCCAATTTATGGATCGCTTCTGTCTGACTGGTTGTAGCTGGTTCAAGAATCCTCTTATCTGAAATACTTGATGGTGAAGCTGTGGGACTAATATACTGGATTTGTTTAGCTGGTGTTGAATTACTGAGTCGATGTTCATTAGTACTTGATCGTACTTGTCGAGGTGTATTGCGTGAATAATTTTGAAGTTTCCCTTGATAATTTTGCCGAATCCTTAATGTATTGTTACGATTGGACTCGTGTATTTGTAAATATCCAAAGAGGCTTCCGCGTTCCACAGGATCGTCCTGGAATGGTAGGGACACTTTACATGCAATTTTTCGCAAGTGGGGAGGGGGAGCAAGTGAAATCAAAGGAAATTATGTAAGAACGTGAGCTATTGTGAGATAGAAGGGATATTTTTTAAGTGGGACTTGTGGATTCTTTTGCCAGTGGTTGCGGTGGTTGTCACACGATTATTTTTTGTGATCGTTTCTCTTTCGAACAGTTCAGTAGTTTTTTCTGTAGGCTGGTCATCGACTTGAAAAATGACATGTTTGGGAAAATCGATTTAGAGTTTTGTATACTGAAAAAATGAAAACATCTTGAGAAAAACTGGATTTTCTTATAAAATACGTACATGTCATCATCGATGCCGGGTCCATACAGTACATCACTATCATCCACGTTATCTAAGGCATCTTTTTGCTCCTGTCGATAAAAGTAATACAATAGAGATCGAAACAGTTGCCGCTCGCCGCCGCTCAGCGCAGGTAACTAAAAGGCGCGCAAACCTACGGTGATTCAACCTACTGTAACTTCGTTGGTTTAACTCCGAATAACTTACAAATTTGATACAATATTCTTCAGATGTTATACTTTCAGAAAAAAATAAACAAAAATGGAAAAAGAAAACAGTTGTCAAACCTTACATCCCCCCCGCTTAAGGCATACATGTCGTTTAAGCTATGTATTGCTTGTTTTGCAACTTGTTGCGGGTTTGGACCTAGTTCTTGTATTTGCAAATGATTTAGTTCATTGACCAGGTTCAGTATTTTATCTTTATAAATTGAAATTGGAAGTCGCTTTTGTGACAACGTCGAAAGTTGTGTATGAATTTGACGGATTGTTTTTGGATTTTTGTACTTACGTCTTAGTTCAGTCTCAAAAGTATCTAGATCTGTAATATCTGACGTGTTTAGTGAAGTTCTAACGTTTGGACTAAGCTTAACATGTGTAACAAAATTTAGTAGTTCAGTTTTTTCTTCCGTCGTAAGTTTCTTGCAAATGAGTTGTATAATGATTTAAAACGTCTCGAGCTCTGGAAATTTACCGTCAAAGTTAGGTATTGTTTTAATGGCCGTTTCTATGTTAAAATCAGCCATTTCGGTGTATGTAATTTCGTCTTTTATTTTTACTAGAATGTTTTCAGCGTTCAACCGCGTTACTAAATTAGAAATTATTGACTTGCTTGTGGATGAAAGTGCTGTTTTTAGCTCTATAGCTTCACCTTCCTTTAGTGTTCTAAAAAGATTGAGATATTCGGCTTCTATTTCAATTACCTTTTTTAATTTTTCTTTAAGAGTTTTGACCGTGTAGGTCTTGGTTTTTCTTATGTTTGAAAGTGTGTTTTGTAAGTCAATTAGTAACTCTTGTAATCTGTTCATAGACATTTGGAAAATTTATTAAACATTGTTTCTTCCTAAAACATTATTTCTGTCTACGACTTTTCGAGTATACTTCTTTTGTTTACTGTTGTATAGATTTAAAAATATCAAGATTATAGAAAATACGACCGTGGTACTTATGGTTTGTTTATATTCAATTAAAATGTTAGAATTAGTACTACAATTATTTCCCATTTTACTTATAATTTATCTTTACTATTTTCTACCTATTTTTTGTATTTTGCAAAAAAAAATTTTTTTTTATGTTTAAATCATTTACGTTTAAAACTATTTAACTTATTTGAAAAATTAATTTTTTGTTCTCCTGCCGATATATGTATTAGGCGATGTAATATCACTTATTCGCGCCGTTGATTAAATGCTTTTCCTCCTCGTTGTCGTCGCTTTAATTTTACAATTTTCGGGAGTGCTGCTGTTGGCTTCTTTATAAACTGTTCAATGTGTCTAGGACGGGGTCCGAGTAGCGGTGTTGGCTTATATTTAGGTGCCTGGGATATCGGCATAGGCACGTATTTTTCTCGTGTGTGTTTTGCTGATTCGCTGGATTTCGCTCCTAGTATTAGGCATCTCTCGAATGCACGATGGAATTCTCCATCTGAGGTAATCCCGGGCATTTCACCTTCTTCTACGTCTTCTAGTAGTCCGGAACGTGCAGGATCGTGGGTCGCAGGATCGCCATGTTGTGGTTCAAGATCGCCATAGTAAGTATTCTTCTGTTTCTGGAAGTTATTCCTAGCGCTGTATTGTTCCAGGGTGATGCGCTTCTTCTTTCTATTAAATATATGTTAAAGTGGAACGTGGAGATTGAAAAACTCACATCTCTTTGAAAAAGAGAAAACCACCTACCGGCATTCCGAAGATTGCCACATATTTGGCGCAGAGACAATGCTCAAGCAGCCGATGTTTCTGTGTACTTTCATGCCACTAAAAGCCATATCTGTACCCAAGTTGGCGGCGATATTAATAGGTCAGTAACCACTCGACCGCGTCTGGCTATTTGTAAACAAAGAGTTTTTCATTCAACTATTGTAATTGAACACCCAATTAGAATTGGATGAGCTTACATGCGTACCAGTTGGATGGGGGTTCTATGCATGCCTAGATGGCATGCTGAATGGATCGTACATGGCTTGAGGTACGAGATGAATGTTGACATGTGCCTGGGCTGAAGTGGTTATTGTTGTGTGTATATACTACAATTTAGCTAGCTCAAACGATGCCTCATGTAAAGATTAGGTAGCTTATTTTCTAATTAAATATACTAATTGTCTTCCTTGGCAGGTTGCAGGCGATCCTCCGTCGATTCATTGTTCGCACATTTGTGTAAGAACTCAAACACGAGAAAGATTGTTTGTAAGACAATTTTATTTAATTCATGCGCTACAATGAAACACACGTTGGTTTCTGCCGTGCCTCGATTTCCAGCGCCCGTTCACCGTCGAATCAGCTCTTTCTTCTTAAGACTTACTTCCGCCGCTAACGCCTGCCAACGGCCATCCTTCCGAGATTCGGGGTCCGGGTATTTCCTAGGAAAACAAGGCATTTCAGAAATGCTCGTAAAACCATAAAATGCAAGATACGCTGGCAAAAGGGACCGTCCGTCTGGCGTCAATATTTCTTCGTGTGAAATATCTGCCGAACGTATCCGCAATAAACTTTTATTGCTGCACATATGTCGCTTACATTTGGGAGAGGGAATGTGGTTGACGTGTATGCTCGATGTTATGGAAAATCTGTAAGTGTTCCATATAACCTTAAAATGTATCCAATAATTGTTGATAATAGTCTAAAATGGTAGGCCTTTGGCCTTGTAAAACGCCGGAGGGTAATTAAAAAGGAATTTATTTAAAAAGCAAATTGATTTACGCGGCAGCCTTCCGCGAATGACACGAGTAAAAAAGGAAGA
Source organism: Oxycera nigricornis (assembly GCA_963942545.1). Classification (NCBI taxonomy): domain Eukaryota; kingdom Metazoa; phylum Arthropoda; class Insecta; order Diptera; family Stratiomyidae; genus Oxycera; species Oxycera nigricornis. Next base: position 85,993,724 of record OZ012659.1, read on the forward strand.
CCGAGCTCAGTCGCGAACCGTTCTTATATCCCCGTAAATGCTGACTCTGCAGCGTCAGCACCCACGAACCTGATATGTTGTCCCATGATCGTCCACGTCTGGCGAGTAATTAGAGATAAGCATAATCGTAGAAATGCTTACGTGGGCATATCAAACGGCGATATATTTCGCGTGCAACTACAATGTTGCATTCCAACTACAGTGCGTGAAGAGTATTTCAAAATATATTTCATACTTATCGCTACAAATGCATGAATAATATCCTCTTTGCGGCCTTCCTCACAGCAAGGACTATATATAACGTCGCTTAAAATATTGATAAAAGAAGCGTCTACCCCCACTTGGTTGCTTAAACAATCGAAGTTGTTTTTAAACGCAAGATCGAGCTGCCGAACATACTCTACAAAATAAGTTGGCGCTTTTGTGAGTGAACAGTTCTCAAATTTCCTTAAATTGATATACGTGCCAGGAGTTGATTCCTCTGGATCGTAATTTCGCTGGCAACTGTGACTTTGCCGAGACCGACGGAAAAAATAGCCACAAAAGTATGGGAGCACCGTGGGTGGTAACATCGATTTCCAGAAGCTCCTGCTCAAAAACAGGAAGCGTGATGCTGTTAGTAGGTGACTGTCTGACTAAATACTTGCGTAGCAAGTTTTACTTTCATTTTCTGCATATTATTCGGATATATGGATATGCTTTTTTGTCAGTTTTGGTGCCACCCTATAATCTTCCCGCAAATCAAGTGTATAAAGCTGGGTCACATACTCCCAGTCTGCATGCTGGTCACAGCCGAATGACAGTTTACATTTCATGAAGTTGTTTCTAATCGACTTTATAAGATGAGGTGAATCGAAGAAGAAAAACAACTCTTCCTGGCTGGCTCCCACTGCGAAGCTAGTGTGTTCCGGGGAAATAGCAAGCAGTTTGACCAGGGATAAGAAATTTGATCCCTGGTCACAAACTATACCTTTCGGGATCAATCCTACATCCCTTAATTTTCGAACGCACTGAAAAATCATTTCTTTCAGTACTGTTGCCGGACAAGAACGCTGAATGAATGCGTATTCCACAAGATGCTTGTAGTTGTGTGTTATTCCCCGTATCATCAGTGCGATTACTGATTCAGCAATAGCGGCTGTGCGGATGATCTGATCATCCTCCACACCAACAATTTTGTCCGCTTCGCTATCCTAAAACAGGTGGGGTTTTATGGCCATTTCATCAATACAAATGATACAAAGTATGCTCATATCTGGCATCAGATTTAATTTTAACTTCAAACAGTTGAAGTATATATCTTTAATTCCTGGGCCGCTGGGCCAACCGCTGGTGTATCGGTGTAACGTTCTTTTCGATGACGTCCGGAATTCTTTACCTCTGCAACTACTAAATCTGCTAGTTCCTTTGGTAAATAATGCCTGGTTTTCTGGATAAACACAAGCTTTGTGTTTCTTCCCATGAGCAGGCGTTCTTTTGCTTGCCGTTCCACTTTGAGCTCTGTTTCAAGCCTCCTAATTTTATGCTGTAGAACTCTCTTTTTCCGTTGGAGGCAAAACTTGTAGAGTTTGCGTTCCTACGCTTCTTGTGAGCACATCGTCACCCACATTCCCGATATCATCGTAGATGTTACCCGATTCCTTTGAAAACAAAAAAATCCTTGCTGTTTATATTCAAGCAATAAAGAGTAAGTGCAATCAAAAATGTTTCTGGAGAAAGAAATGCCATCATTGTTATTATCTATACCATATTTTACCTGTATTATTGATGTTGACGTGCCAGGAATGGGAGGTGAAGTCACATTGCTTTCAAGAAATGGAATCGTAGTTTTCTTCAGTCGTTTTGCGCTGAGGGCTAATATATTCGGATGGAAGTGAACAGCGCACACGTAGTGCGGCTTAGTGGACCGCGAGAGATCCTCGCGGTTCAAAGTGTGCAGCCATAAATTGCGTCTGCAATATAAAAGACATTAGCGGCCTTTACACTTACACGCTTTCCCACGCGCTTGGAGCGTGGAGGAAAGCGCGCGCGTAAAACTGTCCCAAGTAATCGTGTGGGAAAGATTTGATAGCCAAAAAGTGAGAACACGCTTTCCCACACGAAAGCGTTTCCACTTGACGGCGCGATGGAAAGAACGCAAGTGTAAAGGCGAATCCTGCACGCAATCCCCGGCGCGTGGAGTGGTCGTCAAACGAACAGTTTTGTTTTGGCGTGTACACTATTGTGCAAAGTGTGTGTACTAATTTTGATATTTTTTGGTGATGGAATTGCAAAGAAGACGCAACGCCACACTGGCAATTATTGGACTAATAGGAAATGTAGGATTGACAAAAAAAAGAAAAAAAGAATTTTTGGGTGAAAGAATACAGACGCCGCTATGGTCATTTACCGTTGATAAATGAGCTACGCGAAAATAACCTAAAAGATTTCGTAAACTATTTGAGAATGAGTCCTTCGTCTTATGATGTGTTACTTCAAAAAGTAGGACCAAGAATAAGGAAACAAGATACCCACCTGAGGAAAAGCATCAGCGCTGATGAACGTTTAACAGCGACATTCAGATTTTTGGCCACTGGACGATCTTACGAAGATTTGAAATTCTCGACAGAGATATCTGCTCCTTCTTTAAGTAAAATCATTCCAGAAACATGCAAAGCTATCTACGAAGTTCTCAAAGAAGACTACATGAAGGTAACTGTTGAAACTCTTTAATTCATATGAATAAAACTTAGTAATATAGTAAAACAACGATAATTCAGTCTTGTAATAAAAAAATATGTAAAAAATTAAGTAGAAAAAATAGGAAAAGACTTATATAAGTTAATAAAGTCTGCAATTAACTCTTTTGACCAGAGACGAACATCCATTTTAAAACGAAATAAAATTCAAAGTAAAAACTCGAAACAGTTGCTAGAATAATAAACGACTGTCAGCAGAAAGCGTGTGGGAAAGCGTGCATCGACTTTCGACTTGTAAAACACTATAGGCACGGGATTGCGTGCATGTCGGCGCGTACGCAATCGCGCACTCCAACTGCAGCCTTTACACATGCACTCTTTCCCGCATTCTTTCCCGCTGGAGGCTCTTTCCGCCAGGAAAGCGCGCAAGTGTAAAGGGGGCTATTGCTATCAGAGGTTTGCGTTCACCTGTAGGTGCAGGAATATTGATGTATAGAGTAATTTAATTCATTTAACATGTGTGCTTGCATATGTACTTGCATGCGATCACTCTTGAAAGCAAGCATACCTTTTTTAAAAAAATACATAGTAATAGCACAGGCGCACGTTTTTCAACAAACGAGAGTTGGATATAGTGTGATATAGAAGAAGATATATCCGTTGATATTTATCATGTGGAAATAACATCTTCGGAGAGAGAAACTTAGTTGAGATATGTATTAATGTATTTATCAATTTCAGTCGTCCACTCAACCACATGAATTGAATATATTTCTACCGTGACATGATGTAGGTCATACAGTCAATATGTTCCATATCTTTCTGTTTTTTTTTTGCTGTTGTAAGTATATGTTCAGCCGTTCATACCGCATGAATCGTTTAAAATATTCATATTTTGTGAACTAATAATTTACAAGCAATATTTGTAGGTATTCAGCTACATACATACTATTCACAAATATTCAGATTCTGAAAATATACTTCCCGGGTCATGTCCTACTTGCTCCACATCAAGCACATCCTGGCTTTCTCCCAAATTAATATCTAATTTTGGTTTATGAAAATCACATATGCTTTGTTATCACTGATTGTGAGTTTTTTTCATAGAAAACAACATATCTACATTTAAGTCAGTATGTCGAATTCAATTTCACGCTATAACTTATGCGCATCTACAGAAGATCACAAATAACGAATGACTTTCATCATACATAACGTTTTTTAACATCGTTAAAGTACATACAACCATTTTTTTTAGAAATTTACCGACATTACACAAAGTTTCTTAAAAAACTCAATGTAGTTTTGTAAGCTTTGCCAATTTTTGTATTTAAATATTAGAGATTGCTTATTTCGTATTTAAATATAAGAGAACATTAATGTGGTAAAATTAAATAAAAGTAAATTATAAATTCCTAAATTACTTAGATTCATTTACACTTGTGCGCATCTCTCAGTAATTTACTAATTTCAATTTATAAAGTGTGTATGCATCTCTTAGTAATTTACGAATTTGCGGTTTAGTTCATCTGCTACAAAACAACATTAATGTTCTCTAATATTTAAATATAAAATTTTTCAAAGAGACACTTGTAGCACAGATTGTCGTCTTCAAATCGCCGTATAGTATGACCAGATGCGATAAGTACAACACAAGATATGTTTAAGTGTCGCCATCTATTGACAAAATACGACATTTCTTTTTCCCCAACCCAATATATTGTTATTTCAAATCACAACATACGCGTCCTCATCGCCTGGCAACTTGAAACAGTTTTTCCCACTATGGCAACCTTCCACTATACACTGCATTTTTATTATTTTTGTCTGTTCCGATTGACTAAAATCTAGAATGAAACTAGCGAATGCCGCTTAGATTAGTTTTTTCTGCTGATCGGGCAGCCCAAAATGCGCGACTGATCGAAGCATTCGTTGATTTCACGCACATTAGCGTTAAGTCAGCTGATTTTGGCATGTAAACGTACACGCTTAACTGATATAAAATGGCCGGCTCGTCTCTCTGCATATGCGCATCCTGGCCTGGAGAAATTTGAATACGAATTTCAACGTACTTATTCGCGTGCGAGCTTGGAAACGAAAGCCAGAGTGATCTTTCTGATGGTGAGGTAATTTCGGCATGTTTTGTCTCAAGTCTGTTATGACAGCTCAGTGCTATATATTCTTTATGCAATGGTCTAGCATACCAAAATTTTCATCAAAACTTCCGGTTATTTGCTTTAGTCTTGCGTCTATTTGGTTTAGGAGCTCGGCACCAATCATACTGATAATTAAAACTTTGATATACCATATTTAAATAAGCATCAATATTGTTGCACTGTTTCTACTGACAACAGAATCAGTTTTGATAACGATATTTTCAATGCAGTATGAACAGTGGTTCCGTTAATGACTACTGCAGCTTTGTCAGTCGAAGCACACGTAATGTATGAATTGCAGAACCCATCATTGTCGGAAAATCTGTTATATATTTCCATTATCAATTTTATTACAAAGGTTTTCCACATCCAGCTGGCCCTGTAAAAAATAGTTGTAAAGATGACTTCTCTGCAGATAATTTGTGATGAATGACGTGTAAAAGCAAATCTTTTTGTTTTTCATTAGCGCTTCTCATGAGCTCGCAAAAACGATCATTATTCATGATATTATAGCGGTAGGCCGAAAATAAAACACGTCCGTTCCTTTTAACTTTCCACAACCGACTCTTTATTTTTTCCTAGATGACATATTAGATTAGATTAGATAAAATGTTTATTATTGTCGAGATACAATTTTGTAGTATTACAGAGACTTACGCTAGAGATTCAGACTATGGTGCCGCCTTTACATCTATAGTTCCTTACAATTAGACTTGCAGATAAGTTTTGCTTAAGATTATTATCAAGTTTACTAGGAAAAACGTATAAAAAACCTGGCTTGCGAATACTTACACCTAAGAAACTAGCCTAATCTAGAAATAACTTAAGAATAGGCTTAAATTTCTAGATATTGACTTAATGTAGCGATGAACTAGAAGGCAGTAGCAGAGGATTATCAATCGTTGCTGTTGTTTTGAGGAATGCATTATGCCTCTTTGTGACTAGATTTTTTATCGTCGGGACTTGAGCCAGTTGATGCAGTCGTATGGTCGAGAAGTACCAGGGTTTGTCTAGGATGATCTTTAGGCATTTGTTTTGGAGAACTTGAAGCTTACCTTTATGGTGATTTGCACATTGTCCCCAAACGGGTGCTGCATATGAAATAATTGGCTGAAATGCAACTTTGTAGATAAGCAGCTTATTATGCAGGGAAAGCTTTGACTTTCTGTTAATGAGGGGATACAGGAGTTTTATGGCCATTTGAATTTTGGTACAAACTGTTTCTTCGTGATTTTTGAATGTGGTAGACTTATCCAGAATCATTCCTAGATACTTAACAGTTTCACTCCAAGGAATGGCCTTCCCAACGAAGTTAACGCAGATGACATATTTTGTACTAAACTAAAAAGTCTCTAACTAACTTAACACGCATCTAGGTGACTAAGAACTTGCGTCTAATTTAGCACTACATCTCGTCCATCCTGACATACCACGCGTCCTCGAGTGTCCATTTACGTAGACTCTGGAACTGAGATCCACCTTTTTAATTTCGAATGATCAAACGCGCCTTCGAAATGCCTTTGAGGAAGTTGAAATCCAGGGATATCGCAAATGACATATCGGTCATTTTCTAGTTTCTTTTTAACTAAATAAGGACCTATAAATTTCGGCAGAAGTTTTCTGTTTACACCAGGTTCTACGCTTCGATTCTCTAGCATAACATATTCGCCTTCATTATATTCTACGGCTGCGCGACGTTTTGAGTCATACGAGTTTCTATTAATTGCTTGAATATTTTTATTAGAGATAATTGCTTGAGCCCGTAAAGTTTCTAGATCCCGGCTTGATTCATCTAACTTTTCTAGATATTCACGTAATCCATCTACGAACTTACCGCTTTGATTTATACCAAATAGCATCCGGCTCGGGGTTTCATTCGGTTAATTGTATTATTAAAGACGAACTCACACTCAGGTAGGGCTATATTCCAAGCAACAGTGCTATCTGTGATTTTGGCTAACATGGGAGCCAAGGTCCGATTCATACGTTCAACCTGTCCGTTGGATTGCGGACTGGCTGTAACATTTTGTATATGCTGAACGCTATTTTTGTTAAGATATTCGTAGATTAAATTTGATGTGAAGCAAGTTCCGCGGTCCGAAATAAGTCTATTGTCGAAAATATTCTTGAAAAATGCGTTTAACCTCGGCGGCATTTGTAGTTCTCGTAGGGTAAAGTCGTATGTACCGAGTAAAAGCATCAAATATTAGTAAAACTTATCGGTTCTTTCGCTTCGTAACCTCAAGTGGTCCAAAATGATCCACATGGATCGTATCAAATGGAACTTCTCCCTTTTCTATATTATGAAGGAAACCCTCAGCTTTTCCTGACCGTTTGGAATAGACGATGCATTTCAGGCAATTTCGAATGTGATTTTTAATTTTTTCATACATTTTGGGGAAATAGTATACTCGTTTAATCAACTCAGCTGTTTACATTTCCTACTTCATCGTGACACCTACATTCCCTACTTCATCGTGACACGTTCTTATTACTGAGTCAATCAAATGACTGGGTACATAGAATAATAAGCGTTTGCCATCTTTTTGAAACAAGAGTTCATCTCGAATGACATAAATAGAATCTTCCCTATTTCGTAAGCCATTCTTAATTTTTAAAATTTCTTTGTCATTGACTTGTGATATTTTCAGGACCAGGTCGAATGAATGCTCTACTAACCAGCAAGTAGCATCTGAATTATCTGGCCATGGATTATAAGCTCGGCTCAGAGCGTCAACATGCATCATTGAGCCTCCTGAACGATGAATGATATTAAAATCATAATTTTGAAAGAAAGGGATACATCTTCCTATTCGGGGATTTATTTCTTTTTTCGATAAAGTTAGCTTGAGCGCGTTGCAATCGGTAACTACAGTGAAATCAATTCCATATAAATATATGTGAAATCGTTCGAGTGCATAAACATTCGCAAGTGTTTCGAGTGTATATGAATGCTGCCTTTGCTCTATTTTGTTAGTACGTTTACTAAAATAATAAATCGGATGAAGTGTACCATCAGACTGTTCTTGGAGCAGAATCGCACCGAACTCGTTTTTACTTGCATCTGTGTGCAATTCGGTGCTAGCTGTTGGATTGTAAATCGATAAAACTGGGCTTTGTGTAAGAGCTCCCTTGATGTCTTCAAAAGATTTCAACTGTAACGGGCCAAATGCGAATTTGACATCTTTGTTTTAAAATATCGTATAAAGGTCCAGCAATGGTGGCAAAAGATTTCACAAATTTGCGGAAATAACTAGCTAGTCCGAGAAACCGTTGGATAGCTACCGTACATGTCGGTGGAGGAAATTCTTTAATCGCTTCGATATGACTCTTACTTGGACTTACACTGTGACAAAAAAGTATCCGGAAATTTGAAATACAACGCAAAAATATCAAACTTCTTCAATATTTATTGAATCTCCTTCAAAATATGCTCCATTTGAAGCGATACACATGTGCCAACGTTTTTTCGAATCATGGAAACATTTTTTATTGGCGCTTTCAGGGATGGCCTTCAGCTCCTTCTGCGAATTTTCTTTGATAGCATCTATGGAGTCAAATCTGGTTCCCCGGAGCGGTAATTTCAGTGTGGAGAAAAGAAAAAAGTCACACGAAGCCAAATCAGGTGAATATAGCGGCTGGTCGATGGTATTTATCGAATTTGTCCAATCCAGCATGTCTTTAGCGACCTGCTGCCGATACTGTTTTTCGAGAAAATTCAGCTCCATCGGAATGAGCCTGACGGTGACGCGCTGCATTCCCAATTGGTTGACCAAAATTAAAAGAGCTGATTCACCAGCAATGTTGAGATCATGTGCTATCTCTCTCTCCCATGATAATTTTCGAGTACGATTTCTTTAACTATTTGGACGTTATCGTCAGTTAAAGACGTCGATGGCCGTCCGGAACGAGGCAAGTCTTCGACGATCTCCCGACCATCTTTAAAGGCTTTGTATCACTCGTAAGCCTGAGTTTTCGATAAAACAGACTCACCGTAAACATTCTCCAGCATTCGCATCGATTTGGCTCACAAAATTTCGTTCAAAACAACAAATTTGAAACAAACTCATTGTTCAATTTTTGTAAAATTCGCCGAGCACTACTGAGGTGGACTGATTCAACTAGCTGCTGTCAACAAACTGGTCGGCATAATACGCTCATTTTTGGCAAAGTAATTAAGGACAGACCAACATACAGAAACTTCAAATACTTAAAAATACTCAACGCGGGCAATTTAAATGAGAATTTCCGGATACTTTTTTGTCAGAGTGTATATCATTGTAACCTACTTCGTAGCCTAAAAACTCGATGTTATTTTTCAAGAACTCGCACTTGGCGAGTTGTAGTTCCAAAAGATCAATTACCATTAAACTGAAAATTCCTTTTTCTTGAATCATATATTTCGATGTTATGTTTGGTGCTCAACAAAATGACGTTTTTATTTTTTCTCGGAATATATGAGACAAGAACCATGTGGATAAAAACACAGGTTTCTTTGTATCTAAAAGAGCTGTGGGTATCTGACGTTTTTTTCGTAAAGTTCCAAGAATTGTAAGTTTATGATCTAATAGTTTTTCAGCTAATTCATAAGATGTAAAAAAGTTATCACATGTAAGATTATAGCTCTCTAAGCCTTCTGTCAGATTCAAAACTACACGCATTCCTTGGTTTTTTCCGGAGCACTTCCCTGGAGTTTTCCAGTATAACACTGAATGGCACGAACGTATCCTGTTTCACTGTCACATAAAATTCAAAATTTTATTCCATATTTACTTGGTTTGCTCGGCATGTATTGTCGAAAAGGACATCGACCTCTGAATGAGAGTAGCTGTTCATCAATTGTAATATTTGTATTTGGGTTATAGAACATAGGCAAAAGCGTCACCCATTCATCCCATATATTCCTCACAGCTGCTAATTTATCACTCTGTCTCCTTATTTCTCGATCAGAACGTTTATCAAACCGCAAAATTGCTGAAATTTTCTTGAACCGTTTCAGTGACATTGTTGCTCGAAATATAGGTCTTCCATGAACTTCACACCACAAGCTTTCTAAACTTTCATTGTTAGACTTGAACACTATATGCATCTAACTCCGTTTCATCTAGCGCTTCCCATTGATTTCCGAAGCGTGAAGAGCCTTCAATGTTTGTTTGTTTCAAAATTATAGATTTTATGCGTTTATTTATAAATAAGTCAAAAGCACTTCGAAATGTATTTATGCGACTGGAAGCATACCTGGTAATGCCTGGTGTAAGTTTTATTACGCTTGCACTCCCCAAACGACCTCTTGTCTGTAATGGGATTCTCGACCATACAAATTCACCATTTTTTGATTGCATTTGGTTTTCATTGGCACTGGTATCGGTAATATATCTTGAAAGAGGCTCATTGTCGCTATTTGTTTCGCCACTACTGCTTTCATTGTCCAAAGTAGGTTGAATATTGTCGACAGCACTTTCCTCCAAATTATTTTCCGTTTCGCTAACGATTTCATCGTCGGAACCTAAATCGTAGTTTATGGTTTGGGTGATTCGGGAAACCGCTAATTCATTCAAACTTTGAGCCATTTCAAACGAAAACAGAACACGTCAAGCCCGAACAACTATGGAACTCACACTGAGAAAATTGTTGAGTTCATTCAACTCGTGGATTTGGAAGCGTATAAACTTGCCAAATTGCAAACGGTTATTGATTGAATAGCATCATAAATTTGAGATTTCTGGTCTTTTTCATACTCGGGTATTATTGACCCGAGGAACCCAAGATGGAAAAACCTTTATTTTCCGAACATAGGAGACATGGATTCTAATGTTACAGCACTAATATTTGGTGAACGTATAATTAATAATAGTTACGAAGCTGGAATAAATTGTGGTGAAAATGAAGACTTTTATGATGAATTAAATTTCAGTTTCGGGTCAATTTGACCCGAAGAACCGAGGAAGGTTAACTAAAACTATTCGATTTGTGTAAGGAGACTTGCTTTCTCGAACAATTCCTCGATTTAATAAATCGTAAGTTATATCTTCGACTATTTGCTTTTCGGAATATGATAGTCGTTTCGGACTTCAATGAACTTCTTTATTACTTATGAGCTCGATATGCATTTCATGTTTTATGTCCGGTTCAGAACCGCGCGGTGCGTCTCTATAATCTAAATAGAGATTGTGAAGCTCTGACCGACGCTCAAAATTCAACATTTCTCCACAATTTAATTCGAACTTGTCAGATTCAAGGTTATCTAAATAATGTATAGCCATAGATTCACTTATAACTTCGCTTTGAGTGGTTGGACCCTTCACGGTAAGGACATCAACTACTTTTTTCGGAATCATTTGCAAATCTGATTTTTGTATAAAGTCACGGCCTAAAATACACTCGAAGGACATGGTATCGTTGGACGTACGTAAAATTTACACATCGATTCATAAATCAAAATTCTTATAAATATCACTTTAACAGTTCCTTTATTTATTACAGTTGAATAACAATAATTTAACAAAATCTTTTATTCCCTTTATACTGTAAAACTTTTATTTTTTATTTAATTTTTCCGCATGCGGAAAGGGAATAAAAGATTTTGTTAAATTATTGTCAAAATTCTTGTTCTAACTAAAATACGAGTACTACCAAATATTTGTAGTTTCGCGCCAATAATGGCAGAATAATTTTTTGATGTGTCGCTTTCATCAATACCAATTAATACCTTAGAAATTTTTAATCAAATTGATAGCACTACCCGTGTCAATCAACATTCTGGCCTCAACAGTGCGAAATGTGTCAAACTTTAATTTTAAATTAACTTCAAAATTATTTTTCTCAATCATATTTAAACTTGCTACCTGCTGCGAACATCTTTCGGCTGGATGACCTGCACGATGACAGATGCTGCATCTCGGCTTCCGTTGAGCTTGTGTGCAGTTGATTGATACGTGCTCAGTTTGGTTGCAGTTGTAGCAGCGAACAATTTTGGCGCGCTGTCCCATCGTTCCCTGCTCGTGATTGTCCCTAAACGCCGACTTAGATTTCGATGGTGCCATAAAACTGAGTTTCACGCTATCGTACCAGCGTATACGTAAAAGCAATTCCATCTTTGAATGGACTGGAGATGCCAACAAAGCTGTTGCAAAGTTTTCATCACTCATTCCATTGCATATATAATTTATAAGCGACGCTTCATCAATGTCGCTCTTTGCGGCCATTGCCGCCATTTTGTGGAAATCCTCACCACTTTCGTCGTTTTTACGATGCCGCGTGAGTTAGTTATTTTGCTTTCGGAGAAGATATCTATCGTTTTAAAAAAATAGGTTTTTTTTATTTTCCGACAAAATTCTTTATTTAAATCATTAAACACTTTCGGATTAGGGTTTGACCGCCGTTCTTGACTGTTAGCTCTTCCCGACTGCCACTTTTCTGCACATTCCATTTTCTCGAATTTTTCTGGCATCACATTTTTACAAATTGGAAATGCTGTCGATGCAGCGTAGAATGTGAGAACTTGTTGTTTTTGTGCAACTTATACCTTACCAAGCCAGTGGTTTGGGTTTCTCAGGAATTTTACCCGTTTGCGGTAAATCGTGCGAAGTTGATTGTGTATATTTGCATTGTTGCATGTCGAAGGGAAATATTCTTTTATTTTTTCCGTGAATACATCCCAAGTCAATCCCATCAATGGTAATGCATCGAACCATAGGCATGGCATTCCCTTTCAATTTGGATGCTACGGCGAAAAAAAGCATTTTTTCGTCGACTCCATAAAAATATCGAATGGAATCAACATTTTCAATCCATCTTTCTACTGATGGGCTTAAAATGTTCCCTGGATCGAACTGGGGCAAAACTTCTGCCAAATCACGAGGCGTGAAAAATGTTCGGTGTTCAACATGAGTTAATGTCGACGCTGTTTCGGCGGAAATTTGTTGTTGGCGTTCGGTTAATCTTGCCTGCGATGGTGTTTTATCGAGCACATCGGCATCGCTCGTAATTGTTTTCCGTTCGGGCGACATCATCAATTCGCTTCCGTTCGCGGCTTCACTATCGAAGAATCTTTTTCCCAAATCTGCTTTATTTTCCGCTATGGGTAGTCCACGTGTCCGTAGTTTGCGTTGCAGATCACGTCGCGTGCTCATCACTTTTTTTGTGCGTTTACGTTACGTTACGACTTCTGAGACTATAGCGGTAGCCCGAAAATAAAACACGTCCGTTCCTTTTAACTATCTTCTTTATTTTTTCCTAGATGACATATTTTGTACTAAACTAAAAAGTTTCTAACTAACTTAACACTAATCTAGGTGACTAAGAACTTACGTCTAATCTAGCACTACAATACTTTCTCTTCTTATGGCTATTGCTCCCAATTTTTTAAGTGTAGCTATACGTAAATCTTCATCAACAGCAGCATTCGGATTTCTGTACAATTCTTCAAAGGGGTTTGGCTCTGAAAATCTTGTAGTGACGTCTCGAATTTCTGATTCGTCATATATTAGCTCATCTTCATGACATAATTGTCGGCATATATCAATTGTCTTTTGAATATTAATACAGGCATCCCTCAACCTAAGACGCTAATTGGTTCCGAGAAAACGCGTCCTAACTCGAAAATGACGTAAGTCGAATAATCATATATATGCATCATACAGTAGTAAGCCTTTACGAGTCAACACATTTTTGTGGTATTTTGTAATGTTATTTATTTATTATTAATCCAAATAAACACGACACGCACTCGTAACATATAATAAAATCAATTAAAAAAGCAAACAAACATGTTAGTATAACAAAAATAAAAAATAAATATTTTTAAGTAAAAGTTCATATATCAGTATGAGTGACTATTTGTAATTTAATTTTCATCATACGATGACTCAAAATGACTTCCCGCACTCGAGGGAGTCTTTAAGTAAGAAGCTGCCAGAGAAGTTGAGGGCTTAAATTTTTTTGTTAAAGCTGATTGGCCCGCCTGTAGTTTTCTCGATTTATATAGTTCTTTATAACACTTAATGCTAATATTTATTGAAAATGACACCTTCTCTCTTCTTTCAGTATCTGGATCATCCTCCTAATTCTCCAAAGCCTTTTCAATGTGCTGCGAAAACTCAGACAATTTTCGAATCGGAAAATTTTGTTTTCTTTCCTCTAATTTTTCTCGAGGTGATTCCGGGTCATCTTGCGAAATATTTAATAAATCCTCATTAGAAAGAGATGTTTCGCGAGTATTGATTAGCTCAGTAATATCGTTTCCATCCAATTCGTTGAAGCCTATAGACCTGGCAATCTGCAAAATTCCATTGTTAATTTCCTCGGAATCGTAGAAGATATCGGCACTAGAAGAAGGTTCTCCCTATTCTGACCAAACTTTACGCCAGGCTTTATTTATAGTGTAAGAAGTTACCTCTTCCCAAGAAGCTCCAATATTTTCGACAGCCTTGATAATATCAAAACTCCTCCAGATTTCCTTAATTGATAATCGTTTATCTTTATTCAATGCTGTAATATCGTCCAAACGTTCAACAATTTTTTTAAATGTTCGACGTAGATAATATGATTTAAAGGTAGCAATCACGCCTTGGTCCATGGGTTACAGCAGGGAAGTAGTATTCGGCGGCAAGAAGAGCACTTTAACACTTTCGTCGATATCGTCGAGAGTTGACGGATGGCCTGGAGCATTATCGACTAGCAGCAAAATTTTGTGCGATAAGTTTTGTCGTCGTACAATATTCTTTGGCAGCAGGACAAAATTCAGTTTTGAACCATTTGCTGAATAATGCTGACGTCATCCAACCTTTTTTACTATGGCTGCAAATAACAGGCAGATTGACTTTTGAAATATAAAGCTCTCGAGTTTTCGGAATGATCGACTAATAGAGGCTTGAGTTTAAAGTCCCCTGCTGCATTTCCACCTAGAAGAAGCGTTAGCCTATCTTTGGAGACCTTGAAGCCTGGTGTTGTAGCTTCTTCCCTGCTTATGAATGTTCGTGATGGTAGACGATTCCAATAAAGCCCTGTCTCGTCAACGTTGAAAACTTGTTTCGAGCTAAAACCACCTTCATCGATAATCTTCTTAAATGTAGAAGCACGAAACCTCCCTGCTTCTTTGCTATCAGCGCTTGCGGCTTCTTCACATAATATTACGCTATGTGGACTATATCTCGATTTGAATTTTTCAAACCATCCTCGGTTTGCATTGAAATTCAAAGGTTCATTTTCATCTATGAGGCCACAGAACAAACTTTTCGCTTTTTTTTGAATGATCGCTGTTGAAATTGATAAATATTTCTGGTTCAAATTAAGAATCCACGTGTACAGCATTTTTCCCAACTTTTCCAATACAGGTGGCCTGTTTTTTGTGATGGTAGTACTACTCGTTGAGGAAATGCCAGCGTTGATGCTATCACGAATTTTTCCTGCGTTCTGTTTCTGTTGATGCACTCAATCCTACTAACGTAGCAATTTGAGAGGGCCTCTCGCCTCCGTCTAATCGTTTTATGACTTTCATCTTGATTTTAAAATTTCGCTTGTCTCGGTTTCTTATTCTTAAACTTACTGTGTCTTTTATCCATCTGACCCTAATTTGTTTTCTGTTGAAACCATTTAAGCACTAATGAAACAAAAATGAAATGCAGTAGGAGCTTAAATAATCCTGATTGATTCGCGAAACAATGAAAACCTTCACACGCTTTCAATTTCCATTTAATACTTATTTGCTAATATGCTTCTGTTTTCATGAAAACTTCTATGCCCTAATACATCCTTGTATTTTTTGTTTGTATTTATTATCACTCTGATTCGATATGTTAATAATCTAAGAAATAGAGATGCTCGAAGATTGACTGCCAAGCATAGCAGGTCAACATCGGACGGACAATCACGTCGTTGCGGCATTCTTCCATTCTACCAGTCGAAAATAGCTTCAAACCGCGTTGTAAGTCGAAGCAAAAAACGTCGTAACTCGAAGCATAGTCCTTAATTTTTCATGCGTTGTAAGTCGAAATGGCGTAAGTCGAAGCGTCCTAAGTCGAGGGATACCTGTATTTGCCCCAAATTCTTTTCTTTTTTCTAAAATTTCGTTTTCGTGTTCATCATATACAGTTGTGAATTTCATATCTGCTAATATTTTGGTCTCACTTCTCGTAATTCTAATATTTTTGTGTAGTCAGCATTTTCTTGTTCAAAATAATTCAGTAGAGTTTCGATACTTTCTATGGCCTTTGAATGAGGATTTTTTTATTTGGTCGTCTCTATTAAGATTTCTTTTTCACTGTCTGATTCTGGTTGATGTTCAAATGTAGAAGTGTCACTTTTATTCAACTCAGCTTTTTCCATATCACTTAATTTTTCATATCCTGTCAAATTTTCAACTAGATTAAGCCAATCAATCATGTCCGCCTGATCAACATAAGTGAAACCTGGAGCTGACTGAGCCATAGCTAAAAATTCGTCAACTTGTTTTTCAGCAGCCAAAGCTTCTAATGTAAGGTCAATAGAAGACTGAAGTTCAGAGTCGAGAGCTTTGGCCCATGCCAATTTTAATATCGAATTCGGTAAATCATTCCAATCTTCACAAATAGCAAAAATTGCGTCTTTTACTCCCCATTTTTTACAAAATTTCTTGAAGATTTTCTTTTTATGCCACTTCAAGGAGAAATCGTAAAAAAAATTCTTGTATTGCCTTTTCAAACTAGAAATAACTCCCTGGTCCATAGGCTGAATCAGTGAAGTAACATTTGCGGGCAAAGCCTAGTACACAGTTCGATTCAGAATAGAAAATTCTGCATGTCTCCACATTTGGTAAATAATTTGCTGTTGAAAATTTGACAATGGAGACTAGTGGAAACAAGTGGAGATTAAGAAAGTCAAAGTCATTTACACTTTTGACTCTTCAAATTGTCGGCTGCTGTTGATGATGGCCACAACTTCAATGACAGTTTCAATGACAGCCATTGCCAAACGTCAACTTTCTGCATCAAAAGAAATGTCGAAACAATTAAAATTTAAGTCTGAAAAGTGTGGAGAGTACTTGGTGCTGCGGTGCTGCCATCTACCGAGTTCCTTGATTCTGCGCAGAAAACTGTGTACTGCTTCTGCAGAATTGAGTCTGAAATTCTGTGCGGAATTTCTGCAACTGCAGAATTTTCATACAAATTTCTGCGCCGAACCGAACTGTGTACTAAGCTTAAGAAATGAATGAAAAGCGAGTCGTCATCAGATTTCAAAATTGACCGACCAGGAGCGTTGTCATGAAGTAGTACTACTTTTTGAGGAAACCCTTGTTTTTCCAGATGATCGCGCACGGAAGGCACAATTTTCTCGCTAAACCACGCCGTAAATATCGCTTGATTCATCCAGGCTTTGCGATGATTGTAGTAATCACAAGGAAGACTCCTTACTTCGGTTCCCGTAAATGACCGTGGTTCTTTAGCTTTTCCTATTACAGCTAACTTTATTATGTCTGTCCCAGCGGCGTTAAAACAAGTTAAAACTGTCAATCTCTCTTTGCTGGACGTATGATTTTTTCGATTGTAAAGCTAGTGTTTTAGAGGGCAATATCTTACAAATAAACCAGTTTCATCGGCATTATAAATTTGTTCTTCACACAAATTAAATTCACTCTCTAAAGCAGCAAAGTTTTCATTAAAAAATGTTGCAGTAACAATATCGTCGCTCAGACCCCCTTGAATCTCGAGTTGCCTAATACCGCGATGTTTTTCAAAATTACTAAGCCAACATTGCGAAGCGGAGAAAGGCTCAGCAATTTTTAACTCTTTATAAAACCATAGAGTGGAAATGGGAAATCCTTCTGACCATTTTTGCTTGAACCACTGGTAAACGGCTCTATCGAGTTCCACCATTCTTGATGTCTTCAACGTTTTCCGGGAAAAATAAGAAGCAATTGATTCCGCCGAACAAACGAATTGCAGACTGTCTTTTCTATTTTTATTGAATCCCGGATCGCACATTCTATATTTTATGGCGACTTTTTTTTACACTTTCTTCTTTATCACCAACGCAATTTATAATTTCAACTTTTCTTCGAGTGGTAAAACGGTACGCTTAAGTTTTGTAGACATTTTAGATGCGTACAGTTCAAATTATTGAACAACACTGAAATAAGATGTTACCTCGTAAAATGTTAGGGGAAGAGTTTCGCTGAATTTTCCAACGTGAACATTAGACGGAGGATTCTTTTTAAAAGTGTCAACACCATAAGTTCACACACAATTATTTTTCAGAAATGATTCATTTCTCATATGTTCAAGTACTTATTCCTCCACCGTTCAGGTACATATAAATTTTATTAGAACATTCGAACACACGATTGAAAATTGAAGACAAAATGAATACATTGATGAAAAAAGGAAATCCCTGGTTAATCAGGAAAATTAAAAAAAAACATAGAGGAAATAACCCCGGTTAATCGAAGACCCGGATAATCGAACCCCGGATAATCGAACCCCGGATAATCAAGGTTCTACTGTATATGGATGACAGTGCTCATTAGGCGGCCTCTAAACGGAAAGGCTACCTCTTATCTGAGACAGGACTCAATAAACGTCACATTTTAACGATAACACACAAAACTAACACATAACTGAAGAGCCCAATATAGCGAAGCAACAAATCGGTGCTCGCGTAGGTTATAAAAACCCGAAAAATGTCCCAGAACACCCTCCCTTAGCATAACAAGAATTTATATACTTATAAAAACTAATCAAGAAGATGTAAATGATTAAAACAACTCACTCCATAAATATTCCTACAAACAATGAAAACACTCTGAAAATAATGGAAAGAAATATGTGCTAACAAAACAAATCACAGAATGTGACAAAAGCAGAAAAAGTGGAATCCAACCACACTGGAAGGGAAGGGTAATATCATTTAGTAGGTTTTCCTTTCTCTTTATGGCCCGCCTAATCTCAAGGCATTCTAGGTAGTCTAGCTTTTTCCCTTTGTTTATTTTATGTAGGATGCTAATATTGTTAATGCTAAAATTATGACCTGTATCTAAAATATGTTGGGCTATCCCAGAATTTGGATTTACCTCTCTAGTTGCTTTGATGTGCTCATTGTATCTAATTTTAAAGCTCCTGCCTCCTCCTACCTACCTGTATGATGAGTCCTTTGTCCTCAAGCGTGATGATGTTCCTTATAAATTCCTGGTGTGTTAAGATGAGGTGGGCTTGGTGCTCCCTCCGTTCCTTGTGCATTGATGATGTCGTCTTCTTTATGGTTGGCTTCTTTGTAGTATTCCTGTGCAATTTCCCTTAATATTCCTCGGGGAAAGTTTTGTGCCGCTAATACCGTTGATATGAAGTGGGTGCCAATCTTCTGGAACGGTTCTACATTTTCTGTCATTATTTTGGAGATGTATGTTCTTTTAGCGTTATCGATGATGTAGTGATTTTTAATTGGTAGGGGAAAGTGGGGCAGATTCGCACGATTTTTCCTTTTTTGCTGAAAATAAAAAAACCAACAGCTCTTTCAAACAAACTAGTATGCAGTTGAATAGTCACAATATTAGGCTTTTAAAATAGTGTAGGTTAAAGTTGATACGATATACCATATTTGTGTAATGAAAATTTTTGTAGAGGAACTGAAAATGTACGAATGTACCCCTTATGGAAGGTACATTCGTACATAGTGTGGGGCACATGCGTACATAATGGGGAGCCTCCGTTCATGAGCAAAATAAAGAACAAATTTACTGACAATTATCATTTATTAGCAAAAATATAGAGATCAAATTGACACAGCTTTATTATTTTTGAGAACTAAATAACATTTCTTGGCTGTACAAACACAAAATAAAAAACAACTAAAAATAACATCATTCTGAAAACAAGCTTTGAAAATTACTGCACATTGTAAGCTGAGAGGTCTTTAGCAAAGCTGAAGATACTACTGGTCCTTGCTGTAGAAGCAGATATGGGTTGCGGTAGTATTGAAACTACATCTGAGAAGTAAACTGTTCCTTCATCTTTGATGTTTGGAAAGACAAATTTCCAAGAACCATCCTTTTTCCTTAAAAATGAAACCTTGTATTCGATAGAGCAGTATTTGGTAGCCACCTGTCCGACGTAATACAAAACTGACTGTTTTTTTTAAACTTAATTAACAAAAAGGTTCCTTCTGTTATAGTTTCCGCTAACACGGGAGTTTCGATTTCGATATCAGATTCTTCAAACACTACCTCATCGATGGGAGAAGTAGAGCTTTCTCTTATACTTATTTCAGTATCACTCTCACTATCAGTCTCGATTATGGTTTTCTTCTTTCTTTTTGGATTTGCTGTCTTATTTGTTTCTGATAACAAACTCAGGACACGCTTTATTTCTCTTGCCTTCCTTTTTTGTTCTTGCTCCTTTTTCTTAACTTCTTTAGCTTCTTCAATTTCTTCAAGTCTATTCTTTTCTGGTGTGTTAGTATAAATTCGCGATTTACCTAGTTGTTTTCCTTTTTTGATTTTGTAGACATATTTTTATTTACTTTAGGGTATGGTCGAACCATCTCGGGAGTTACCGGTCCTTTGGAAGTTGATGCTGTATGAATATCGCAATTAAGTGGCTGTTGCGGAGAATTAGGCAATGGAGGCGATGAAATCGGTTGTGTGTCGATGGATGGATCAGTATCTTCTGGCATGGTTGGAACAATATTCTCTTGTAAACCTGCTATGGAGGATGACTGGTAAACCTGAACGGCCGCAAAATCATCGTCGCTGAATATAAGTTTGTTGAATGGCCATATTCCTGTATTTTCAAAAGCACTTGTAATGTTTTTACCGGTAAAAGTTTGAAAATAGGCTATTTTAGCTAATTTTGGAATATTGTAAATATTAATCGTTTTTCCTGGATTATTTAGATGCCAATCGTTAAAAGCAATCTTTAATTTTGACTTAAAAGGCCCAAATACGCCCACATCCAATGGTTGGAGGCGGTGTGTTGTGTGTGGTGGGAATGACAGGTATACTATCCCGTTTTCTCGGGCATAATTTACAGCATCTATTGAGATATGACTTTCATGGTTGTCGGCTAGGAGTAAAATAGGGTTCGCTTTGGAGCACAGCGTATGCTTCTGGATGTGCCTTAGAACTTCAACAAATATATTAGTATTTATCCATCCGCTCCTATTAGAAACTCCTAAGCTGCCTTCTGGAGAACCATCCATAAAATGATCCTTGAAATGGACTCTAGGGAATACAAATAATGGTGCGATGGTGTTCCCGTTCGCCGAAATTATGCCTCCAAAAGTAACTAGCTCTCCTCTTTCAGCAGAAACAAGTTGGCCGATTTGTTTTTGCGTTTTTTCAGCAAGTACTTTGGGCGTGTTTAAAACAGTGGATATGCCAGACTCATCAAAATTAAAAATCCGACCACCAGTAAATTTATAATTATCCAAGATATTTTCTAGGTTTCGGTAAAAATCATTTACGGCTACCTTATTGAAACCATACGATCTAGCTGCGCTAGTGTTCTCAGGTTTTCGCAAACTTAAATTTGGGTTACGTTTACGGTAACCCTCCAGCCAATCCTTTCCTGCTATTTTGTTGCGATTCCAGCTAGGTGAAAAATTAAGTTTGTTTGCAAGTGCATATTCGTAGGCAAGCCTCTTCAAATTCTCAAGTGTTAATCCATAGTGCATTCTTGAGCATTCTGTGATATATTTGTTTAAAAGAATCTCTTCTGCGATAGAAAATACTTGATTTGCAGTATACTTGGAACCAAAAGATCTTTCGGCAATGTTGTGATCGCCAAATGTTTTTTTTTGAACCTTCTTAATACGACTTTCAAGAGTTGATGGCTTGACGCCGAATTTATCAGCAGATTTTCGAATAGATAATGTTTTATCCAAAACTTCTTGTATCGCAGATTTCATTGCCTCTTCATCCACATCTCCACTTCTGGTCCCCTTTCGCTTGTAATTTCGTACCATAGTTCTGGGATAATATAATTATTCAAAATAAATGTAAATTAGAATGCATGAGTTTACAGAGATTTCAATAAAAATAATAAAAACCCTTAATGACTGCTTTGGGTCACATTCGTACTGTACGAATGTACCCGACACCTGTATGTACGAATGTTCCCCAAAGCGACCAACAATGGTTTTTGTTATTTTTATTGAAATCTGTTAATAACATCGCATAACTAGAACACCCACAGTAAAATAACACGTCACCTTATGAACAAACGGAACTACTATAAAATTTCAGCAAAAACTCACTACCGTTAACCCAAGTTGAAGTCACATGAAAAAAATACTTCTGCACTGAAAAAACACACAACGATTTGTCCAGGCAAAGTCAGCAATAGCACTGTTGCCTCAATTCACGAGCTAACTGTGTGCAAATGCACGAGTCTTCCATGCAAGCGCGAACATGTCAATGTGAATAGTTTTCTTATTACAGCCACAGTACGAATGTGCCCCATGTGCGAATCTACCCCACCTTCCCCTACACTGAGAGAAATTTTGTTGTAAAACCATTAAAAGTACTAATGAATCAAATTACTTCAAATATGATAATGCTTCATTAACATTTCCGCTAAAAATAAAAAGATGTCTGATTGGGTTGGGTTACGAAAATCATAAAGCCTCACTTTAGTTTTTATTAGACTTCATTGTTGAAATATATGCACTGTCATGTTATTTTTATAGATTTATTCATTGCATCGAAATGAAGTCTCATTGAACACTGATAAGACGTTTCATTTATTTGTTACGCAGTATTGTAAATGTTGCTATCATTATTACTGATTCAAAAGGATTCTTTTTGAAGTAATATGATCTTATAGATGCAAGCTACAGCCAGAGATGCCATTCTTTGCCTTTCAAAAATATTTAATAGATATCAGTAATGAAAATGAAAACAGTACGAACATACGAATCCAAATAATTTATTTGTCTTTCTTTTTATGTAATTACATAAATTCTTATAGTTCTAAGTATTAAATATTTTTTTAATGTAATAAGTAAATGACAAATTCATATAATTTTGTTTCGAAAATAAATCTTTCCTGTGTTCAAAGTATATGTAGAGGAGGCCTACTGAATGCCTCTATTTTTTTCAATATAACATGTCCTGTATAAGTTAATACTTCATATGACTGATAATGCTCATTAAAATCATTCAATTTAATTTCTTCACATACAACATATACCCTAGAGTGTAAGTGAAGAAAAAAGTTTAATTTAAATAATTTGGTGTTAATAAAATTGGGAATTGATAGATAATAGTTTGTCTTATAGACTTACTCGTGGTAGTTTATGTATTTTGATACATTAATGGCTGTCAGGTTCATACTTTCAGTATTATGTAATTTACATTCTGAGAGGTCAACATAAGACAAATCACAGGCTTTGAAAGCCTTGAAGCTGGAAAAAAGTTGATTGCAATTATATTGTTTGCAAGTTAAAATGCTGCTAGAGGATAAGAAATGAAAGTTTTTGAAATGATTTATGAGTGCCATAGTTGTATCAATATTCTTCGAACATTTGTAGCAAAAAAACATTTTTAAAAGGAATTTAGAAACGAAATTAATGAAGATATTTTAGATATTGGAACTCTCTCTCTATTTCGAAAAAAAATTTGTTTAAATAGCCATGGACCATAGCAAACAGCGGGATATTCTAAATGTAATACTTGAAATATTTGGAAGCAACTTTGTATACAAGAGAGGTAAGAGCTATGCTTTTGCAGTACCTTGTCAAAGTAGACGTAGTAGCAGAAACTATTTCCAACACTTTCTCCAACTATAATGATGAATGGCTGCAGTGTTAAACCTTGATTGAAGTATTTAGAGTGTAATCCTGCTATCCTTCGATCCAGATCGTTGACTGTTAGCTATATGCAAAGTGAAGCTCTCAATCGCATCGCTAATGGTTGGCTCTCTCTTGGTGCTTACTACGTTTCCGCGGGAACTTTTAAATCTTTTTGTTGGTAAAATAACTGTATTTAGCAGTACAGACAAAATGTAATCCTCGTTATCTGTAAAATAATATAGCTAGAGCTAAATTGAAAACTATTCGAAAAAAATGTTTACTAATATTGGATGTATTTTGTAAACTTGATAGCAACTCCTGGCACGCTTTGTCATGAACGTTAATTTGGTAGTACGCTTTTATTTTCGTCTTAAACGTATCCCACTTACTGAATAGTAGATGTTCTTTTCCCGGAAAAAGTAGTTTGAAGTCGATTTTCATCTGAGAGATTTGTAATGATTTCTGGAAACATTCAAACTATACGGGTGGTAAAAGTTACTTACTAAATCTACTGCATTAGTGTGAGTTAGCAGAGGTCATTCCTTTACAAATTCGAAATTGGAAAGCTTTTGACATTTCAATTCCCTCTGCCGTAATTGGAACGTTTGTGACCATTTGTCTTTACCTTCTTGCCAGTCAGATATTTCTCGAGCAAGAACAGCTTTTAATGCCACCGAAATTGTTTCATCGATTTCTTGCCAACTTTCAGATGATTTTTCAGCTTGCGATGAACTGCTTCTGTTTATAGGACTTTCAGAGTCAGTTTTCCTAATCTTTGCGCAGCTGTTGATATATTTGTTATATAATTTTCCGCCAGGTTTTCGTCGTTTGACTCAAGCAAAGAAATAAGAATCCTGATAATAATGATAGATAATTTCCTTCATATTTACGCACTAAGAATTTTACTTCGTCGGGAAAAATAGATTTCACTTCGTTCAATATAATAGGAAAATCTTTGGGTGTAAGCTTCTTGCAGTTATATTGAACGTCTTCCAATACAATTGATATCAGGTCATTTCTTCGCTTATCGTCCAATGCTGAATTGTTTTTATAAAACTCGAGGACGGATTTTCCCTTTTGGGTTTCAGCGATTAAATCTGATAACTTCTGCAAAACCAAAATGTTTTATTAGCACAGTTCATGCAATTAATATAGCTCTTGTTAATTTTTGTACACACCTTGGAAAGTTTAGACGAAGTTATATTTCCCAAAGATAATTTGTTGTTGCATCCAACTTTTGACTGCACCGATAGAGTTTCGTCATCAATGTCAAAATATAGTGCATACACTTTAAACTTTGTTGATCAAATGAGTCGATTATAATCCACATCACCATCACACCATCGTAAGCCATTGATATTAGTCACATCAAAATCATTTTGACGACGCGCTTTCGGGTATAACTCCTGATAAGGATATGGTGGAGCAAAATGATGAACCACAGGTAAAGTTGATTCAAAAGGTAAAACAGCTAGTTCTTTTACAAAATATTGACCGTTTCCCCCGCACACAAACTGGATGTCTATAATAACTTGTGCCATGTCTCACTGTTACACGGTTTGCAATGAAATGAAAGAAATGTTTAGAGTAGTGGCGCTTATATTTTATTCCAACAACTATTCAAATTTCATCATATGATCTAAAAGTAATTGTTTAATTTCATAACAAGGCAAACATCACTTAACAACTTATTTACATGATATGAATATCTAAACTATAAAATGCAAATATGTATAAAATTTTAATACAATAAAAATGGATAATATTTATTCTCTATACAAAAAACTGTAAGTGTTACCATAGCAGTCTGATCTACACCTTTTGAAAACCATAAGGGTAAGAGAAATATTCATCCGAAACAACTCTTTTGTCAAAAGTAAATCTCAGGAGTTTTTTTTCGGGTTCTGATACAACAACACCTGGACGCTTTCGCTTGCTTTTACGTTCGGTCGTCACATGTACACCATCAGATAAATCATCTTCCAAAACTAAAGATTTTAAACATTCAAAATTTACAACTATTGAGTTTTCGAAATTAAGAGTTATGCCTTTGCATTTAACCACATGTTCGGGACCATGTTCAGTTTCAATTTTTAAACCATATGTCTTAGGGCCTGTACTCACATATTCCGATATATAAGCATCAGAACCATAACATGCCACCTCATTGGTCAAATCACCCAGGAAGTCAGAGATTGCAAAATTCATGGGTTTGTCTTTACTATCCACAAATATGACACTGTCTGTATCACAGTAGAGAATCGATGAACCCAGTTTTTCCAATAGTTCGTATAATTTAATTCTAGCCAGTGCCGTTGTATAAGCTGCGATAGGTATGTTTGCATGTGGCAAAGTTCTCAGATTTTCTTCTACATATTTCCATGTAACCCACATGTTATCATTATCAACCGGGTAAATTGAACAAATTTCTACACCTGGTGATTGGAGAAGCTCACAAAATTGTTTGAAATTATGAATCACTTTAGTGTTTGTTTGATCATCCCTTTGACCGAACTTGCCCCACAATGAGTTTAAACAAAGTTTGGCAATATTACGTCGACCAGAATTTTTTTGAATTTGGTTTTTATCAAGAACAATACATTCCTTCCTTTCGTATGATTCAATAAAATTATCTTTAAGCTCATCTGTTATATATTCATTACCCCAGCCACTAGCCATTTGTTTAATTTTCAAAAAAATATTAACATATTCTGTAAATAATCCGGCTGTCTTTGCGTTAGGGTTGTACACTGTGTATTCATATTTCCATACTTCATATACTTTCATGACTTTGTACCCTCTTTTTACAGCTAAGGCTATTTCAGGAATTACCCATGTACCTGTGAGTTTTCGCTCATCGTCTGAATGATCGCAACTTGAAACTTTATTCTTCTCGGCACATTTTTTACAGAGTGTGAAATACAATTTATTGTTGTTTTTCAAGGGTAACACAGGAATGAAAAGGTCGTTGGGAGCAATTACATGGCATTTAATGAAACCATGCATTGAAAGAATTTCATGTATAGGAGGTATATTGTCATTTCGAAATATCTCAGGATGCTTTATGGGGTACGGTGCGTATTTGTTGATATACGGGTACAGACTGGTAAAGTCTAAATAACGTATTACCTCTCCCTCTTTTGCTTTATGGTATAATTTGAATACCTCAGTACGACCTCCAAATAGAGCATCCCGCACACATAGTGGTGGCTTTATATCATTATAATATTCCCGCAATTTTTCATTTAAAACACGGTCTTTATTTAGTACTTTTTTCAATTCACATTCCCACGAATATACCAGATTATATCCATTTCTCCTTATCGCCTCGATACGTCTTTGTGTGCTTTCATATCTTTGATTTATTGTTTCTAAACCCAACGAGCTATTTTCAATCGTTTCTTGAAATTTAAAGCAATCTCTACAACCGTGATAATAACAGCCGAAGAACTCAAAGACAGTATTTGATTCTTTATGAAAGCCGTCGACATAGAATCCACACTTATCCAACTTTAACTCACCATTGTTGTTTGCGGAGATTATCAAGCCGCTAGTTTGTAAATTTTTCCAAGCCAGCCACTTACAAGAAATTACGGAATGTGTTTTACTTTTGAAATAGCCTTTTTTAGGTATTACGCCTAGGATATTTTTTTCAAGATATTTTTTCCGAAAAACTAGCATACATGTCGATGCAATTGTGAGACTTTCTATTAAGGGGTTCACATCGGTCATTTTAATAAACTCATCCATAAACCTTATACATCCTCGTCGTAAAATATCAACATCATTTACACAATATCGCACACAACTCATTTCTATTATTGAAAATATCTTGTGTTTTTGTATTGTACCATTTTAAAAAGGTCATCCTTTCTTTAGGTTTCATTGTATCGCAACCGTACATTTCTGGTGGTGGGTATTTACCGATATAATTTATATTCTCCTCGGTATTGAAATAATAAGGATAGTAACCTTTAGCACTGTCTTCAATATCGAAAACTTGTGGAAACTTAGAAAGTGGAAACGGCAGGAAATTTAAAGAGTCAACAAATGAAACTTGTTCACATGTCAACTTCATAATTTTGGTTCCATTCATTAAAGGTTCAATATGTTTTTTCCTAGCTATTAACTCCGAAATCAAGAAATGACCATCATAGCCTTGTAGATTATGTGCATAGCAATATACGTTGCAAACATACGGTCTGGGTATTAAACAATAGTCTAGAAACCTTTGCACAACAGAGGATTGATCACATGTATCACATGGTTGTTTAATATCTTCATCTTGATAACAGTTGTGACAAATATGTTGTGCTACAATTAGATTTGCAACATGTACAAAAGTTGAAGAGCTGTCTCCATACAGGCCGTCTTGAGTAGTTTCACAATCAAAAAATATTATGAGAAACTTTTTATCCTTTCTACCTATGTAGGGTTTTATAAAACAGTTATGTTCGGACGGTTGTATTTTTGAACACATCTGACAGAAGTATTCGTCACATTGATGTTTGAGTCCTTTCCTGTATGTAAAATTTATAAATTTTGTGCAAAATACACATATCTTGAAAGTGTCACATACAGTTTTTCCTCTGAACTTTTTATCTAAATGGTTAGCGAAACATAGCGGTCCTCTAAACCCACGATTACACTCGCTACAGTCAACCATTTGTGATACATACACGCAGGGTGGGAATGTGATACAGTACGGACATTTCATTTCACATTTATGAAACGAATGATTTGAAACTTTATAGCAATAGTTACAAATATAACTTTTGGAAAACAATCCGGTGACCGATTTTATGACGTAAAAATGTTTTGTACTCTCGAAATAGAAGAGGTAAATTTTTTTTGCTGTTATATCCTGTAGCGGAATTTTAAAAAGGATGGAACTCGAATCTCGAATATTATCGAAAACAACAATTTGATACCCACATAAGTATTTTTGAAATTTATAAAGATCTAGGATGTTGCACCCATTCTCACTGATTACCACTTTGGCATTTTTACACAATTGATCAGCCTTCAAATCCAAAGATTGTAAAATGACTGAATTATTAACACGGCTTATATTACCCTCGACCATTTCTATTGCGTAACAAATACACCTTGGTAAACATGAAAGATCGTCAGCTTTAGTGGTTTTACCCGCATCCACTAATACTTTTTTCCTTTTTAAAAGTTCATCATCATCTGTGTACTTTTTATTTATACGCCCCCCACCGAAAGGAATGTTTACGACATCCGCATGGAACTGAATGATATCATCCGAAAGAAATTTAGTGTTTGATTGATTGACATTTGCTATAAGACCCATTATGTATTTCCCATTAATTTCCTGAACAGGCTTTAAACTTGACCATATGGGTTTAACGTGTGGTGATTTTGGGAGTGTTATTTTTAAGCTCATTTTACATTTCGAATTGGTATTACCAAGAATGTCTGCAATTATCTTATCAAATATTTTTTCTAAAGCACTTAAGGGATCAACGGCTATATTGGCGAAGTCCTTTATCTGAAAACTTAAGGTGACACCTGTGACGTTAAATTTTTTAAATTGCTTCTCTTTCCTGGAAATTATTCGAAACGATCTTGATATATTGCTTGAGCCACCCCCTTGTTGATTACCTTCACCAACACATTCTTGTTGAACATCATTAGAGCTGTAGGAGTTTTCATTATTTACCAAAAGATTAAATGTTTCGTTTAGCAAACCATTTGAAAACGACAGGTGATGTAGCTTTGAAAACTCTATCAACTGTAGTAAAAACCTGTATCTCTCATCTAATGTCGGATAAATATTTCCATCCCTAAATTTATTTGTTGTATTCCTCAACCAGGTAATACAATCTTCAAAACTTGATGCTAACGCAATTTTAAAATCGTTAATTATTTTATCCTTTTTTTTATTTACTTACTATTTGACGTTATTAAAACTAATACACTATCTTAAACTATTTATTAATTTTATTAGCTTCATTTTCTCCGCTCCAGTTGCTATCGGTATTATTTTGTGAAGCTCAGCCCTCTGCTGACGCAACTTCACCTGACGTCCACCACGCTTCTTTTTTTTGGAGGGATGCGTTGACGTAGGTGCAGGCACGAACTTTTTGCGCTGCAACCGTCTTTGCAGCTCCTCAACCGTCAGAGGTTGAGGTCCTGGGAGAGGTGACGCCCCCCTCACCTTTACAGGCTGTTGGTACTCCGTTGCGGCTCCTGACGCAGCTTCTTCACCCTGCTCGGCTTCTGCGGCTCCTGACACAGCCTCTTCTAGCTGCTCGGCTGCTGCAACCCCAGCCAAAAATTTTTGCGGCCGTGGGGATGTCAATGGACGAATATCTCTTTCGATATTCCTCTGTCGTTATTTTTTTAGGAATTTTTTTACCAAACATCCTAAGCTGACGTATAGTCAGCTGCAATGTAGGCCTTGTGGGGCCGAAATTTTTAAAAATTATAAAATTTGCT
>OZ012659.1:86023981-86071251 GCA_963942545.1 Oxycera nigricornis
AACCAACGACAACGCAAAACAACAAAAAAAAGAAGCGCGGTGGGCGATTGGTCAAATTACGACAACAAAGGGCTGAGTTACATCGCATCATACCCCTGACGTTTGGGGAGGAAAAAAATAGTTTAATTAGGATTTTAAGAACTTTAAAATAGTGAATTAGTTTTAATTGTATAAAATAGAGACAAGTAAATTTATATAAAAATAAAAAGATGGAAAATATAATTAGAGATTTTAAAATTGTGCTAGCATCTAGCTTTGAAGATTGTATTACCTGGTTGAGGAATACATCTGTTAAATTTAGGGAGGGAAATATTCATTCGACAGTAGAGCAAAAGTACAGATTTTTATTACAGTTAATAGCATTTTCAAATCTACATCACACGTCGTTTTCAAATGTTTTGTTAAGTGATATAGTAAATCTTTTGAATGAAGACATGTCCAGGTGTAATCATGTTCAACAAGGTAATATTGCGAAAATTAATCAACAAGGGGCTGGTTCAAGTGATGTATCGAGGTCGTTTAAAATTATTTCTCGGAAAGAGAAGTTATTTAAAAAGTTTAACGTCACAGGTGTCACCTTAAACTTTCAAATTAAAGGTTTTACTAATAACACTGATAGCCCTTTTAGTGCGCTGGAGAAAATTTTCGATAAGGTACTCGAAAACATTGGTGCCAACGCAAATCCCGGGTGCAAAATGAGTTTTGCAATAACACTCCCGCAATCACCACACGTTAAACCCATATGGTCAACTTTAAAGCCCATTCAGGAAATTAATGGTAAATATATAATTGGCCTTATAGCGAATGTTAACCAGTCCAACACTAAATTTCTTTCGGATGATATCATTCAGTTCCATGCGGATATCGTAAACATTCCTTTCGGCGGGGGGCGCGTAAATAAAAAGTACACAGATGATGCTGAGCTTTTAAAAAGGAAAAAAGTTTTAGTAGATGTGGGAAAAGCCGCTAACGCTAATGATCTTTCATGCTTACCTAGGAGTATTTGTTATGCAATGGAAATGGCTGAGGGTAATATAAATCGTTTAAATAATTTAGTCATTTTACAATCGCTAGATTTGAAGGCTGATCGATTATGTAAAAATGCCAAAGTGGTAATTGGAGAAAATGGCTGCAACATCCTAGATCTTTATAAATTTCAAAAATACTTAAGTGAGTATCAAATAATTGTTTTTGACAATATTCGAGATCCACATTCCATTCTTTTTAAAACACCACTACGGGATATAACAGCAAAAAAAATTTACCTATTCTATTTCGAGAGTACAAAACATTTCTACGTCATAAAATCGGTCACAGGTTTGTTTTCGAGAAGCTATGTTTGCCGTTATTGTGATAAAGTTTCAAATCAGTCGCTTCATAAATGTGAAATGAAATGCCCGTATTGTATAACATACCCGCCCTGTGTATTTGTATCTCAGATGACTGAATGTAAAGAATGTAATCGTGGTTTTAGAGGGCCTTTATGTTTCGCTAACCATTTGGATAAAAAGTTGAGTGGTAAAACTGTATGTGACACTTTCAAGATTTGTGTATTTTGCACAAAATTTATAAATTATACATACAGAAAAGGACACAAACATCAGTGTGATGAATACTTCTGCCAGATGTGTTCAAAAATAGTACCATCCCAACATAGCTGTTTTATAAAACCGTACATAAGTAGAAAGGATAAACAGTTTCTATTAATATTTTTCGATTGTGAAACTACCCAAGATGGACTGTATGGAAATAGCTCTTCATCTTTTGTACACGTTGTAAATCTAATTGTAGCCCAACAGATGTGTCACAATTGTTATCAAAATGAAGATATCAAACTACCTTGTGATAGATGTGGTGTTAGACAACATATATTTGAAAAAGGTGATCAATCATCTGTTGTGCAAAGTTTTCTAGATTATTGTTTAATGCCTCGACCAAATGTGAGCAACGTATATTGTTATGCACATAACTTACAAGGCTATGATGGTCATTTTCTGATTTCGGAGTTAATAGCAAGAAGAAACAATGTTAAGCCTTTAATGAAAGGAGCCAAAATTATGAAGTTGACATGTGAGCAAGTTTCATTTGTTGACTCTTTAAATTTCCTGCCATTCCCACTATCCAAGTTTCCACAAGTTTTCGATATTGAAGACAGTACTAAAGGCTACTATCCTTATTATTTCAATACTGTAGATAATGCAAATTATATCGGTCCATACCCCCCACCTGAAATGTACGGTTGCGATACAATGAAGCCTAAGGAAAGAATGGATTTTCTCAATTGGTACAGTACAAAAACGCTATCTACCTTCAATAATAGGAATGAGTTGGTAAAATACTGTGTAAATGATGTTGATATTTTACGACGAGGTTGTGTAAGATTCATGGTTGAATTTATTAAATTGACCAATGTGAACCCTTTAGTAGAAAGTCTCACAATTGCATCGACCTGCATGCTGGTTTTTCGAAGAAATTATCTTGAGAAAAATACCTTGGCTGTAATGCCTAAGAACGGTTATTTCAAAAGCAAAACACATTCCATTATTGCCTGTATGTGGTTGGCCTGGAAAAACTCCCAAACTAACGGCCTGCTAATCTCAGCAAACAACAACGGTGAGTTAAAGTTGGATAAGTGTGGGTTATATGTCGACGGTTTTCATAAAGAATCAAATACTGTCTATGAGTTCTTTGGATGTTACTATCACGGTTGTAGAGAATGCTTTAAATTTCAAGAATCGGGGGAAAATAACCTTCA
The DNA here is from genome assembly GCA_963942545.1 of Oxycera nigricornis. Lineage (NCBI taxonomy): Eukaryota > Metazoa > Arthropoda > Insecta > Diptera > Stratiomyidae > Oxycera > Oxycera nigricornis. The sequence continues at coordinate 86,026,737 of OZ012659.1, forward strand.
GACCTTAGAAACTTTAAATCAAAGATATGAAAGTACACAAAGACGTATCGAGGTAATACGGAGAAATGGATACAATCTAGTATATACGTGGGAATGTGAATTTCAAAAAGTACTAAATAAAGACAGGTTTTTATATGAGAAATTGCGGCGATATTATAATGATATTAATCCTCCACTATGTGTGCGGGATGCTCTATTTGGAGGTCGTACTGAGGTGTTCAAATTATACCATACAGTCAAAGAAGGAGAGGTAATACGTTATTTGGACTTTACTAGTCTTTATCCGTATATTAACAAATACGCACCGTACCCCATAAAACATCCTCAGATATTTCGAAATGATAACATACCCCCCATACATGAAATTATTTCAATGCATGGTTTCATTAAATGCGATGTAATTGCACCTAACAACCTTCTGATCCCTGTGCTACCCATGAAAAACGACAATAAATTGTATTTTACACTTTGTAGAAAATGTGCTGAAGGTAATAACATTTCAAGTTGCGATCATTCAGGTGATGAGCGGCAACTCACTGGCACATGGGTAATTCCTGAAATAGCCTTAGCTGTTGAAAAGGGGTACAAAATTTTGAAAGTGTATGAGGTGTGGAAGTATGAGTACACAGTGTACGACCCTAACACAAAAACTGGCGGATTGTTTACTGAGTATGTTAATAATTTTTTAAAAATTAAACAGATGGCCAGTGGTTGGGGTAATGAATATATATCAGATGAGGATAAAGATAATTTTATTGAATCATACGAGAGAAGGGAATGTATCATTCTTGATAAAAACCAAATTCAAAAAAATTCTGGTCGACGTAATATTGCCAAACTTTGTTTAAACTCATTGTGGGGCAAGTTCGGCCAGAGAGATGATCAAACAAACACTAAAGTTATTAATAATTTTAATCAGTTTTGTGAACTTCTCCAATCACCAGGTATAGAAATTTGTTCAATTTACCCAGTTGATGATGATAACTTGTGGGTTACATGGAAATTTGTAGAGGAGAATCTAAGAACTTTACCACATGCAAACATACCTATTGCTGCATATACAACGGCTCTAGCTAGAATTAAATTATACGGGTTACTAGAAAAACTGGGCTCCTCGATTCTGTACTGTGATACAGACAGTGTCATATTTGTGGATAGTAAAGACAAACCCATGAATTTTCCAATCTCTGATTTCCTGGGTGATTTGACCAATGAGGTGGCATGTTATGGTTCTGATGCTTATATATCGGAATATGTGAGTACAGGTCCTAAGACATATGGGTTAAAAATTGAAACTGAACATGGTCCTGAACATGTGATTAAATGTAAAGGAATAACTCTTAACTTCGAAAACTTAAAAGTTGTAAATTTTGAATGCCTAAAATCTTTAGTTTTGGATGAAGATTCAACTGAAGGCGTACGTGTGACAACAGAGCGTAAAATCAAACGAAAACGTCCAGGGGTTGTTGTATCAGAACCCGAAAAAAAACACTTGAGATTCACTTTTGACAAAAGAGTTGTGACGAATGAATATTTCTCTGAACCTTATGGTTTCAAAAGGTGTAAACCAGACAGCTATGGTAACACTTAAAGTTTTGTATAGATAATATATTTTAATACACATAATATTTTAATGACTTTTATATCAGAATTTATATGTTTTGCATTTATATGTTATAAGTAAGTAGTTAAGTTATTATTTGCTTTGTTATTAAATTAAGTAATTACTCGTTACACATATGGTGTAATAAATTTTTTATCAGAATAAAATATAAACACCACTACTCTAAACATTTCTTTCATTTCATTGCAATCCGTGCAACAGTGAGACATGACACAAGTTATTATTGACATCCAGTTTGTGTGTGGGTGCAACGGTCAATATTTAATAAAAGAACTAGCTGTTTTACCTTTCGAATCAACTTTGCCTGTGGTTCATCATTTTGCTCCACCATATCCTTATCAGGAGTTACATCCGAAAGCGCGTCGTCAAAATGATTTTGATGTGACTAATATCAACGGCTTACGATGGTGTGATGGTGATGTTGACTATAATCGACTTCCAGAAATTCTGGCAGAGTTCTACGAAACGACTATATACGTGAAAGGCGCTATCAAGGAGAGTTTTTTAAAAAGATATTTACCCGCAGCTAACATAATACAGCTAGAAACACCAAAACTGAGAGAGCTCAAGAATTTTAAGACAACCTGTAGAATTCACGACCCGCTACCTTCAACAAGATGTGCCGCTCAAAATTGTATCAACCTTTATATGTATTATTTAATGAATAGTGTGTATTACTAGTGTAAGAATAAAACATGTTTTATTTTGCACTGTATAATTGTGTTATTTTATTTCAAAACATCAAAAATAAGATTACAACTGCATAAAATTGGAAATTCATAAAAGAGTCTTGAATAGTTAATATTTATATAATAAATTCGAGATGGAATGAAAAAGTCCTCATGACCTAGCTTCAACAGATCTTTCTCTTTGCACCTGTTGCAATACAGCTCGTAGTATTCCTTAACACATTCCGAAGCAAGGTTGTTGTGGTGCATAACGATATTGAAGAACTCCATCATCTCAAATAGCTTGAATAGTTCTTCATGTTTTAGTGTAATGCTACCAACGCCTACAGGTATCTGGTATCGTTTCAAAAATCCTAATTGGTTCTCTGGGAACTGAACGCCTGCTGTGCCTTTTAAATCGTTTAGGTGTTTGTACAACGCATTCCATTGGCTGTGGTCAACTGCTAGCGGGAACCGTCCGTGATAGTGAAAGATAGCCTTTGCTTGAAATGATCGTGGATCAAATCCTAGTGTTATCCTGCGATTATGGCATCCATCTAGATAGTATGTATAATTCAAAAGAACATCTTCGTCGCACGGCACACGAGACTTGGGGAGTGTTTTTGTCCTGGTTTCCTTTGAGTTGGAGATGATGCTAGATGAAGTTTTCACGGCTTTTCTCTTCTTCTTCTGCACCTCACGTTTAGAAGCTTGTGATTGCTTACTAGTAGGCTTGTTAACAGGGGTTGACATCTTTCGTAGCTCGAGAAATAAACTGTGGCTAGTGCGTAATTTCAAGTTGCTTTTATATCGCCTTCTCGCATACAGGTCTGGTTGCAATACTCACCCCCATTTTGTGAACTGTCTTTCATGTAAATTTTGCGAAATAAATTTATAATTTCACCATCATTAAAATTGTAATTTGCAGTTGAAAACCGTTTTAGGAATTTTTTAAGACTTCTGCCACTACAGCGAAAATGTAGAAAAACACAACAATACTGTCCACATGTTGTCGAGAGGCCACCTTGTAACCGCTGCTTATTATTCACAAACACTTTTCCATTTTGATGAAGAAATTTTTTAAAGAACTTGTTATCAGGATATTTACCAAACGAGTCAAAGTACTCAGCCGGACCTTTTTTCGGGTAATAAAATGCAACCCAATGACGCCCTCTTTTACTGGCCGGATCGGTGTTGGCGATGACACATGCAGGTTTCCTTACTTTCCGAGGTAAACGATTACAGGGAAAAACACCTTGAAAATACCTGTTTGTTTTAATGTTACTTCTCAATGTGTTGATGATCTCTATCGTGTTCATTCCTGCTCTTTCAGGAATATGTTTTCAAGGTTTACAACCTTTGTGTGTGATGTTACGTAACTCTGTAGGAACCCCCTTGTTGAGTCTCCGTTTACGAAGACTGTTGTGAATTTCGCCAGGGACCTGATAAGATCTTCATCAAGCCGTTTGAGCTCCAAGTTTCCAAATACACCTGTCTGATCAGTACTTATAGCTGAGGAAGTGGGATATTTATACGTTATTTCCTTTGAATAAAGTTTGTTCTGCGAGGTGAACCCCGCAATTGACACTTTCTTGAAAAAGGTTAAATGACCTTCCGAGAAGTATTCAATATTCACTAGACAATGCGTCATGACTATTTTCTGGAGCAGACTCTATCAAAATCTCACATGTTCACGTTATTTATATACTTTCAGAAGCTTGTGAATACATTACGGTTCTTATCGATTTCAATACTTCCATCATATTCGGCGTAAATTATGCAGGTGACACTTTTCTTCAAAGCCTCTCTGAACCGCCCTTCGATCCTCACCACACCTTGATTCAACAAACTACCACAACCCGAATCGTATGAGCTGTCCGCTGTTAAGTCAAATGCTAGTAAGAAACAACCATTATCGAAGAATTTCTTGGATATCTGATGGCCTTTATCGAAGTAGTTAATACCAGTGCCCTTAAATAGAGTAAGGTATCCCCTAGTACTAACAGGCTTATCACGCGAATAATCAAACTCTAACGGTTGGTTTGGCACTTGAACGCCGTTAACTGATAGATTGAAATTTGTTATGCTGTTGTGTTTAAAGTTGAATGGGTTTTTTGTGCGCTTTCCGGTGTATGAGTCATTATCCACCATACCGAAAACAAGAAGGTTCGGTAATTGTCCGATCACTACGTTATCAAGAGATAGTGTAAATGTGTTTGTGGGTAGTGTATACGTTTTCACTTCCACCCGCTTGTATGGGTAAACGGCATTTGTGCGTTGTAGTACAGCTTCATGTGCTAGTAATATACTAGGGTTTACGGTAACATGATTCATGAACATTGTCGCTTCTAGTATTTTCACACGTGGGTTGAAGTCATCTTCTTTCGAGTACAAATAAAATTCCGGTTTTTCCAATGAAAGTGTTAAGCGCAAGTCCACTCCATTAATTAAAAGTTTATCTTGATTTGACAGATCCGTGTGAATTGTGCCCATCAGCTCGACCACGTTACTCTTCTCCATCATTGCAGACCTTTTAAGATAGCCTTCATTCAACTCGGTAGGACCACCGCCAGGTCTTGAGTCTTCAATCATCTCCATCTCATTCTGATCTAGATACCACCCGGCCGATTCCAAATGAGTGGATGCAGCGTCTTTACCATAGTTCAGTAAATTTTCAATATAGGCGCGATAGTGATAATTGTTGTCTGTCTGAGCTATATTCTTCCCATTCAATTGTACTGTGCATTGTCTAAAAAGTGAGTGCATGAGGTTGTTAGCTACACCAACCGGATCAGCTGCACCTTCAGCCCCGTCAGCTTTCTTAATTTTTTCCTTTCCGGTGAAAAGTTCTTCTTTACCATTTTTTAGTTTAATCAGTTGCACCTTGAGCCGTAAGTAGATGCTGGATAAGTCACGATATGTATCTCCATGACCAAGCGAAACGAATTCCAACACCGAAGAATTGTCTAGTGATGCAATTGGTTTGTAAGCAACTTCTTCGGTTTTCAAAATGTTGTTTTGAATTGGTGGGGGGGCAAAAATATCCAATTCAGACTTCATACACTCTTTTTGCATCATGAAGGTATTATCTATCTGTCAAATATATCCAATGCACGCCTTCTTACTCGGCGCCGTCGTTTTATAGCTTTCTTGGTCTTGCTCGATGACAACTTTCTCACCTTCCGCCCTTTTTTATGCTTAGACACGGATTTCAAATGCTTACTTGTGTAAGGGTTAGCTCTTTTTATAGCCATTCGTCTTCCTCTACCCTCCATTTTATCAAAGATTTTATTTATACCTTTTTGGGCTAATTCGTGCACTGCAGATTTCCCTTGCTCCTTTAGTACCGTCTTCAGTGGTTTACTTCCTGCCTCTTTAAAAATGGACTTTCCTGTTTCGATGACTTGTTTTCCTATAGCTTTTGCACCGGACAGAAATAACGGCTGAAGATAACGTATCAACCCACTGAAAAAACTACCAACACCCCTTCCTCGCTGGTACACAAGTGGCGATCGATATAATTCTCCAATGTCTGATAGTCTACCTCCACTCTGGACAAGGTAGTAACGTGCGTAGTGTGAATTCATCTCATTAGTATAGAGCTGTGTTAAATCCAGTGTCCAAACTATGTTGATATTTACAACGTAGGAATATTTATAGACTCTAACCTTCGCTTGAAATGAAGCATTACATATGTTGGAGTAAAGCTAGGCTCAAAGTTGACTAGCTCACCGTGATGATCTGTAATTTTGATTGAGATACTTTCAATAAAGGTTTTCTCAAGTGGACAGTACTCCACATGCTCGAATCTAAACACGCTATCACAACTTTTCAGGGGGATCGCTCGTAGATTTCTCACCAGTTTATTTCCTATTATTCTCGGTTTAATGATATCTGTATAAACGTTTATCAATTCGGTTTTTTCACAATCATCAATGTCTTTATTGGATGAGTCACAGTATGTTCTTTTCTCAAGTGCAGATAATGATTTTTCCAGCTGACTTATACTGTCTAGCATTATTGATTTATCAAACGACTCTTTTATTTCTGTATCGATCGATTCGGGATCGCGCTTCTCAACGGGTGTTTTTAGGAAAGCGTCAATGAATAAGCCAGCTATATTATCGGTTTTATCCACCTCTATTGGGACAGGAGTTGTGGCTTTTGACCCATCGGCTCTTTTGTATGGCATATCAATAATGGTGTGGAAATCGGTTGTTTTGATCCACCCATCGGGTAATATCTCTGTACCGGACTCTTTAACGGCACGGGATACAGACCCACGGATTGCTGAGGCAATTTTGTTAAACACCTGTTTTCGCAGTTGATATGTTGTGGTTCCAGATGGCTTTTCTTTATCAAGTAGCTCTTCATCATTGAACTCAATTCCGCTTAGTAATAGGGCAATGAAATCTGTTATGTTAATCGGTGACGCAATAGGTAGCTCTACATTAACCTTCACACCGTAATCTTTTAGATGAAATGTGTGGGTAGTCGGTTTGGCTTCTTTGTTCCGCTTGTTCCTTAAACTATTTGCCGGATGAATATATTGATCAATCATCTGTAACAATTCGGCATGATTTCGTTTGTTTTTCGGGATCTGACCAATTATGTAGTCTATAAATGCCCGAAACGAATCAAATTTTACACCTAACTTTAAATAAACCTTTTCAGCAATTTTTCCAGACTGATAAATATGTATACAAAAATCTCTTTCTTCTATAATACTTCTTATGTCGGCGATTGCCTTTTCATCTCTATCTTCTACGATACGATCGTGTATTATTTGTTTGATTTCGGATAAGTAATAGTTATAATAGTCAGGTCTAATTGCTAAGAAAAACGATGAAAGGAATGATGAAAAGTTCATATCATTTCCCTTATAACATAACTTTTGCAAATCACTCGCATCCCATCTAAATCGAACATGATATTTACTCAGCCCAACAACTTTAGCGATTATTGCTTTTGAATCTTTTTCAATTGGTACAGATTGTGGTTCCTCGGTAACGCTTACGTCTTCAGAGGGCACAGACCTTTTAGAAATACCGCTCTTATCTGAACCATTTTTCTCATTTCTTCGTTTTGGTAGTGCGATTTCTGTTATACCAACATACCAATTGTCAGTAAACTTACACATACTCGGTAATATATTTTCGAAAGATGCTAGTGTATTGTCGGGGTAAATGTCGAGGGAACTGTTGCTCAAAAGACACACGTAAAAATCTTCATCTTTAATGTTAATAGGCATTTCTAGATTCTGTCCCAATTCAGGCTTCTTGCACTGGAGCTAGGCTCGGTCCTTAATCTCAACCGCTCACTTTGTCGTGTAGGCTTCCTTATGGGAGAGTCAGCCTCATATTGATCAGGGTGTAGCCGTGAGGGTCTTAATATAGATTGCCTGTCAGATTTGGGACCTATGTTCGCCACGACACCTCCATCATTTCTTTCATCTAAATCATTGAATACATCGTCCAACTCATCCATACTCATATCCATCGGGATTGTATACTGTGTCATTCCATCATCACTAGTTATTACTTTATACCCTTTTTCAGTCTCACGAAATGAATCAGCCACACTTTTTCTAATTTTGGGAGCAGGTTTAAGACTTTTTGCTATCCCGCTTGCTGATAGTCGTCGTTTAATAGCTACAGGTAATTCTTGCTTTAGTGGTGTCATCTCGTTTACCGATTCAAATATCTCTTCAGCTCGTGAAGGTGAAGTTTGCGTGTGTTTCTCATTTTTAAGCACAAATCTCGTCTGAGTGGTGTTGTCGCGCAAATTTTTAAAACGTTGATCCATCATACGGTCTTTCGAAGAAACGTTTTCAGCTTTCATTTCCATAAATGATTGTTTTGTTCGCCTTGCATTTAAAAATTGCATAAGCACATTCCTATACTGATACCATTTTGCTTTATCATTAAGATTTTTAGTGTTTAATATTTTGTTCATGCGTTTGTCAAACAAAGTTTGTGCAGAAGAGCTTTCGATTGTATCTTTTAAGCGTGCATATACTTCTGGAGATAGTAGAAGCATTTTGTTAAGACTGTTATTTTTATGCATATTTCTCAATCAAAGAGCCTATCACACCTGAAAGTACACTTCCTAATAAAACAGGTAAAAACCCACCTTGCTGCACTAACACTTTACGTTGCCGTGTCACAGATTTTCTTGCATCGGCAAGCTTACGCATACCCTTTTTATATTTACACAACCGTGTGAAACTTCTTCCTGACGGCCTATGATTACCCTTCAGCGTGTTGTATGTAATTTCACAGAGAGTTTTAATTACTTCAGGTTTGGCCCTCTTCAGTATAGCCTTTCTTAAACACGGACTTGCTTTCCTAAGAACATACAACATATGCTTGTTGTCCTTCAATCGTTTCATTCGTGACACCATTGTTTTCCTGCAAACTATGTGGGTGGCAATAGCAAGTTAAAAACTTTGTATTGAATATGTCTGTGCGAAACCTTAATGTATCATTGATATCCTGTGTTAGGTCTATTAGCAAATAGCTATGAGGTTGATAAGTAATTTCTTTATATATTCTCATGAGCTCTACACTGTTTTCAGGATATATCTGTTTGGCGAGGTGCTGAAATTGACTCTTGTCTCGCGGATTCTTGAAACAAATCAGGTATTTACAATTGAGTGAAATGTCACGACAAAATTTACCCTGATGAAATACATTCTGAGTCACCAAGATAACAGAAAGATTACGATGATGGGAACCTTTTGTAAACAGCTCACACACCTGTCTTGAAAATGCATTTAACATCATATCGTCCAATACAATTAGTATCGGTTCATTTGCAGTATTGGGAAATTCTTCAGGAATTGAGTTTAAAAACTCTATATTCTTAATGGGTTTGTGTACTGGTATAGCATGCTGTTCGGCATTACACCATATTATCCTTTTAACCTGCGGTTGAATCATCGTCGGGTTTCCAAGAAGATTTTCTATAAAAGTCGTTTTGCCACACCCAGACGGGCCTGCAATCATCATAGTGAACGGGTGTTTAAAGTAAAGCATCGCTTTTCCGAAATTGTGCGTAAATATAATGGTGTGAAGAATATTTATATCTTTTTTGAGTGTAATGAGTAGACGACAAGTAGTCAATGAACTCCACAGACCCGCTCGTAGACGATTTGCACGTCGGCGGGTCACAATCAGGGGTATAGATGATTTGTGGCAAGCAGATCTAGTTGATATGACTGCCTTCTCAGCTGAAAATCATGGAACCAAGTTTCTGTTAACTGTAATTGACACATTCTCTAAATATGCGTGGGCTCTACCTATTAAAAATAAAAGTGCAGGAGTAGTAGCACAGGCTGTGGAATCCATTCTTAACCAGAGACGCATCCCCCGAAACCTACAAACTGACGCCGGCAAAGAATTTTTTAACATGATATTCCGCAAGCTGATGAAATATTATGAAATAAATCATTACTCTACATTCAGCACATTGAAAGCATCTATTGTTGAAAGGTTTAATCGAACGTTAAAAAATATTATGTGGAAAGAATTCAGTATGAATGGTAATTACCGTTGGATTGATATATTACCAAGACTCATTGATAAGTACAATAAAACCAAGCATCGTACTATTAAAATGAGACCTATTGATGTCAATACATCTAACGAGGTTCATTTACTTTCATCTTTGCATAGGAAAGTTAAGGTTGTTTCTAAACCTAAATATAAAGTCGGTGATTATGTTCGCATAAGCAAGTTCAAACATGTCTTTGAAAAAGGCTACACCCCGAATTGGTCAACAGAGATATTCAAGATTAGAGTCGTAAAAAATACACAACCACGCACTTATATTCTTGAGGATTATCAAGGGAACACTATTCAAGGCGGGTTTTATGAGTTAGAATTATCAAAGGTAAAACACCCTGATGTTTACCTTGTCGAGAAAATTTTAAAAAAGGAGAAAAATCGTGTTCTTGTAAAATGGCTCGGTTTTTCTTCGACGCATAATTCATGGATAGATATAAAAGATGTAGTGTGAAACCTTGCTAAAAGTCTGTTACGGTCGGCCAAAATGGAAAAAAATGTTAAATTCGCTGATATAGTTTGCATTAGATGCATGATAGCCTGGAACTATGCGTATCGCATGAGTCGTAAAGGAGAGTGGGAAATACATGCTCGTGACAGGTTTAGGTTTTACCAGCGTATTTCACAACTACATGAAATTATAGCACCTGTTCTTTCTAAAAAGTTCAGAGAGAAAATTTTCAATGACAGGTTTTTGCATGTAACATAGTCAGTTTAGAAACAACCTTTAGATGAACAAGATGTCTTGCACGACGGAGCTACGTAGGTTTGAAGATTTTGTTGCGGAATACAAGGACGTACTCCTGGACGAACATCGTGAGAAGCTGCTAAGGGATATCAGCACACTAAAGCTGTATTCGACGATACCGATTGCCACATCAATTCACGGATCACATTACAAATCCTGCCCATGGTTTTATGACAACGCCGATTCCGGACCAGATACCTGCGAATGCTGTCATGTGGAAAAAATCTCCGGCAGAATTAAAAAATTAATATCGTTTTATTATAAATTGAGAAATGAAAAGTTTTGAAAGAGATATTTAAATAAAATTATAAATTACATTCGAACCAGCCTTTTATTTCTTCTTACACTGATGTGAAATTGAAAAAAGTGAAATGGAAATAAAACAATGTTGTATGACAAAAGCGACTCTTTATTCAAATTCATCGTTGCTATGCTGAACAAATTTTATTTTTAAATATCCACCTCTTGTGTCATCTTTACCTTCGAAAATCAGATAGTTTTCCGGAATATCGTTCAGATCCTCAATTTGACGCTGTTTCTTTATTTTCTCTGAGAATCTTGGTGGGAGAAAACAAAAGGTTCCATTGGTTAGGTGTACGGTGAGGCGTGATCCATATTGCGTGTTGACCAAACGAAAACATTTGACCCTATATTTCTTTCCATGTTCCAAAGCAACAAGTGCTACGTGTTGATCCGGAATGTACTCGCATACATTGTTCAACACTTCTACAGTTTTCTGGAAAAAATAACAAAGGATTAAAAAGAAACATCACCTGTATGTATGTAATATCGTTACTCACCATATTTCTTCGAGTCCTAGCTTCTATCAAAAGACTTCAAAATCTTCTGCCTGATTATTGACTGCAACCCTTCACTTTTATACTGTCTACGCGCACATAGGGTAATACGGGTGAGTAATTACAAACTCAACAGCACTCAAGCTAATTATATTCACCCTCAGATGTTTTCAATATACAGAACGAACACGCGATCCGCAACACAAAAGCATTCAACCATCAGCCCTGACCTGCACCTATGCCACACGTGTAAAGTAATTAAATATGCATACACGCGTCAGGGAATCCCTTTAATTACATTCACCCTCAGATGATTTCAAAATACAGGTCTTTTCATGTCCAGCGATTCTTGCCTCAAACGTGCCAAGCAATCGTAAGCACCCAGAAAGCAAGCACACAGTTTAATTATGCATTATGCCATTCATGATCATTCCAATTCACAACAACTCATAAAAAATGCGGAAGACTCTTAAAGAATGCGGAAGAAAAAAAGACGTTATTTTCATGGTATTCATCCTCAATCTACAGTCACCCAACAACATCATGACACATCTCTACTCGAAAGATACACCTGTTGGAACGCGGTCAATGGGACGCCACGATCAACCTTGAGGAAATCCCTTTGATTACAATCAATGAAAACCAGTCTCTCCACATTCATTCTACATGACTAATTTCATATGCAGTTAATATTGAATTGTATTCTTTGCAATAATGTTTTCTTCCATTTTTCATGGGTCCATGGTATTAAAGATGGAACGAACGTCTCTCTGCTATGTACACATATCTATAGCTACTGTAAGTCCATACATGTGTTACCTCGTTATCCAAGCAACCATTCGTAAGCCTTGTCGTATGCTATACATATGATCGAAATACACGAATATGCCCCCATTGACGATACGATCGAATCAGTATGAATGGCAATTACCATTAAAATTTCACACTTCTTTTCACCCTTCGTTCGCACAAATATGTATAGCATACGACAAGGCTTTGCCCTGTACCCATCATTCTTTATCGTGAACAGGTGCAACATTAATTAACTGTAGCCATGCTTAAGTACAGCAATGCAACGGGCTGAAGTCAATGGATGGGTATTACATTAAGCTAAATTTTACACAGTGGCACAGAACATGTACGTGCAAGGCTTTACCCTATCCCCATTTTTCCAATTCACATGCATTTAACTGATACGAGACACGTTTCGATCGACACGGCATTGCAAGCGAACGAAATTCAAGTTGCATCGCAAGGCAGCTAATTAATATGCACCCCATTGCTAGCGAACGAAATTCAACTTGCATTTTGTACATATTTTTTCTGTCAGGTTTTCTGCGAGCCTGGCTCTCCATTTCACAAAAATTGTCTTCGACAGGCTTTCTAACGTACTCTAACCCCCTAGCAACCAACCAGGTATGCACACAACACCTCCCAACACATGACACATCTCACAAACTACAGCAAAAACATCTGACCCTATTTCTACCACCTATGACTTCCTGACGCACCCAACCGCAACACCCCGATCCTCTATAGCCAGCCATCAACGTTCAAAATCATCGCCAACCAACTGATCTACTATTGCCTTCTACCAACGCCGCCAATCACAACACACACCTGATCGGTAACCCCTCACAACACAGCCCTAACCCAGACCCTCCATAGCCTTCTACCAACGCCGCCAATCACAACACACACCTGATCGGTAACCCCTCACAACACAGCCCTAACCCAGACCCTCCATAGCCTTCTACCAGCGCCGCCAATCACAACACACACCTGATCGGCAACCCCTCACAACACAGACCTAACCCAGACCCTACATAGCCCTCTACCAGCGCCGCCAATCACAACACACACCTGATCGGCAACCCCTCACAACACAGACCTAACCCAGACCCTACATAGCCCTCTACCAGCGCCGCCAATCACAACACACACCTGATCGGCAACCCCTCACAACACAACACAAATCTAAGCCCACCACCTGACAACCCCAACCAACCAACCGCGACACCCCTCTTACAAACAACAAATCAACGACACACACCTGATACAAAACCACAATCTCAGCCCCCATTCCAAGGTACATCCAAGACCAAGTCGCTCTGATTCACCCTATCCCGGCCATACAAACGCGGTACCCCAAGCCACTCGCTATTCTGATTGAAAAAGATTGAAAAAGACGTTCCCACCCATACAAAAACCGGTTTTCAGGTACGTTACTTACTACTATGGACGGCTAAATGGATAACTGTTGGTTCCCGTTTATGAATTGGGAAAGCAGAGATACGCCAAACAGCTTCATTGGAGCTGATATACCGGCCAATTTGGTAGAGCGTTATTTTATCTTTGTCATTCACTGGAGGAACATTGACGTTGGTATGTTCAACTCGAAAGACAGCCATATCACTCCCTTTATTCACATACAGTCAACTCCGGTTATAACGGCCCGGGTTATAACGAACCATGGTTTATAGTGACCCTATTCTTAAGTCCCGGCGCGTGACCATTAGGAAATGTTTTAAAGATAAACGTTTATGGCACTTCGCACACTTGATCCGCTCAGCTCCGCGCGTCAGCTCAGCTCCGGCAGAATAAAAGCATTTGCTCATTTGATTTCGTTCCGGCATCCGTACAAAATCGATTCCTATCCGAAAAGTGCTGAAGCGGCCTGAGCGAAAGCACCGGACCTGAGCTGAGCGGATCAAGTGTGTGGGCCTACACATGATTGCATAGCTTTCGATTTTTGCTGAAGGCCTGAGCGGATCAAGTGTGCGAAGTGCCTATAGCGAAAATATTTATCGACTTTTCATTCGTATTTCTGAATGATTGGTTCAGAATTGGAATAGTACAAATGTTAATCGTTATTAGATAGTTTCCATTTAGTTTTACTGTTCTATAGTCACATTGTTTTAATAGATCTGTATTTTCCATATTTTTACAAATTGTGGAATTTTCATTAATTTTTACAATTTGTGTTACATCATTCTTGACAAGTTTACAGTTATTCTTAGTAATACAATTTTCTAAAGGTCTTAACTTGTTTTCGTATAGAACGTTATTGTGAAAAACATATTATTTTTTCATGAATTTCTAGGATATATTGGTCATCTATTGATACTTTGAAATAATTTGCGGTGGGTAAGGTGGTTCAGCAATTGATATGAGTGGCAGCCCTCTTTGTCAAAAGATGGCCCACTTAGGCCAAGATAGGCCCATTGTGATACCACAAAAAGATAAGGGCGGCACTAGAACCTGTGAGATGACGAAAACCATTTCGATTCTCGTATGAAGCCGGCTATGCAGCCGATATTTAAATCAACTACTTCCGTGAAGCTGTCCAGGAAGGGTGAGCCTAAGATTTTCATGCGTTTCCTGGACAGTGCCGGGCATTCGTACAGAAAATGTTGGATTGTCTCTTCCTCTGTTTCCGATCTGCAACTCCGACAGAAATCGTTGAAGGGAATGCCCAACCTTTCTGCGTGTCTACCAATTAGACAGTGCCCCGTCAGTATGGACACGATAGAACTCAAGGTTTCACGACTCGTGTTCAGGAGCTGCTTGGTGCGTCTGGAACTCAGTGCACGCCAAGTTTGCCTGGTTGTCCTGCAGGTTTCCTCCAACAACCAGGCTCTTTTTGCAGCATTGATGTAATGCTGCCTAAATCGCAGCTTTATGGAAGCTGGAGATTGGCCGACTTGGGGTGTAAGTGTATACTCCTGGAGCTCAGTGCCAGCTCTCGCTAAGGCATCCGCTTCGCAGTTTCCCGATATATCACTATGCCCCGGTACCCAGCAAACAATGACTTCACAGTGAAGCGACATCACGTTCAGTTGTGTACGGCATTCCATTACAATCATGGATTATACACGTTGGATAATGCTTGGATAGCAACTTGACTGCCAGGGAAAATAGTCAGGTTTCTTATGGAAATTTTCTGCTTTCTCAGCAAGTCCACTTTATTTTATTTTGCATTTTCATATTAAAGATGGATGAGATTTCACCTGTACATCCATTGCTGAGGCTTTTCGCGTGTTTTATTCAAATACCTGCTATTTCACAACTATTTCAGTTGACCTCGTGGCAGCGTGGCAATCGTTTTCATCGCTTGAAATTGTGGGAGTTTCGCAGTTTATGTTCGTCGTCCATGCGATGAATCCTTTTCCCAACCAACCGCACGGCGATTCGGCCAGGCCTCCTCCAATGCGCTCGTAGTCCGAAACACCTTCCAGTTCGTCTGGTTAGCCAGTCTAATCGCAACTCTCCACTCACGCACCATTTCCGGCACGTCGAACATCGAAAAGCTACTTTTCGCGTAGCGTGGTATGATCGATCACTCCCATTCGCGAAAGCTTGAACACGATCCGAGGGTTGGAGCGAGACGACGTGTTTGAACAGCTTTTCTCGGAACTTGGCGAGCTTTACACTTCCAGCTAATCATTGCCAGAAGGGTATTTCTCGGATTTAGTTATTTCGGGCAGAAAAGGCGCGATGATAATTTGAATTTAGTTTATGATAGGTACGTAACAAACGTGGGGACGACCCCGCCATGAGAAGAGTCTCTACACGATAAAGCCGGGCTATGAATGAACTCTAAGTAATGAAAGATCTCATGGTTTGTATGAGGCTAGGCAGATGTAGTCAAGACGTCTAAACGTCGAAATCATCATGCTCGCTCAAAAAAAGGGAATTCCTACGTGAAGCTCAGCAGATGTAGTCAAAACGTATTATCGTCGAAATCATCATACATGTTCACGCAAGTTCCTCGATACGGTATTACGTTAAGATAACCCTACTCAATCGACAGTTTTACCCGAAATAAGCCTTCAAAACGAAATAATTAGTCGAATTAGCCTAAAACAGGAACGGAACCCATCGACGGCAGGTTTCTGATTTTTCAAACAAAATGAAACACGGGCGTGTTGGAAAGGAGACTAATGAAACAAGCTGAAGATTATGAAACTATGGTTAGAAAACAAAAATTATGGTCTCACTTCTTGTGAGCAATTTAAAGGACCCCAAGGATCGTCACTGCCTTAGTTGTTTATGTCTACAAACCCTGATATTCAAAATATAAACTAACATGATTATATATACAACACCAAAATATTTACATTATGTACAGACGTCAACGCTCAACGCGGATTAGTTAAGGGACCCCAGAGGTCGTCAATTCTCTAGTATTTTGTGACTCCAAACCCAATGTATTATCCAGATCAAAGAAATACTGAAAATAGCGTTGCAGATATACCTAATTAACTTTACTTTTATATACACGATGAAGGATTAACGTCCACACTGATGCAACCAACGCTACGCGCGAGGCCATCAGGAAAACTCATTGGGCAATGACCTCTGCCTGAAAAACACTGCAGTGGTCTGGAAGCTGGAAGGACAGTTTCAGGATTAACTGTTCTGATAAAACGCCACAGCGAACTTTTCCATCCATTTTGGAGCCATCAGTGTATATGTCGAGCGATTCCTGCATCCCACCTCTTTCTATCGCCCAGTAATCCCTGCTTAGGATGACTGACTTGAAACTATGATGAAAGCTGCGGGGACGGGGACGCAAGCTGACCACTAAACAACTGCGCCGTGCAGAAGAATTGGTTCCAATATCGCCGTATAGAGCCATGATACGATTTTGGGTTTTAATCCCCACCTTTTCCCAATGGCACTTTTGCAGCAGTAGATTGCGCATGCCGCTCTTCACATTCTTCCTTCTTCTTGGTATGAAATTAGAACCTTTCATGCTAAAATCAGTGTGCTATTTTTGAACTGTAGTAGACCGTTTCATATGTATTTTTTTTAATTTGTAAAAGTTATGTTTCGATTTATTGTGTTATTAGAATCAGTACCAGTAACACTATTGCCGTCACCTGCAAATTTGCGAGGCCTTTTAATGTTAATGCGGTGTTCATTTTTCTTTATTTTAATTCTAAATCGAGGTTCATTTTTGTAATAATTTCTTTTATAATTCTTGACTGGAATGACATTCCTGTTTTCTTTGTAGTCTTCCCTAATTTTATTCAAATCATATGTAGGTTGTTCCTCACGATTTTGGGCAATTACTTTCAATTGCTCTACATTGGCTCGCATGGCTTCTTCAGGGGTCATTTTAATTGTATTGTGATATCTATTGTTATAGTTATTTACTGCCCTACGTTTAAACCAGTTTTTTTTATTTTTCAATTTAAACCACGCGTAACGACTTCTCTCCACTACAAGTCGTTGCATAACTTAACCTTAATTACTTCTCCACGTTTTTCTGATATCTCATTGACATCTGTCAGCATGCATTTATTCAATGCTGTCAACAGTCGCTTCGGATCCGCGAGCTATTACAATGCGTTGCAGCCAAGCTGCAAACCGAAAGTACAATACAGTGAGTGATGGAAATGTATTCGCACAGATTTTGAACAGACTCGAAAAACTCGAATTAGCTACCAAACGGAAACAATTCCGAGAAAGATCGCGATCTCGTTCGAGATCGAAATTTAAAACTGCAAGTGAAATGTGCTACTATCATAAAACATTCAGTGATAAAGCCATAAAGTGCCGAAAACCATGTAATTTCTCAACGACGCAAAACTAAAGACCATCGTCAACTTGTGCGGTCAGCGATGGTAAGTCTACAAAGAACCGCCTAACTATCACCGACAAATCTACCGGAATGCCATTTTTGGCAGACACTGGTGCCGATATTTCGGTCTTACCGCGCAACGAACAAAAAAACTGCAACTAAATATTCATTATATGCAGCGAATAATTCACTCATAAACACATACGGTGATCAAGTGATGGTGCTGGATTTTGGATTACGACGAGCATTTAAATGGAAATTTTGTATAGCTGATATTTCCAGACCGATTTTGGGAGCAGATTTCATGCAATATTTCAATCTCCTCGTCGATCTACGTCGAAAACGTCTAGTCGATGGAGAAACCAAATTGGAAGCTATAGCCAAAATTTCATCGGAAAAAATATCTTCAGTTTCAATACTTATGAAAAACAATCAATTTCTCGAGATTCTCGCTGAATTTCCCAGCATTGCTAATCCACACGTCAAAATTCAACCAACAGAATGTCCCATCAAACATCATATCGAAACAAAAGGACCACCGGTAGCAAAACGTCCACGTCGACTACCTCCGCAAAAGTGTAAAGCATATTAAAAAAAAACAATTTAAAGACATGATGCATATCGGAATTTGCAGGCCATCCAAAAGTCAATTGGCAAGGCCATCACATCTTGTGCAAAAAAATCACAAGAATGGAGCCCATGCGGCGATTATCGGCGACTAAACACAATCGCCATACCGGATCGCATCGCCATATCCAACGTGCAAGACTTTACTAACAATCTTTGCAATAAACAAGTATTCTTGACAATCGACTTGATACGTGCTTACCACCAAGTTCCAGTAGTCGGAGAAGACATACAAAAGACAGTCGTCATCACACCCTTCGGACTCTTCAAGTTTTTTCGTATGCCATTTGGATTGCGGAATGCCGCTCAGACGCTCCAAAGGTTTATGTATACTCCGAGGACTTGATTTTTGCTTCGTCTACATAGACGACATCCTCGTTGCTTCAAAAAATGAAGAAGAGCAACTGGCTAAATCAAATGCCACTTCGGATTAAAAAAAGTAGAATATCTTGGATACGTGGTGAATCGACAAGGCATTAAAGCTCTACCAACAAAAATCGATGCCATCCAGAACTACGCAATGCCGAAAACAGTTAGTGAACTACGACAATATTTAGGACTCATAAACTTTTATCCTAAGTTTATGCGAAACGCAGCTGAAATTTTAATACCGCTAAATGCATTAGTGGAAAACAGCAAGAAAAACGACAAAGCTGTCATCAGCTGGACGAATTTGACAGAAACAGTTGACGTTGCAATGGGCGCTGTTCTTCAGCAATATGATGTCGAATGGAAACTATTAGATCAAGATCATTTATACCGAAAACACTGCGACGTCGGCCTTTTGATTCTGACTTTCTTATCCAAGCAATCGTACTACTCGAAAAATGATAAGACAAAGATACGTATGGCCAAACATGAACCAGGACATTGCAAAATGGGCAAGAAACTGCATTTAATGCTAACATTCAAAAATAACTCGTCATAACGTTATGACACCTTTGGATTTTCCATCAACCGATTGAAGATTCCAACACGTCCATAATGACATCGTGGGACCCCTTCCAACGATATAAAACTTTCGATATATCGTAACCATGATAGAACGATTTTCCCGATGGATCGAAGCTGTACCGATTCCAAATATACTCGCCGACACCGTGGCCACTGCATTTTACACGGATTTGATTGCTCGATTCGGAACACCGCAAGTCATCATAACAGACAGAGGAAGTCAATTCGAGTCTTCCCTATTCAAATCTCTGACAAATCTTTTGGGCTCGCGTAATATAAAAACTACAGCATATCATCCAGCTGCAAATGGAATGATTGAACGATGGCATCGTGTTTTAAAGACTGCTTTGCTTTGTGATGAAACAAACAACTGGATAGATTCCTTGCCAACAGTTTTGCTAGGACTTCGAAATATCTACAAAGACGAAATAAAATGTTCACCTTCTGGAATGTTATACGGCACAACTTTAACATTACCTGGAGAATTCTTCGTGGAAAATACAAGACAAGGGGATCCAACAGTTTTCTTGGAAAAATTCAAGAGCGTCGCATCATCGATCAACCATCATGTTCGTGCATCAAGGTTTGTTCTCATGTTTTTCTACGAGTGGACGGCGGAAAAAAATCATTGCAACATCCGTATACAGGACCTCATAAAGTTGTGACGCGGTATCTCGCATCAATATCAAAGGCAAAGAAGATAACGTAACAATTGAACGACTGAAGTTCGCATCCATCTTGAATGAAAATTTAGATTGTTTGCCTACCGATAAACAAACAGTGGATGTTCCTACAACCGACATTTCACATCGATCAGCTAAGCCATATGCATTTGGTGACCACTTTTCTTGAACAGAATTCTGGTACATAAAAGCAAAATTTCGGTACACATTGAGAAAACATTTAAAAAATTTTTTTTGTTAATAATTTGAATTACCAAAATTTTATTCATCATTTTCGCTTTTCTTAAAAGCATATTTGTCGTTTGATCCGATTTATCCTAATAATTTTGGTTTAGATTTAGTAAATTCAAAAAATTCCAAGCAAGTCATTTTGATATTGTATCTGACGTGCAAAATATCTTTCAAAGTGTCAATACATAATCGAGTTTTATCAGCGGACCATATATCGTTGATTAGGGAAAATATTCGTTCAACAGGGGCAGATGTGCCTGGTAAAGGCAGAATGTATGAAACAATTTGCAACATGTGATTGCATTGAATGTTGTGCTTTGCAAAGTGTTTGAAACATTCTACCCAGCGTTGATCGGTGGCAATATTTTCTTGTTGTTGAGACAATTTTTTTTGCAAATATGAGAATTTGTCAAATAATACAATATCGAATGATTCGATGTCAAAACGCTGCTTTGATGCCATGAATTTGGCACTGGCTTCGATAAATTCCCATTCCGGCGGCTGATCGAGTGCAGTCCAAGCAAAAATCATGATTTGTTCAAATTGCACAATCCAGCTCTGTATATAATCGATGCAAATTTCTGTAGATAAATATCGAAATATTTTTCAGAAAAATTGTTCAGAAAAATGTTATTCAATTATGAGTACAAACCGTAAAATGGTCTTGATATCATAAGAACTAGCTCCTGTGAAACATCTTCATCACCATCAATTTCGATTTCTCTTTGCATTATTGCTGACAAAAAGTTAGTTTTTTTGCGATCTTCAAGTGATTCGACGAAAACACTAAGTGCGTGATCGACTTCCGTTCCAGAAATATTGTCGCCTTCAATTAATTTCACAGTCCGGATAAAGGTTGTTGCCTAATCAAATAAAAAATTGGACGAAAAATGACGTCACTACTGATTTTAATTTTCAATGAATCTAACCTGTTCTCTGAGGAAATCTATCAGATTTTTGCCATCGAATCTTCAAAGAACGTTTTCAATGATTTTGGACTGCTTTGATCTTCCAAAAAATATTGTTTCAACGGATCAAAAATATGCAAGATTGATTCCACAACTGGCAAAAGATCCAAAAAATGGGTTTTACAGTAGCCCGGTACTTTTCTATATTCTACATTGACTTTATCCCAAATGCTTTCAAAGCTGTGATTCGCACGGTTGTCAAGTAGAAATGTGAATATATTTTTACAACGATCAATTCAACGTCAAATGGCATCTTGTCGCAAGCCGCTGTCAAGGTGTTGTGAACGATATGTGCAGCACACCGACGCCAATTAGTCCTGTATATAATTCATTCAATTTTTAAAACGTATTATTTGTGCCAAGTCTGGTCAATGTTGAACCTTTGAAAAAATTTGTAACTTGTTGACTGGAAGAAGCAGCACTTAATGCATTTTTGTGTCTAGTTGATTTCAAATGTGAGTCAATGTCACACTTTCCACCGTGAGAAATATGGAACTCGCCGTTGCACACAGTGCAGCGCACATCACTATCAGAATTCGTTTTCTTGATAAAACTGTATTTTTCGTGTAAAATGTCGTTGAGTACATTGATTCCGCGTTTTCGTGGCATTTTCCTTGCAACAATGACGATAGTCTCAATAATAACAAAATAGAAATGACAGCGATTCGCCTTAGACGCGAAATGCTAAGCACTTCAATGCAAAAATCACTTGTGAAGTCAAACTTCAAACGTCAAACACACTCAATTCGCGATTTTGAAGCGCGTCTAATACCATGCTCACATCCCACCAGATTTTGACAAATCGTGAAATTTCGTGAAACCTCCCCCGAAATCCACCAGATTTCCCATACAAAAATCAAAATCTCGTCGATCACAAATCCACTAGATTTCAACAAAATCAACTCAAAATCTCATGGTGTGGCAATTCAGCAAATAATTTCATTCAGCGCATTCAGCAATGTTCAAAAAATATTGAAGTTTGTTGCACCTCATTGTCCCTTGTTAGCTTGTCGGGAATGCCGCCGGCTCGCACGCACGAGCCGTCTCAGGTTCGATTCCAGCGCCATACAATACTTTTTTGTTTGAAATGCCAAAAACAAAATCTAGACAAGGCGATTTGAACGCTTTGGCAAGATTTTGAAATATCAGTAGCCCAAATCTTGTGATGTGAACAAGTTATAAAAGTCAAAGTACCTTAAACAAAAATTGAACGAATTTTTGAATCCATTATGTAACCATATTTTTCAATTGGCTTGAAATATTTCTTGCATAAAATTTCGGTGCACATTTTTTCAATTTTCAGATTCCGCTATATTTTCGTGTTCTGCCTTCGGCACACCGGTACATTCGACCGAATTTCGGTACAGCACCGGAAATTTCGGTACAGGTGGTCACATAACATATGCAGGACCCAAAACAAAATTACGAATCGTTAAATTTTGCAACACTTAGGAGGAAAGTACTGTGGAAGTACCGAATTGATTGTAGCGCCCTCTTCCATGTAAAATAAGTTTAGACCAATGTCAAATCATTACCAACGCGACGATTTCAGAATTAAGACGTAATTCGAATACATTATTGATATTTAAATACATTTCGTTGTACATGTATATAAAAATATAGTGTTTTATTGTAGACGTCGAATGAAAGACCTAGAATACTTGTTATAATTCGATCGACGATTTCATTGTAACATCGAACACCTGTCTCAATTTTTGCAATCCTTCCTCAAAATCTTTGCTAGGTATCAATAGATCATCGATAAACGCTATTAATACTCCAGGTGGCAGCATGTTAACGATTTTCTGCATCACTTCCTGGAACACGGCAGGTCCATTTACGACCCCAAACGGCATGCGTAAAAACTCAAAATGATCGTCATGTGTTATAAACGCGGTGTATTTTTGTGACTCGGAAGCAACTTCAATTTGATAATATCCAGACATTAGATCTAAAGTCGTGAATAATTTAGCACCGGCCAGCTGGGCAAGAATTTCGTCAACAATAGACATTAGGAAGCGTCGTTTCTTTGTAACCGAATTCAGCTCTCTGTAATCAATGCACATTCAATCTTCTGCGTTGGATTTCTTGACGAGCACAACTGGTGAAGCAAATGAGCTTTCACTTCGTTGGATAATATTATTGGCCAACAATTCGTTCACGATATTTGTGACTATTTGCCGTTCAGCAAAGGCAACTCGATGAGGTCTATGGTATATCGTTCTCTCTACAGTGAGATCAATACTCAACTGTCCCAGTCTACATTTCCCGATTTCGGATAATTTCTCAGCGAAACAGTCGCTATATTCATCGACTAGTTTGATAACTTGTTTTCTTACCTCGTCACCCCATTTGTTCATGTTAGCGACTTCGTCCTCAATATGGCACACATCTTCTCCGATCACCATGCGCAATTTATGTGTCATTAGGAAGTCGGCTCCTAATAATGCTGGCCCTGGCAGCATTAAATCGTCGACTACATAGAACGTATGTTGAAAGTTCTTATTATCAAACTGGATTCCCGTTTTAATCTTCTCGTTGCACAGATGCACGCGCCCTCCGAATCCACTTAATTTTAACTTCTCGTTCGTCTCCATTTTCCTAATACTCGCAGCTAATGAGCGAGACAAAAGGGATCGAGTACTACCCGAGTCGATTATTGTTATAACTTTCCGTCCTTCGATGATTATCTCCTTTTCAATCCATCCGGGTTTCTCTGCCGTCTCTTGTCTGTCATCGTTGACCCACCCTTCTCACATTATCCAAACAGTCCTCCGTTCGGTGACTGCTCCGTCGGCAATGATCGCACCGTGGACGTCGCTGTGGCAAAGGGCAGATCACGGCTAAGTGACCGCGTTCTCGACAATTGAAACATGTAGGGCCAGGATTTGCACCGCGTACATTTCTATCCTGAGACCAAATTTGAACTTTACCCGAGGGTATATTGGTTTGTCCACTTGGTCTGTCCACCGATGATGACATAACGACTTCATTTTTCAAGAATCGGTGGAGAGCTAGATGAAACTCTCTCAAGTTATTAAATTCACTGCCAGCAAAAGCATTTCGCAATCTTGAGTAATTTAGTCCCCGGCGAATATAGTTTATTACGGCAGTATCTAACACTTCACCGTGACGACCGATTGACACCATGTAAAAAAAATACTCATCGACACTTTCGTGTTTTTCACGAATATTGTTCATTAGTTTTAAATGCACATTGGCTTCGTCATCCCGGGTTGGGAAGTCGATTACCAGCTTATTCGCAAACTCATTGAAATTCCTGAACACGTGCGCCTGTCCATCATTCCACACTTTCGCGTATCCGCGTAATTTTGTTTGCGAAGCGAACAACACTAATTTATCGTCCCACAAGTAAACTTCTTGCAGTTGACCCACACGTTTTACAAATTGTTCAGCAGACCATTCCTTGGTGGCGGGATTAAAATCTGGTAACATTTCAGAAATGTCCCGCACCGAGAAGCTGGTTTTTGCCTGACGAACCGATTGTTCGAACAAAGTTTTTTCGCGTTCCAGAAGAGTTCTCGCTCCCTGACCACCCGCTCTCTTGAACTCACGTCACTCTCAGTCACGGTGGCTTCGTCGATTTCGTCGCCATTTTCATTCGATGCGTCCAGTAATTGTATTCTATCGCCTTCATTTGTAACCTCCGTGCTATTTGCACCGGGCAAATCTATATCCAAAAGTCGCTGGCTTATTCCCGGCAATCGGCAAAGCACGTTCGCGGCACAAAGCGGTTAAGTCCTTTTTTAGCAAGGATGCGTACATTTCACAGCGAACACACGTTTATTAATTGGATATTAATCCCACTTCTGATCTGTCAGGTCCAGCCGTTCGCGTCGGCGTCCACCAGGAGAGTGTTTTATTCTCCTCGACTAGTCATATTCCTCCCTCAAGCGTTCTATTTTTAGCATCGGACGTGGCACAGTCAGCATAGATTGTGTCGTGCAAACTATGCTGAGTTGGCACATTTAGAGTGAATTTGAGCAGCCTTTTTTCGTAAAATATTTGTTGCTAAGGTTGCATGTCTTTCTCGCTGCACCAGAAACCATTTATACTATTTTCGCTCCATTTCTGGATATTCTGGTTCCCGGAAAATTTTCCTTCCCTAAGGATTTACGACGCAATTCGCGATGTAGCTAAAAAAAAGTAGCATTCAAATATAACCGATGCACATTTAAAAACTGAAACATACATTTTATTTTTTCTTTATTTTTCTTTATATCCGAAATTGTAGATGTACCGACACCATATTTTTCTGCTAGCACCTTTCCACTAGCTCCATTGTTCAGTTGAATTTAAATCTTTTCTTTTTCCGCAATAGTTAATGTTTTATGCGACCTTTTTGATGCCATTTCAATGAAAAACTGACTAGAAACCCTTGTTTTATTGCCTTTCATTCTTATTCGGGGATTCCGAGTTTTTCAAAAGTGAAATAAAGCCAGAAAAAGCCAATGTAATAGCATGTTCACACTTACAAGATTATCTCATGTAGGTATGTAAACCGCCAAACCCATTCACACTGCCCAAATGAGATAATCTTCACAGATGTTTTGGCATTTATATGTCAATCAAACTTGTTCATTGTTGCAGCGTTTAAGCTAAAACTTTACATTGTGGTTATAGTTGGAATTTTGTAATATTAACTAATTATATACATTCACTGATTTGATTATTTTGGTCAAAATACATACATGCATATGTTCATAGGCGCAAGGTACAGCAAAAAGGGGAATTGTATCGCAAAAACAATCCGACATTTGGATCCACAAAGCTTTAAAATGGCATTGCCAACTAAATATAATAACATATAATTTAATAATTATTAATAAATAATACATATCAAATTAATAATTGAATAATAAATAACTATATACATTCAGAGACTTCCTTATTTTAGTAACAATACATACATACATATGTACGCCAGGTACAGTAAAATTCGAATTCTATCACAAAAACAATCCGACATTTGGATCCACAAAGCTTTAAAATGGCATTGCCAACTAAATATAATAACATATAATTTAATAATTATTAATAAATAATACATATCAAATTAATAATTGAATAATAAATAACTTTATACATTCAGAGACTTGCTAATTTTGGTAACAATACATACATACATATGTACGCAAGGTACAGTAAAATTCGAATTCTATCACAAAAACAACCCTACCTATTGATCAACAAAGGTAAAAAAATGGCATTGCCAACTGAAAACATTTCCAGAGATGATTTTAACCAACAACTGATAAAACTGGAAAAATAATGCTGTTTTATAATTTTGTCTATATTTGCATAGAATTTTTGATTTTAGTGTCACATATCAAATTCCATAAATTTAACAACTCTGAAAGAAGTATAATTTACTCGCGCGTAATTGTTACACACACTCTTTTTTCCAATTAATATTCCTTCAAGTGAAGATTATTTATATATTTTGTAAAGTAAATAATAAACGAGCCAGCCGAATATTGTTCTTCTTTCTTTTATTGACACGTCCGCACGGTAATGGCGTCTTTTTTTACAAAAATCCTCTTACATTGTTGCCTGATCTCTCTAGCGCTACTCTATTTACAATGTCGGGAGCCATCTGGTGGCTATATTCAAATCTAAATTCTAAATTAAAATTAAAATCGCATCACAATTTTTAGCATAAAACCAACCCTTCTACATAGCGCAAGCTCGTGTATCACAATTATAGCAATTATAGAAGCAAGTGAGGCTTCTAAGAACATTAGGACTAAAGCATCTTGACGACTATCATAAACTTTTGAGGAAATTTGTTTATATGTTTATTATGTTTGTCAATCGAAACGGTATCGTTCACTGCTTTTTTCACAAGACCTTCATTGCGTTCAACATGTTTTTCCGCGCCGATTTCACCAATCTTCAATCCCAACTTATGCTTCATCGGGCGCTGAATCTTCCTCGTCGCTGTCGCTCACACGCAACTACCTGTTTTCGGTTGATATTTGATGAAGCGCTTCACCCCGCGATGAAGTATTGTGTGACGCAAATGCGACGTAGTTTGCCTTCGTTGCGGTTAAACGGTTCGGATTGATTGCCGCTCGTGACGGGTTTTGTCGTGCGGACAAACCTAAACGAAATCTTCAATTTGCTTCGGATCAACAAAATTTGCATTAGAATCAAACCTGGTCAAGTGTTAACTCCGCCTTTCTGTTCACCTCGAATCCTAGTGCAGGTTTGTTAGCGTTCTCCGGGTTAATGATAACTTCATTGAGCCGGAAATTAACTGTAATTTAAATCTATAGCATCAGAACAAATGAAAACGCTTATGATTATTAGTCAAAGCTCACCGATTTCGTCCAAATTCAATTCCGCCACATCCATCGATTCGCTAAAGAATATCCTTTTCGTCCGATTGTGAAGTTCGGCTCAACACACGTCCCATCCACGGCCAGAGAGTTGTTGTAACATACTTGTGCAGTAACCTTTGCGTCGCGTTAGATTTTATTAAAGCTATTCTACCACAATCTTTTGTAGTTACAGTTCTGACTGGAAACTTACTGCTTTCAAATCTAGTTTCAAACATTATGCATCTCAAGCATTTGGACGACACTTATTATTTTATCATAATTTGATATGAATTATTCACCAATAATCCAACTACATCAATTAAACACGGTAATGTTTGCATCCTTGAAAAGCTACCCATAATATTTAGAAACTTCCATTTAGCGTGAATAACAGTTTATTTATCGTGGATAACATTTAAACAAAATCTTTTCAATTACTTTAGATACATGGAAAATTTATATTTTGTCAGAGTACTAGGCAGGTTATAGTCGACGTGAGCAAGGCTGTTGTGCTTTATTTGTATTACCTGAGTTTCCTCGATTGTAGCCAATAGGTCGGTTTGATCAACTATGAGTGATGAAAATTCATAAGTAGTGAAAATTATGGAAGATGCATTTAAATGTGTTTGAACGTTTGTCGTGTTTGTCTCTGGAATTCGTGGAGTTATATATACGGGAAACTCAAATTCTTGGTAAAATTGTGGAGTTAAAATATATTCTCCTGCCGAGATAGTGCAATCTAGAGTGATTTTGAGAACTCTGGTTCCGTTTAGTAGCAGATTTGACCGTTCTCCATGGTAAACGCTTTGTGCAGATATCGGCTTAGGAGTAGCAAAAATCCATGAGTTTGGATTGGTTAGTTGTTTCCAAACGGAATTGTACAGCCTGAATGTTTTGGTGGGACATTTGTTACCAGTAAAGGCGTTGTAGACTTCCTTAATGATGCAATTTGGTTTTAGATTGACGTTTATCAAGGTTGATATTGCCACCAGATACCGATTTGCGTCAATTTTTTGAGCTCTAAATATTTCTTCTTCTGATGATTCGAAATAAAGTTAATCACTATAATTAATGCCGAGTATCGATGAGATGATCTGGAAGATGTTGAAGATGTCATGGTGCTGCTGACTAGGATCGCGCGGTTGCTTTCACAAGATCATATATATGCTTATCTACGATGGGAAGTTCGCCGGTTATTTGCAAATTATTTTCTTCAAACGTGATGGACAGCTTCAAATTTTGTGTGTGAAGAATCTCTAAGTGAGCTGTAAGTACAGGTTGTAAGTTGTGAATAGTGGATTCAAGATCTGCAAGCTTAATGCATTGCCAGATTCCTACTCTGGTGTAAATAATTGTCAAGATCTTTTCGTATTTTCGGAAGACTTCTTCAATATAATTCAATGCCCGTTGATAAAGGGCAAGAAACTGAAGATTGAATTGGTTATGATCAGTTTTGGCAAACCAGCCTCTTGCCTGTTTTATGTACATAGATCCTTTGTGTAACTGATCTGAAAATCGAGACAGTTTATCGGTGATTTTTAGAGGAGGTAGGCATTCAAAGTTCGTGTGGCCTTGAAAATGATTTTCCCTTGTTTGAGAACTAGCTGGTCGCGTTTTTCTTGGTTGTTTCCTAGGTTATTCACATCGGTGATTACCTCATCATTTACGCCAAATGGTGTCGTCAAAAGTTGTCCAAATAATCCTCGCTTTTTGCGAGAGTGTAGCAAACGAATGGTGTTGATGTGGTAAGACTTCCTGAACTTGTTCAGATAAATGTTCGGACAGATCCCAACAGTGAATTTCGTTATTAATGGATTTGACGAATGTGCACATTATATGGATGCTTTTATTCACTTTGCCGATGTTCTGCTCGTCCAGCTTTAGGTCATCTAGTGAAACTTTAGTTTTAATGCTTCTCTTAGTAGATTAGCAGTTCCATATAATCCTCCGTTCAGTTGAGAGATATTAAGTGCGGATGATGCCGGTGACGTGTACCAAGGATTAATAATGTGGATATTAAAATCTTCGAGAATGATGATGGATGGGAAACAGTTCTTTGCCGGTTAGTTTCCACTGTTTTATCATGCTGTAATACGCGTTTCGCTTTGGTTAGCTCTGACTATCTGGGTTTTTGGCTACTTATTAGCTGAACTTCTACTGGGGACCTTGCTTCTGTTCGCTGATTCGGTTTTGATGGTGGAATTTCATTTCTTTCTTCGCGGTTGAAGGGTAGACTGCACAGTTTTGTGATTGCTCGTTTTGTAAATTTCCCGTTGAGTTTAATAGTAACAACTCGGACCAACCCGTGCTCTCCGGGGTGGATTGCAATTACTCTTCCTAACGGACATTGCATTGATGGTATATTTGACGTTTTCATCAAGACTATCTCATTCTTTTATGTTACGCCTTGGTTTGAGCCATTTTGGTCTCTGTTGGAGGCCATTCAGATTAGAGGTGGCGAAGAGGTGAATCTGGCTCAGTGAAAAGATCCAAATCAGTGATATGTATCATTTGAATCATTTCGATCATCTAGATCATTTGGATCACTGAGTCAGAAGGGATGATTGATATTATGAGTTAGGTATACAGAAATATATGGTACGCTGTACAGTTTAAAATTGAAAACTATTGCATTTTTGTGACCTGTCGATCATTTTTAGTTAGTTAAGAGACAGTTGAGAAGAAAATCGATTTTCCTTCATACTTTGTTCAGGCTGTTCTGTACTTTTAGTTGAAGCGCTACTATCCTCTAACATTTCCGATTGCTGCCCTTTTCAGGAACCGAGCAAAAAACTTCTTAAAAACGACCATACGTAGCAAAAATAGCTATTAACTTGCGCGACGCACTCATTAGAAGAAATGATCCAGATCAAATGTTTAGTAATCTGTTTTTATGATTCCCATTTAAAAGGGAAAAAGGGAAAGCATGTAAATGAACGAGAAGGAAGCGCCTTCGCTCTGATTATGAATCGGAACGTCGACCCGAGTCACTCTGAACCGGACGGGTCGTAAAACCGGCGTTCTTGATCGAATCGGACGTAGACGCCGGGTCACCAGGTTCTCCTAACATGCAAAAAAAAATTCTTAAAAACAAACAAACCGAAACCGATTTGAAATCGGACGTGGAGCCTGAGCCTAACGCTGTTTGTTTTTAAGAATGAACGTCGTAGCGGCGCGACCTTTTCTTATTTTGCATGTTATCTATAAGAGAACCGGGCGACCCTGCCTCCACGTCCGATTCGATCAAGAACGCCGATTTTACGACCCGTCCGGTTCAGAATGACTCGGGTCTACGTTCCGATTCATAATCAGAACGAAGGCGCTTCCTTCTCGCTCATTTACACGCTTTCGCCATAAGATCGGATGGCACCCGGCTCCACGGCCAGTTTTCAGAACCCGATTTTCTGTATGCGCATGCGTTGTGGTCATTCGTTAAAAGGCAGTGAACGGAGAAGACTGATGGCAAGCACTGATGGCAAGCCTCATATCGGTGTCCTGTTTTGTTATTCTGTTCCGAATTAAACATAGCAATTCATACAAAAGCCGCTCCTAATAATTCAAAATCGAATTCATCCATTTTAGGATTTTAGCACTGACACTATCAATAACACAAGACAGATGTTTTCACGATGAGCACCGACACGAGAATGAACACTAAACAAACAATCTGATTCAAGGGTCTCGCACGTTCTTATTTCAGATTTGGAATCGGACGTGGAGCCTGACGCCCGTCGTTCTTATTGTTTACGGATTCCAAATAATAATCGGTTTGGAATCGGACGTGGAGCCCGGGCTTAATTCAGATAGTCTCGAGACCATCGATGCCAAAATGAGTGCTTCATATATTGTACTAATTTCCATCGTTTTAACAGGGTCAAGTTGCTTTCAATGGGATCACTTTTAATTTCGAAAAAATTAGTTCCAGTTAAAAAGTGTCCTGGGGTTAGAGCAGAGGATCAGTGCTTATATCAGACAGTGGTCTGGAATTCAAACAGGCTTCAATCTGAGGTAGAAGCGTGTTGAATTCTTCTATGTTGAGTATTTGTTGTCCGATAGTTTTGTATAAGTGTCGTTTCATAGCTTTAACACCGGCTTCCCCTAAACCCGCCGAAGTGAGGGCTTCCGGGAGAAATAAACTTCCATTCTATGCCTTCGGTAGCAAGCTCTGTACTGGCTGTTTGTTTCGTTTTTGTGTAGTCACTCTGCAATTGCTTGCTTGCACCACAGAAATTAGAGCCACAATCACTGTAAATAGTACGACATTTACTTCTTCTGGCGATGAATCTTCGAATCGCAGCGATGCAAGCTGGTGTTGATAAGTCCGATGCGAGTTCGAGATGAAAAGCTTTGGTAGCCATGCAAACAAACACAACCACATAGGCCTTTGCCGTCTTTGATCCTCGACCGGCACTCCATTTGATATTGATTGGTCCTGCATAATCTACTCGAGTTTCTAGGAATGCTTCTTCGAAGCGCACAGGGAGCCGAAGGCAAGACTCCCATTAGCTGTTTATTTGGCTTTGCGGTCATTTTAAAACATGGTACACACTCGTTAAGGACTTTCCGAGTCAGCGAATACCCAGAGATTACCCAATATTTCAGGCGTAATGTACACAGAGTCAACTGGAGTCCACCATGTAGCGTTTGACGATGAGCCTGTCGTACTAAGAGTCTGGCTAGTGATCCTTTGGGGATTATGGCTGGGTGCTGTTTCTTTTCCTACGAATGCATGGTAGATCCTTCTACCCACCCTGAGGACCTCCTCAGTATCTAGCCAAGGAGCTAAAGTTCTCAACCTGCTGTTTGATGAAACGGAGTTCGATCGGTGAAGTTGTCGGATGTCTTCGCTGAACACATGTGCTTGAGCTAGTCGAACGCATAGGGTCTTGGCATCGGTTAATTCGTCGCTAGTAAAAATACCTTTCCGTTTTAATGTTGGTTTCCGTGCGTTGTGGATGAAACGTCGACACAAAGCAACGACTTTCTTCAATTTTTCGATGCAAGAAAAGCGGTTTAGTATCTCTGGTTCTGGATCTGGTTCTCTCGTGGTCAGTAGAACATATTCCCGGTCATTGCTTCCGTTGATTTCCTTTGTACGACTGGAAAGATTAGAAGACACAGTTTTAAGCCAACTGGGACCATACCACCACAGGGATAAATTTATTAAATCTTTAGGGTAAACTCCTCTTGTAGCGTAATCTGCTGGATTGTCTTGTGTAGCGTCATGATGCCATTGTTTTGGGGAACTTCGTTCCTGAATTTTACCCACATGATTTGCAATAAAAACTTTCCATATTGAGGCTGGGCTTTGAATCCAATCCAACACGATTGTTGAATCAGCCCAATAATATTTTGGAAGGTGACTCCACCCATGTGCTTGGACTATTTGTTCCATGAGTTCTGAGAGTAGTTCTGCTCCACATAACTCCAAACGGGGAATCGAACGAGTTTTCACCGGTGCCACTTTGGGTTTGGAAGTTACAAGCCTGATGCTAACAGCACTCCGCGATGTAGTTTTAATGTAGATGACAGCGGCGTAGGCCATTGCAGAAGCGTAACAGAAGCCGTGTAACTCAATCTGTTCCTGGGGTGAAAACCCAATCCAACGAAGAATCTGCAATTCGTTAAGAGCTGGTAATTGTTTATGCACTGTGATCCAATCTTTAACGTCTTCCTCTTGCAGAGTGTTGTCCCAATCGCATTTCATCAGCCAGAGTTTTTGGACTGCTGCTTTACCGATGATGATACATGGCTGTATCCAACCTAACGAATCAAATAACTTAAATACTTCAGATAGAATATTTCGCTTTGTGATTTTCTCCGGACTGTTACTGCTTATTGAAAAGGATATGTGATCCGTTCCTGGATGTCATTGCAGTCCAAGTGTTTTAACTGATCCCTTAAGACTTATGTCAAAGGGTAGCTGGTTTTCCCTATTCTTTTCCGGTATACGTTTTAGTAGATCGGCGTGGTTTGATGACCATTTTCGTAGATGGAAGCCTCCGTATTTCAACATGTTACGCAGATCGGTCTGCAATGCGAATAGTTTTCCCAAATCGTCACATCTTGTCAGCATATAATCTACATAAAAGTCTCGAAGCACAATCTCAGGTTCTTCCGGATATTTTGCCTGTTCATCCATTGCTAGCTGTTGTAGCGTTCTAATGGCCAAAAAAGGTGCTTTTGATGTTCCATATGTTACTGTCTTCAGATGATAATGTCGAACGGGTTCCGCTGTGCTGGGTAGCCAAAGAATTCTCTGACAATCCAGATCAGCCTCGTTGACCAAAATCTGCCGGTACATTTTTTCAATGTCAGCGGCCAGTACGTAACGATGTTGCCTCCATCGCATCAGCACATGTAGGATGGGTTGTTGAATTGGTGGCCCAGTGAGCAATAAGTCATTTAGTGACTTGCCACCGGAACCTCTTTGAGATGCGTTAAATACAACGCGCAACTAAGTTGTTGAGCTGCTATCTTTAACAACAGCATGGTGTAGTAAATAATAATTTGGGCTTAAATTAATCCACTTGGTGGCTATTAATTGCATGTGACCCAATTGCTCATACTCCTCCATGAACGCCTTATACTGAATCAATTTTATTGTCCATTTTTCGTTTTTACAGTTGGTTTAAGAGAAGAAAAAAACTGTGTTGTTCCTTATACTGTAAATATTTATATTTTATCGCATACAATTGTTTCGAGGGCTACGTGCCTTCTTCCTCAGTGCGAATCACAATTTGTTTCTTATACCTGATCTACGACTATTTATATACTCCTTAGTTTTTTAACCTACTTTCCATATCCTAATTGTATCCTACTCGACCACTAAGCGCTCTCACCAGGCTCGATGCACAGTTGCCTTCACATAGAGTGAAAATTCATGGAGGATTCCATAATGTAGACAAGCTGAAACTAAAAATGGAAAAACTGTTGCTTAGAAACAGTATAAAATGTAAGTACCAAAAACTAGACGCGATTAATCTTGTAGCTTATAACGCACATCTGAAGTTAGCAAAGGACTTAACAATCGAAGGAATACCGGTGCAATCAAAAATTTTCAAGCTACATAGAGCATTCGAATGTGAAAAAAGTCGCAAACGGCATACATTAACATGTAAACTTAGCAAGTTGAAACGAAATTTACAGCCGACCAACAAAATTACATTGCCAGAGATACAACAATTAGATAACTTTGTAATCAATAAAGCGTCAGAAACTTTCACGAATAAGGAGTTCGAATTTCTCAACAATGGACTAAACTTTGCAATAAAATTGAAACTATGCATGGAAGACATCGTGATTGATGTAGAAGGAGCAATTAGAGGTCTTGAACCGGAAGAAAAAGAGGTTGTACGGAAAGAATTGGGAAATAAGCTGAAAGCAATAAGAAGAGATGAAAATCTAAAATCAAATAAACATATAGAAATAGTGAAGAAACTACGAGAAAAAGATGTATTCTACCTTAAAGCGGATAAGGGCAATGCAGTTGTGATCATGGATAAAAAAGAATTAACGAAACCGTCGAAGCAAAATTAAATAAGATTGATGATAGTAAAGTATAGGGTTTTCTAGTCGTCGGAACTGAATGTAAGCCACTTTGTGAGTGTCACAGAGTGCTAATTCGTTCTTGTTGATTTTCATCGGGAGGCTTACTACGTATTTCCCAGATGATCTGACGGTGTTGAGTATGTTGGATCAGCCAAATTTGCTTGGTTTACCCCTTTTGGATACTTGTTGACGACTAGTACGGCTGGTAGTGGAGCTGTAAGAATAGCATAACAATTTAATAAGTGTGCGAAGCCATCCTCGAGAAAAGTTTTAATGGAAAGTGGTTCAGACGCAGAAGAAATCAATGCAATGTCGTCCGCAAATAGACTTATACTACAGCCAGTTGGGCAGGAAATATCACTGGTATAAATATTAAATAAAATTGGGCTGAGAACTGACCCTTGGGGAACACCTGCAGGGTTTTGTGAATTTGTACCATTGATGTTGACAAAAAAGAATCGATTTGTTAAAAAGTTAGAGATTATTTTACACAAATAGATTGGAAAACCAAATTTGTGCATTTTGTGCACCAGGCCGTTGTGCCAGACACAGTCAAAAGCCTTTTATACATCTAAAATGAGAATACCTGTGGACTTTTTAGAATTGAAGTTGTTTTGGATTATATTTTTAATTCTTACAATTTGGTGTGATGTATTATGACAACGTCTAAAACCGAATTGTACATCAGGGTAGATATTATGTTCTTCGATAAATGCCAGCAATTTTTCTTTGATAACACGATCAAGAATTTTCCCAACCAGGCTAATTAAACTGATGGGTCGGTAGCTATTCAAATCCGTTTTTGGTTTACCGGGCTTAGCAATCCATATTACTGAAGCAATTTCCCACGAGTCGGGGAAATACGAGATTTTCAGACACGCGTTTAAGATCTTCCATAAGTAGATTATGGTTTTCTTGTATGCATATTTCAAGAAAATATTTTTTATGGAGTCTGGACCCGAAGCTGTGTTGGATTTGCAAGAGCAGATAATGTTTAGGACGTTTTAAACAGTCACAAAAGGAATACTTGATGGTGTACTGTCAGCAATAGTAATAGCACTAGCAGATACAATACTTTCGGTTTCGATGTCACTAATTGTGAAAGAGGAAAGGTGCACGTTATGAAGGTGTTTCCCAAACGCCTTACATTTGTTTTCGTTAGTAACGCAGACAACGTTTTCCGCTTTTATTAGAGGTGTAACGTATGTGATGAGATTATTGTTGCGTCTTCGTGCAATATGTTTATTGCACGTGAAGCGCGTGGTAGGCCAAGTGATGGGCGTCTTCTTCTATAATCCTCTAAAGTTATAATCTTCTTCTCACTAGAAAGAAGTTATACTCGGAAAGGATAACAATATATATATGAGGGGGACCTACCGACATTCCGAAGATTGCCACATGTTTGGCGCAGTCCAAAAGAACAGGCGGCCGAAATTTCTAATATTGTAATTGCCGAAATTTAAGGCAACTTGTTGTCTGCCAAACTTTCCAAGGCAGACTTTGCTCAAATGTTCCTTTCAATCACCTTGCCGATATGAAGGCAAGGGTTGCCGATTAAAACTAGCAACTTTGTCTGGCTATGGAACAATTCTGTTCAGTGCTAGACTCGTTCCTTCCTTTTATTTACAAATTTTTCTGTACATTGAATTTTGCTTATTCTATAAAATTCTTACTCTAGTTTTAAATCTACTTACCATAACCAATCGAACGCGTTTCAAATAGGTTCCCACGGAATCCGTTGCTTGCAATATTGCTTGTTTTGCAATGACCCAATTGTACTTTTGCTTACTCTGGGTTCAATGCTCAACTAAGAGTTTCTCACGGTACTTTAGATTGACACGCGGGTTCGAGAATGTGCTTATTAGAGAGCTTACTAAAATTTGTGTGGGACATCACAAAAGCTTGTTTGGGACACCACAAAAGCTTGGGTGGGACATAGTTGTGTATTGGCTAGTTCCAGGTTTGGAACTGGGAATACACTACAGAGGGATAGTATTTCTCTTCCTTTTTAGAGCCTTGGTGATATTCCAAATGGCCTTGCTTCTTGCGTCCAGTGAAGCGAGTTTTTGGTTCCAGCTCGTATTTCGGAGGTTGAGCATTTCCATTTTGATTTTAGTAGACAGGCGATTTATCTCTATTTTTAGTGCCCTAAGCCTAGTACGTTGCCACTGCCGACGTAATGAATTCTTTCTGGAAATGAGTTCCTTTATTGCTTGAGAGAGGCTTGGGCCGGAGAAAAATGGCTTAAAAGAGGTCTTAGGAATAGCGGTATTGGAAGCTTTCCAAATTATGTCTTCGATTTTCTGTATGTGTTCGTCAATACCTTGTGGACTACTGAGACTATCGAAAGTTCGGGTGAGGTTTGTATACTGCCCAGTCGTTTGTGTAAATAGTGGCCAATTTGCTTTGCGGAACAAGAATATTTTCTTAGCTTCAGCTTCTATTCCTTGATCTTTGATTTGGAAGAGGACTGGAAGATGGTCGGAAGATAGAGCTGTGAGTGCAATTGGCTGGGATATATACTGGGTGCAATTTGTGGGAACTATGTCAAGAGTGGATGGTTTATCTTTGGATCGGTTAGGGAAGTAAGTGGGAGATGGACTGAAGACGATGTCATAATTACAGACAGTGAATTTACGTTTGAGTATATTTCCCCCGTGATTGCTTCTCAAACAATTCCAGTCGCTGTGCCTACAATTCAGGTCACCGGCAAGTACAAATTTGCGATGCATCCTATCGAGGCAGTTCAAATCATTTAAGAATTTGCGATCAACAATTTGATTGCAATTTCCTCCTGGGAAGTATGCTCCTATGATAAGATATATTTCCATTTGACACTCGATCTTCAGGCAGCAAGTTTCAATTACAGAAGTGTTTATAGGATCACAAATTGTATGCTTCAGTTCGCGCTTAATTGCTATAGCAACAACGCCTTCTCTATTCTCGAGACGATCATTACGATAAATTACATAATTTGTATCAAGGAGTGAATGGAGTGCAAATCAGGTCTCTGTTATAATGGCTAAATCTATGTCCTCTTTATTGAGATAGTCGAAAAGCTCAATACGTTTACCAACGGGGCAGATGCTTTGGGCATTCCAAAAGAGGACTTTTAATCCATTAATGTGGGAACACATATTTAATAGTTAACTCTGCGGTAACACGAAACTGCTGCTCTTTGTTGGAGCACCCTCTAAGCTTGGTAAGAAGTTCATTTTTAATTGACATTATTTCATTTACGTTGAATAGGTTACTTGAGCTAACATTTCTGGCTACAGCAGAGTAGCTTACTGATGCATGCAATGAATCGTTCCTAGGCTCAGGAGCGCTTTTGTTACTAGGATTTTTATTGAGCGGGGGAAATGCTACGCGGTTATTAAAATCCGTGGGATTAAGTAAAGACGTCGAACTCCCAATTGCACGTTGTGTTCTCGTTCGCAGTCGTGCCTGAAGGCTCGCGTAGTTCAAACGACTTGGGCAGTTTTGAAAGCTCGCTGAGTGATCGCCGGAACAGTTGGCACATTTCCTTTTGCCACTCTCATCATCACGAAGTGGCACTCCATCGATTTGTGTTCGCCCGCACAAAGATTGCACACAATTGTAAGATGACATCCACCGATGCCGTGACCGTATGTTTGACAGTTGTAACAACGCACGGAGCCAGCTCGTTTCTTCACGAAATAGTTGAAATTAACTACATTGTGGAATAAGGTTTTCACTTTAAGTTTGAGGTCAGAGAGTTTTACACTGCCCCGTGGAAAATAGAGGACAAATGTGGCCTGATCGGCATAGCGAGGGGATTTAATATTAATGGGCTTAATGTCGGCACAAGCAACACCCTGACGCCTTAGCTCATCATTTAGTTCGGGTATATTTACTGAGTGGAGTCCACTTAGAACTACTTTAAATAGTTTGTGCGCCATTGGATCGTGCGTGAAAAATTTCGCATTATCTGTAATGAGTTTAGACTTCAACTTCGAATAATTTTCACTAGACAATCCACAAATTTTATTTCCAATACTAGTGAACTTTATTGTGTATTCACTAATATTAAGTGATTTTAGTCCTAACTCGATGTTTTGTCGAAAGAGATCTATCACTGTGATTGGGGGACAACGATCCACACTCACTTTTGGAGCAGTATTTTCACTGTCTTCATGATTGTTAAGCTGGCTAAGCGGCGCAAACCTGTTGTTGCGAGAAGTGGAGCTCGCTTCAGCTACAACTTTGCGTGGCCTTGTCATTTTTGCCGGTTGGGAAAAGTTATCATCGCAACCGGGAGAGAGTTCACGTAACCGTTTTGTAGAAATTTTTACTTATTGGTTCACTTTAGCGAAACACGAGATACAATATTACGTAGAAAATAAATTTCTATATTCACTATTCACTAAGAGAAGCGTTGAATTTTCGGGAACTTAAAGCTCGACACGTCTAGTCATCGACTCGATCGAAACTCAACTGTCGCAGACATTCCATTTCGGATCCAAGTATCGTATACACATGGAAAGTTGCTCGATGCTAGAAATATCAGTCGATTCGTTCGCCAAAATTGAAAATCCTTTCGCTTCGTTCATTTTGGCAACAATTTTTTTTTCTGATCAGTATGTGACAAGTTTCGATTATTTCATTCTGAATTGTTTTGCTTAAATACGTTGCATTTTTCGGAGCTGTTGCAGAGATGTTGCTTCAGAATATTGTCACCTTCAGCTCGATATCGTAAAATTGCACGACAATTCCCTTCGTTCGAAGATTCTTTGTCAGTTTCATTGCCAATCCTCGGATTATACAAAGGTCCATCGTCTCTGTGGCCACGAAGAGCCATTCCTTGCCTGCCACACAAAACAATAGCGCCAACTATGGGTTTAAGTCTCTCATAATTTTCTTTCATGGTTTTTTCTTTCTGCTCGTCGATCATCAAATCAATAGGCTTACTTCTTCCAAGTTTAATATCACGTAGGTGTTCAATACCAAAAAAAAAATTTTATGATAATCGAGATTTTCGTGGTTTCGGAAGGTTTATTTCGCATGCTTTCAAACATTGAATGGTTCAGTAACGAGCTTTCCTAGCTTGACATCATGTGTTCCACCGGCTTCTACACCAAAAGGTACGCAGTACTTACAATATCCACCATCTTCTTTGGCAGAATATGCTAACCAGCTAAACTCTTCCAACTATTTCGTTTGAAATGATAAACTTTTGACACCAGCTTTTGATTTCGGAAATTGATATTTAGCTGATGGTCTCCATGAATCATCGATAGTTTTGAGTAATTCGTCTGGATTTGGTGCATTCCGCAGATTTCGAGCAACGACGCCTATGTCTTCTTTAGGAAAATGCCCGATATTAATTTGAGTTGATGCTTTTTTTCAGTCTGTCGCTTGCTGGGAACTGCCCAATTCCTGAGAATCAGTAGTGTTGTTTGAAAATGAGTCTTCTGCTGATTCGACTGTCTCAAAAGTACTTTCTCCAGTATTCTTCTCTGGTTCAGATCCGGGATCAAGACGAGTGAAATAAGCGAATAAATTTCTCTTCTCTTCTTCTTAGCTCGACTCAAACGGAATGAGACCGATGAAATTCTCCAACCTTTCGTATCTCCTCAAAATATTGACACAGTTGATCACAAATCACGACAGTTCACGACAAAATGACTGAATGACAGATGCATTTTGTTTCAGTAAAAGTTCGGAGGAAATCTCACGCTGCGGCGCTGCCATTGCAGTATTGTTGGCGCGCTATTTAAAATGTCGAACACGTGAGATATGTAGAATACAGAAAACGACATTTCTTGAATGTGCATATTTTCAAATTCGTGATTTTACGTTTTTGTGACTACAACGCATGATAGGTATATGCTTTGATTTTTATACCTTCAATTACGGCGCATGTATCTACATATCAAAAACCTATATACTGTGTCGTGAAGAGAATTTTCTGAATCAAAACGTATGTACACACAAGCGACATTATCGCAGTTTTATGCGAGATGTAACTAGAGAACTAGAAAATAAGGTTATCATAGGTCATGACGGCAGAAATTTTTTGGACCCCCCACGTCTAGATCCTAGATCCGCCACTGGATCGGATACTCGCAGAGATCAATACGTGACCCGCAGTTGCCACAATAACTACTGAAAAAGTAGTTGCTTCTACGAGCCGCGAGGACTGCAATTCCGTCAATGCAAGGCTCGACAGAATCGAATGAGCGACGGAGCAGCTGCAAGTTCGTGCAAGGCCGAATCAAAAATATCGTTTCAAATTACGTAGTAAGTCACGTGATCGTACATACGGCGACAAACAAGGATGGGAAAGAAGCGCTATGCTACTACCATCAGAAGTTTAGAGACGCAGCTCGGCAGTGCCGCAAATACTACGCTAGGTACTCGTTAAACTAGACGCATCGTCGTCTTCAGGCGTGGTGGACGGCGACGGAAGCGGATAAAATCGCTTAGTAATACGAGACCGGAATGCTTTTTTAATCGATTCGTGCGCAGGAATTTCAGTTGTACCGCGGAAATTAAGGATAAATTGAAACTTCCTAGCAGTTTTAAACTGCATGCTGCACACAACATGACGATCAACACGTATGGAGAACGTTTGCTCCATATTAACTTTGGATGTATGGTACTTCCATGTGGCAGACGTCACACGTCCAATAATTGGAGTCGATTTTTTTACCAAAATTCAACCTTTTGATTGACATAAAAAAGAAGCGATTCATTGATGGCCAAGCCCAATTACTCGCTATGGCTTCTCCAAGCAACGAAAATGTTCCGAAGATAACGACTCTTGCGGTGAACTTTAAGAACGTCACATGAGACCCTACATTACTGTAGAGGTCACTTCGAACAGTTGAATTGTCCTACAGCAGTCCTCTCCAAGTGACAGCGATAACAGATATTTAACTTCCTGTCTTAAATGTTACTTGAAATTTCTTTGTTTTCGGGCCACCTTATGTTTTGGGTGGCTGAGATGCTGCAGGTTCAAGTTGTGTGTTTTCCAAATGTGCCGGCTTGAGTCGCTCTACATTTACCTTTATAATTTTGTGAGTGGCTATTCGAATTTTAAACGTTCGATCGTTGAGCCGTTCGATCACTTCGTATGATCCAGAATACGGTTGCCGAAGGGCTTTGAGTGAAACTGCACCCCATTGTCGCAAATGACCACCGCCGGAACTCCAAGCAGCATGAACACGTAATCCTCTCACTTACGCACCACTTCTGGTGCCTTGGCTGATCGAACAACGAGAAAAAATCATGGGAAATTTAATGTAGTAGTCCACCACACTGAGGATATAGCAGTTTCCACGGGTCGAGCGTGGTAGGGGGCCTATCAAGTCAACACCGATTATCTCACACGGGTGTTTGACCTGCCCTGCTCGAAATACCATCCCCTGGCATACTTTGCACTTTTCGACATACTTCCGGATGTCTGTCCTCATCCCTGCCCAGTAAAGGCGCTGTGCCACACGATCCAGCGTTCGTTTCACACCCATGTGCCCTGCCCTTGTGTCATCGTGACCCTGCCTCGTTCTCCCGCGGGCAGTACACGTTTCCATACCTGAGTTTCCAACTCTGGGTATCGTCCGGGCATGTGCTTCCAGAGTTCATCCTCTTCTAACCTCCAGTCCGTGTATTCCCCTGGGTTTTCCGTCACCTTTTTCTTCATACGCTGGTACTAATTCCCTGCTTCCACTTCAACCGAGGCTACCTCTGGGACCGCTCGAGACAGCGCATCGGGCACCAAATGCACTTTGCCTTTCCGGTGTACGATGTCAAAGTCGTATTGCTGCAGTCGAACTGCCCATCTTGCCAGTTCAGCCGCACGAGTGAGTGGTGGTCGGTCACCACGGTGAAATGCGTACCTTCTACGTA
Source organism: Oxycera nigricornis (assembly GCA_963942545.1). Lineage (NCBI taxonomy): Eukaryota > Metazoa > Arthropoda > Insecta > Diptera > Stratiomyidae > Oxycera > Oxycera nigricornis. The sequence continues at coordinate 86,069,958 of OZ012659.1, forward strand.
AAGGCGCAGTTTTTTTAACTCGGGTCTACGTTCAGCCCCTTCTCGTCCACTATGTAACCCAGATACTTTAGCTGGCGTCGACAGAACTCGCATTTTTCTTTGGAAACGCGTAACCCCGCTTCCCGGAGCCTGCGGAATACTTCTGAAAGCACCTCCACGTGCTTCCGGAAGTCTTGGGTGACAACCAGTATACCGTCCAGGTACGTGAATACGTAGGGCTCGAGCTCAGGTCCCAACACGCCGTCAATCAGACGTTACCATGTTGCAGGTGCGTTTTGCAACCCAAATGGCATTCTATTAAATTGGAACAGCCCACGTCCTGGTACCGTGAACGCTGTGTATTGACGTGATGCTTCCGCCATGGGTACCTGCCAATACGCCGACTTAATGTCCAGTGACAACAGATACCTCGCGTCTCGCAACTTATCCAGGGTGGCTGCTACATAAGGTAGTGGATAAGCATCTCGTTCCGATACCTTGTTTAGTTTTCGGAAGTCAACGCAGAACCGATAGCTCCCATCCTTTTTCTTCACTAGGAGGACCGGCGACGACCAAACACTCGATGAGGGCTCTGTAACGCCCAGCTGAAGCCTCTCCTTCAGCTCCGAGTCGATGTGCTTTTGGACTGCAGGGGACACCGGATAATAGCGTTACTTGATGGGCAATGCGTCAGTCCTGATGACGTGCTCCACCATGGTTGTACATCCTAACTCTGTACCCACTCGCTCAAATTCCCTATCCAGGGTCTCCTTCAAGATCGCTTCCTCGTGAGTCGAGAGCCGAGAGCGCGGTAGTAATTGCTCAATGGAGCCACATTCCAGAGAGCTAAGTAATTCCCACGTCCCTCCTCGAACGTCCAATAGGACCGCAAAACGCCGCAGAAAACCCACCCAAAGTGTTGTTTTCTCCTTGAGGGACAGCACCACCAACAATTTCATCCGTTGGGTACTGCCACCAACTTTGATTGCCACCCAAACAGCTCCCCTGACGGTACACGCAAGGCCGTTGGCCATTCGAACACCTTGGTGATCCGAGCTTCTGAGCTCAACCCCTAGAGACCTCAGTTCTTCCCATACTCTTTCACCCAGTATCGTTCTGGAGGCCCCCGAATCTACCAATCCCAAGAACGTTCGACCCAAAATATCCACACTAAGGTGAGGTCGGTTGTCGCCTGAGCGTTGTTCCTGCAGAAAATCTACCGGGACTCGACCCTTTCGCTTCGGGCGTCCGCCCGTTTTCGATGGCTTGGGCCTGCGCGAACTCACCTTGCATTTCTTGCCCCGTTGGCCAATAG
>OZ012659.1:86071451-86189660 GCA_963942545.1 Oxycera nigricornis
ACCATGTGCCTTGTGTTCGATGGCAAATCTCCGCCCACAGCCGATCAACATAGTCGGGAGCAGTGGCGGCTCGTGAGCTGGGCGACTAGGGGTTCACATCAAAATAAAGAAACAGAACTACGGCAATAAAACAAAACGTTCCTAAAACTATTCTATATTTATTTGAAATAAGCGCAATTTTCATAATGGTGAAAAATCATATGCATATGTGTATATATGAGATAAATAAAATTCAGTCTTCCTCGGTCATATACTTAAGCTTAACCATATATTAGATAGTTATTTTAAAAATACATTTTAGTAAAAAATATAAAAACTTGTTCGCTTAGATACAAGACTTGTAAAAAAATTCCATTCGCCTATTTTTTCGATGCGAAAAGCTCAATAACTTTGCTATTAAAATCAGGAATTTTAGAGACCATATCTTTCTCAATTGAAAGCATGGCCAGCGCGCTCAATCTGTTTCTGCTCATTGTGCTCCTCAAAAACGTTTTAATTCGTTTCAAGGAAGAGAAACAACGCTCAGCTTACGCCGTTGTCATTGGTATAGTCGAAATTATTTTTAATAATTTACAAGTTTCAACAAAAGTGGAGGTCAAACTATTATCAATAATAAATTGCAAAAGGCTAGTTGTTCCACTAATGTTTCGAAAATCGTGTCGCTTGTAAATCACCTCCAATTCCGTTTTCAAACGCTCCTTTTCCAAACACAAGTAGGACTCGACTGTTTGACACAGTAGCTGAGCTGGAAATATTACTTCGAATTCGTGAAACCGATCAGCATCAAACAAAGCAACAAACGCATAATGCGAAGTAAATGAGAATCTCGACTTGATTTGATGTATGATAAAATCGCATTCTTCCTTTGCAGCAATTGTTCGATTCAAGTAAATATTGTCTTTGTTCCTTTTTGTAGACACTGACTGCTGTGGCTCAGCTTGGGCCTCCAATTGTGTTTTTTCTATGTTTTCCCTTTTCTGTTGAATCGACCTCAAAAATAAATCTATTCACCTTGCTTGCATCAGTTTTCCGTTGTTGCAACTGCGCATACAACATATCAACATGCGGCATAATTTTATGGAAAACAGAAAGCCAAAAAATGAAAACTGGATCGATCAGCATTCTTCGTGCAGCTCCCGTCTGATTGATAGATGCCGACTGCTTCGCTGACGACTTCATTTTTTCCATACATTTTATCAATTTTTCTCTATTTTCAAACACAGTGTTTACAATGCGGCTTCTGAAATTCCATCGTGTGGTTGATGAATGGAGAATTCTCTTTCCAACAACTTCATCTAGAATAGCAACTCTCTGTGGAGAGTTGCTAAAGAAGTTAGCAATTTCCGTTACATTTGCGAAAAAAAAATCGAGCTTGCTGATTTATAGAGGAACACTGTGCAATAACCAAATTTAGCTAATGAGCATAGCAGTGAATGTAAAAGGCATATTTATAGTGCTATTGTATAATTTTCTGCACTCCTTTGTGCTGCCCACTCATGACACTAGCGCCGTCGTAGCTCTGAAATATCAATTTTTCTCGCTTATCTCCAACCACCTCTAGGACATTTCGAATACACTCAGAGATTGCTATTGCATCATGCCCCAATGGTTGAAGAAACTGCCAAAAGCTTTCTACAGGCTGCCCATCTGCCAGCAAATAACAGAAAACAACTACAAGCTGAAATGTGGACGAAATATCGGTAGTTTCATCCGCAACAACTGAAACAAAGCTTGAGTCACCAACTTCGTTTTTGATATGTTCCTGACAGACGGTATTCATGCAATCCAGTAAATCATTATGGATTTCTTTGGAAGTGCCTTTGAAAATCGTTGATTGAGCTAGATGATCTTTTAATGATGCATCAAGCTCTGCAGAAAAATTAATAAGACCTTTGAAAACGCCAGGATTCAACGACTCAGAAGTCTCATCGTTTCCTCGAAGTGCTAACTCAAAAGCATTGTCCAGCTGATGTCGAATATCAACCTTCCCCAAAAGGCTAAACTCTAAAACAGAATTTAAAGGAGTTAAATGTCAGATACACCATAATCAATCCAGCTCCAATCCAGCCTTTTTTTCCTGCAAATAATAAGCAAGGAAAGCAAAATAAACGATTCGATTCGTCACATCCACAAATCCAATCATTTTTGCAATATGTTTCCCTCTTAAATTCTCGTTTAAATTTCTTCGCTTTTGATTTCGTGATTTGTATTAGCACTAAATCAGGCATTGGCCTTCCCTCAAGTTTAATTCCTATTTTTTCTTCTAACGAAAGGCTCGAAAATTGCATTTTTTTAAGTTTGGAAACTGTTATCATGGTCATAAAATTGCTAGAATTTAAATGAGGCTAAATAAATAAAACCTTACCATGGTATTCGCTAACACTTACAATTTTTATTTGATGTTGAAAAACAACAAGAATGCTCACACACTAGAAATTATCTGCAGACCACACCACAGCTAGACAAACGACTGATCAAAGTGAATTTGTTCGTAATTCGCTGATAGGAGCACAGTTGAAGTGTGCTCCTATGGCAGCAAATCAGTTTCTATGCGTTGGAAGCTTTGCGCAGCGTTGCATAAACCAAACGTCATTCGACAAAATTCGAATAGTCCGAATGGCGTTGCGACTGCCGTTTTGGGAATATCATCTTCATGGATAGGAATTTGATGATAAGCGCGTTCCAGATCAAGCGTTGAAAAAACTTTGGTGCCAGATAAGGAATGCGTGAAATTCTGTATATTTGAAACTGGGTACCGATCTGGTATTGTTATTGCATTTAAACGACGGTAATCGCCACAGGGTCTCCAAGTACCAAACTTTTTTGGCACGAGATTCAATGGACGGTCTACATATTCCCATGGCTACCATGTACTCAATCTCTTGTTTGGCTGCCGCATATTTTTCGGGACACAGGCGTCGTGGGCGCTCTGCGATTGGTGGGCCGGTTGTAATTATACGATGCTGGATTTGGTGCTGTTTTCCAGCCAAAAAATTAGATGAAATTGCGATCGATGGAAATTCATCCAACAATTCATTAAAGGAACTGTTGCTTTCAAGAGTTGTAATTGTTGGCGTATTATTTTTGGCGTATTATTTTTGGCTGTCATAGCGACTGCGAATAACTTTGTATGTCCGTCGATTAATTTTTTTTCCTTTTAAGTCTATGAGCAAATTAATATTGGCCAAAAAATCTGCGCCTATTATGGGTCTAGTAACGTCGGCTATTTGAAGGTACCAGCTGAACTTTCTACGTAGGCCCAAATCTACATCCAGCAAACGTTCTCCGTACGTATTTATTATTGAATTATTTGCGGCGTGCAATTTTAAATTTTAGTGACTATCAATTCTCTCACCAGAAGTTTACGGGATCACAGACACCCCAGCGCCTGAATCAATTAGAAACAAGCCGCGAGGTGCGACCCTTGAGGTCCACACGGTCAACTTCCCAGTAATATCTACATAAACATCAACAACATTACAACAATGAGAGGTAATAGTAACAGGAATGAGTTAATATGAATCATATCGTCTACGGGAGGGTCCATTGATTATGTAAGGTTTTTGGTCGATGAGGACAGATTGAATATTCACGCGGATCAATCGGTGGAGGCCTTTTTGGTTTTGAAAATTTTTGTTGGTTTTCGAAATTTAAGCAATTTTTTTTAATTAAAAGACCATAAAAATTAATAAAAATCTGCTCAAATTATGCAAATATTTTAAAACTTTGATTGAATTTACAACATTTTTTTAGAATAAAAGATATAAAGTGTTATCATTCGTATGAACCCTCTTTACATGGTAACTTAGAATGATTTTTTATTTTTAATTTCCTTTTTTTCATATCACGGAAAATTTTTTTGCTGGTTTCTCTTCAAAAACTGATAAGAATGTTCAAATTTTATAAACTGGAGAACTGTGCTGTGCAAATCAAGTTAAAAAATATTTTCTATGAAAAAACCCATAATTTTTCGCATTTTCTTCTATTAAATTAAAAATCGGCTAAAACGAATTTTTATAATGTTAAAAACTTCACAAATATGTTAATATACGTCAACTGACACCATAATGATGCAAATATTATATCTGGTTCGTGAGATATAGTGAATGATAAAAATGACCTTGAAAATCATGATGACTTTTAATGATCTTTTATATTTAATTTAATTTTTTTTTAATTTTATTTTACGTAATCATGAGAAAAAGTTTTGATGACTTTTTGCGAAAATTGTTTGGATTATATAAATTTTTTAAACATTGATTACTTAAACTTGACAATAAGGTTAAAAATTTATTGTTTTTGCAAAAAAAAACCTAATTTTTTGCACTTTTTTCTAAAAAATTTGAAAACCGCTCCAAGAATGTTTTTAAAAATTTGATAGAATCACACAAATGTCAATACGCGTCGACTGACACCTTGTTCAAAAAAATCGTATTGTAATGTTTCGGGATCGCCGAATGATGGTCCTTCGTTTTGATGATATTTTCCATAGTATCTATACGTTTCCATGTTGAGGAAACGTGAGTTTTTAAAAAGAAATATTAGAGGAAAATTTATTTTTATTAAACGGCCGGCACAATTTTTATGCCACTGGCCAAGGAATAAAATATGCCGATTGTAGGCATTACCTGAAGTGCCGAATTATTGGCACAATCCAGGGAAAGTCTTTGGAGAGTGCCACGAATGATAGGCACAAGTGAAACTCGTTCGCTAGATCTCAAAAGACTATATTTTTCTTCAATGCTTACTTGCTATTTATACAAATTCTTAACACTAAATCATACTCTAATGGCCTAATAAAATATCCTAGTTTATGTATTTAGCCTAATAAAATATTCTAAATTATGTCTCAATTACTTATCTCTAATCGTTCCATATGGCACTCATGACCAAACGGCGATGTCCATGCGCAACCAAAAGGCGATGTCCATGCGCGCAAGGATCACGAGGTGATAAGCACTATCGATACATTCATGAAGCGATGTATTTATTGGTGATAAATACATCACTTTGATGTTGGAAGGATAGCCTTTCATGGAATTGAAGTGATGTATTTATTGGTGATAAATACATCACTTTAATGTTGAAAAGATGTTCTTAAAGGACACCACACCCTAACCCTTTAAGAAATTTCTTTACTTGTGGAAATAAATTTCTAGAATTTAAATTGTTTGACATGACTGTCCTAATTCAAGGTCTTTAACATATTGTTATGATAAATTTTATCTTTATCTTTAATTCTTATTTTAGTATTTACTCCTAGTCTTTCTACTACTTCGTATGGACCTTTATAGGGGCTTGTTCCTTTTTTTCTATTGTGATTTTTGACAAATATAAAATCTCCAATTTTGAATTTCGATTCATTGCAATTTTTATCATATGTTTCTTTTCTAGTTTCTTTAGCGATATTCAATAAATTTCTGGCTATTTTTACAGAGCGTTGCAATCTTATTTTAAGTTCATTTACATAGTTGTCTAAATTATATATAGGGTCTCTATTTGATATTATATCATTGGGTAAAATTGGTAGTTTTCCAAAAATTAATTCATATGGTGAGTAGTGTGTATCTACATGTGGTGTTATATTATATGCGAAGGTATAATAAGGGATCCATTTGTCCCAATTTTCGTCGTTTGCGAAATTCAAAAGATACTCATTTAGAACTCTATGGTTTCTTTCTACGCTACCTAAAGTCTGGTGATGGTAAGGGGTTGAAAATATTTGTTTAATTTTGAGTAGCTCACAAACATTCTTTAGAGTTTCATTTAGAAATTCAGTTCCTCTGTCTGATTTGACAATTTTAAAACAACCGTATTTTAAAATGAATTGTTCGACTAAAGTGGTAGCTATTTGGTTCGCTTCTTTTGTTTCAATAGGATATGCTACGATAAATTTAGTTAGTTCACATTGTATTGTGAGTATATAGCGGTAACCATTTGAGATTCTTAATGGTCCGACTGTGTCAATCGAGATAATTTCAAAGCTTGAGCTTGGTGTTTCAGTTATGGTTAGTTTTTCTTTAATGTATTTTGTTTGTTTATTCTTTTGGCATAAGAGACAATTTGACACAAATGATTTTACCAATTTTGACATATTTTTCCACACATATCTTTGTTTCAGCTTTAATATAGTTTTTCTAACTCCGAAATGTCCTCCATATGGTGTGTTGTGAAATTCTTCGATAAGCTTTTGTTGTGTTTCGCTATCGGTTATTTTTATGGGTGGTTTATATATAATGATTTTTAATTGAGAACGCTTAAATTTTTCAATATTTTCTTGTGCACTTTTCACATTATTTAGGCCTTTTATATATTTGTCGACGTTTGCTTTCTGCAGATTATTGAATTTATTTTTAAATTCTTGTTTCGTTATGAGCTTGAAAATTTCATTATTTTCGTTTAGTGCTAGCTCTGATATACCTAGTTTTCGCATTTGTAGTATCAGTTTCTCCATCAGACAATCTGGATTGTGAGGATTATCACTGTATCTTACGATTACCTCGTATTCGTTTACTTCAAATCGCATATTCGATGATAGTTTCTTCGATCGATAACCTGGGTTATACGAATTATCACTATATCTTGCGGTTTTCATATTATCTTTAATTTGGCCATAGCGTTCTAGTAAAATGTCAAGTTTCTTAATATTTCTTATGTCTGTGAGGGACGTACATTCCCAAGAATGAAGTTCATGACGCTTCGTTTGGTTAATGTCTCCGTCAGGACCTTTAGATTGTGTGCGTTTTTTGGACATATTTCGTGTAATTGCCAATATGTCAAGTGATTTTGGAGTTGTATTGTCTATCGATGTGGGAATCATTTCTTTCAATATGTTCGAATCTATTTTGATTCTTGATAATGCATCCGCGTTAGTGTTACTTTTTCCCTGTTTGTATACGATCTCGAAATCATAATCAGCTAGATCCAATCTTATTCTCGTTAATTTAGAGGAAGGGTTTTTGTGGGTAAAGAGCGACACTAATGGTCTGTGGTCAGTTACGACTATGAATTTTCGACCAAATATGTAGGGTTTAAAAAAATTTATTGCCCAATGTATGGCTAAAAGTTCTTTTTCAATTACGGGTTTGTTGATCTCATGTCTGTTCAGCGATTTACTAGCGTATGAAATTGGTAGATCAAAACCTATCTCACCTTGTGAAAGTATTGCTCCTAATGCTTGATCAGATGCGTCTGTAGTTATTATGAATGTTTTGTCAAAATCTGGATATTGTAAAATGGGTGGTTTCATTAGTTTTTGTTTTAGAGTTCCGAATGCTGTGTTACATTCTTCTGACCAGATGAAAGGTTGGTTCTTTTTTAGCAAGTTGTTCAAACATTTTGCAATTTGCGCGAAGTTATGTATGAATCGACGGTAGTAGTTGCAGAATGCGATAAATCGTCTGACTTCGTCTGCATTTCGTGGTGTTGGATAATTACTAATAGTATGGAATTTCGATGGATCTGTTTTAATTCCATCTTTGGTTATTAGATGTCCAAGATATACTACTTCTGGTCTTAGAAAACAACATTTGTTTGGATTTAATTTAAGGTTGTATTGTTGTAATCGCTTGAATACTTTGATTAAATTCTCATTATGATTTTGTAGGCTACAGCCAAACACTATTATGTCATCGACATATAGAAATGCGTTGCTATCTAAACCACAAAGTGCTATTGTTAGCATGCGTTGGAAAGTATTGGATGAGATTTTTAGACCAAAGGGTAGTCTTTTAAATTGAAAATGTCCATTTGAAGTTGAAAATGCTGTCAGAGGTCTTGATTTTTTGTTAAGGTTTATTTGATGAAAGGAACTAGTCATATCTAGTGTCGAAAAGTACTTGGCTCTACCTAATTTGTCCAATACGTCTTCAATGCGAGTTAGAGGGAATTTGTCATTAATTATTTTTGTATTTAACTTTCTATAATCAACTACTAGTCGCCATTTTTTTGTATCATTCGATCCTTTTTTGGGAACTAGTAATAAAGGTGAATTGTATGGGCTAATTGAATGTTCTATGATATCATCGTTAATTAGTTTTTGAACTTGTTTATTAATTTCTTCCTGTTGAGTTTGTGGAAGTCTATAGTTTTTTATGTATATTGGATTGGAGTCTGTGACGGAAAGATTTTGTGTATAAAAATTGTTTGTTGAAAGTGGTTCATCTTCTAAGTGAAATATTTCTTGATAATCTCTGAATATTTCAATGAGTGAATTTTTCGCTTTTTCGTCTTTTATTTCTAAATTGAGGAGTTTCAAAATATTTTCAAATCTAGAGTTGGTGTTAGGATATTGTTGCGAAGTTTTAGCAACGTGATAATTTTTAAGTGGTTCTGTGCTTATCTTTATGGTGGATATAGTTATTTCAGTATTGTTTGTATTCAGAATCTTAATGTGACAATTGCCATTTGAAGGTACTATTGAATTAGCTATATAAACTCCTTTTTGGATTTCTTTGTTTAGAATGACGCTATCCTCTACAAGTTTAAGATTTATTGGATGTATGATTTCGGATCTCGGTGGTAATTTTATTTGATGAATGTTTAATGGTTTTGTCTCTAGTGTTAATGTTAATTCATCATCGTTGATGATAATTGATATTGTAAATGTTTCATAATCAATTTTGCACAAATATTTAATTAGAAAGTCTCTTCCAAGTATGCCATCTGTATTTATGGGAAAGTCAGGATCTACGATATGAAATCTATGTTTCAGTTTGTAGTTTTGTATTGAAAAATCTATATCAGCAGTTCCTAACGAGAAGATTTTTTCCGTAGTAATTCCTGATAGTTTGCATCTATTGTCCTCGTTGATGTTTAACGGTATTATATCTTTGCATATAGATATGTCTGCACCAGTGTCAATCAAAAATGTGAATACGTTGTTCGTGTTTCTTCCTTTAAACGTGATATAATTCGTTAGTTTTTCGGTAATATTGTATATCTTAATTGGTTTTTTTTAATCCGGAGTGAAACGGTTTATTTTCACTTATGTTTCGACCTCCGGGGTTATTTCGTTTCCCTGGTCGTAGATTGTATTCATATTATGTCTCGGATTGTTCCTACTTCTATTGCAAGCTTGATGTTGCTGGCGATTATTATTTCTATTATTGTTTTGCATCCTATAATTGTTGTTTTGTCTGTTATTGTTATGATATCCTCTGTAATTGCCATTGCTGTTATTATATTGATCTCTATGATTGTTGTTATGTTGTACTCTATGATTGTTATTATGATTATTGTAGTGTCTGTTATGGTTGTTATTGTTGTTACTGTGTGGAATCCTATTGTTATAATTTGGTCTTCCGCAATTATTTTGATAATTATTCTGATTTTTGTTGAAGTACATTATTTTGCTGTTTATTTCGTTTTTCTCCAGTTCTGATGCAAGATTAGATGCTTCAGTGAACGATTTTGGTTGTGCAGCAAAAATTGTATTCTTCAGTTGTTCGTTTAGTCCGTTTTTGAATATGTTTAATGCGTATGTGTCGTTCATTTTTGTAACGACTGTCCTCTCAGCTTCCGTGGTAGTGTTTCCTAATGCTGTTATTTGAAGATTATTTAGTTCCGAAATAAGTGATAGGATTTTTTCTTTATAAATGTTTACGGTTAAGTGTTTTTGCATTATATTTGATAGGATGTTGTGTATTTTCGGGATTGTTAATGTGCTTTTGTATCTCTCATTCAATGCTTTTGAAAGTTCAGCAAGAGTTTTGGGTTTGCTTACTGATCCGATTGATGTTTTCACAGAAGAATTTAATTTGACATGATAAGTAAATTCAATTAATTTTGTGTGCTCAGTTGGCTCTAAACCTAGGCTAAGTATTTCTACTATTTTCAGAAATGAGTCCAGTTCTTTGTAGTTACCTGAAAATATCGGAATAGCTTTAAGAGCAGTATCGATATTAAAATTTGCCATTTTGTATGACTCTAGTTGCTTGTTCAAAAGATAATTGGCTTTAAGTATTTTTTTCTTGAATTCAAGTTCGAGATTGGTTGTTTCCGCGGTTTTCTTTAGGTTATGAAATTTTGTTTTTGAATTTGCTAAAATTTCTAATTTTAGAAGAATTGTTTGTTTTGTATAAATTCGGTTGGGGTTTTTAGTTATACTCAAAAGAATTTTGTCGAGCTCATTTAATATTGCTTGCATTAATGCACCTATGCGTTTAAGTAGCGAAGAGTTCAATTAGACTTGTTTTGAAAATTTTGAGAATTTTTTGGAAAAATTTATTTTTTTACGTTATTGTATGTATATATATTTTTAATATTATTATTACTATATTTATTGATGAATGCTTGTCCATTTCTCTTCTTTTTTCTTGTATATTTGTTGTTCCAGCTCTGAAATCCGTTGGTAGGTTGTGGTTGCTACTTCCCAGCTCGGGGGCTGTTCTGAATCCGTGAGCTTTCTTCTTAATGCCGCTATTAATCTCCTATTTTTTACTTGTAAACCTCCCCTTCGTTTTTTTTGTTTCTCTATTTTAGGGATGATGCACTTCTGCTCTTCCTTTCTTCGTGCAAGCCTTGCACGGTAATCGTTTAAGGTAACCGGTTTTGGTCCGATTTTTGTGGGTTTATATTTTATTGTATTTGCAGTTGACCCGGTTTTCGGCTTCGGTACATACTCTTCATGTCGCTTCTCAGAAGGCAGGTTAGAAGGCAGGATCGCCATGTAATGTTTCGGGATCGCCGAATGATGGTCCTTCGTTTTGATGATATTTTCCATAGTATCTATACGTTTCCATGTTGAGGAAACGTGAGTTTTTAAAAAGAAATATTAGAGGAAAATTTATTTTTATTAAACGGCCGGCACAATTTTTATGCCACTGGCCAAGGAATAAAATATGCCGATTGTAGGCATTACCTGAAGTGCCGAATTATTGGCACAATCCAGGGAAAGTCTTTGGAGAGTGCCACGAATGATAGGCACAAGTGAAACTCGTTCGCTAGATCTCAAAAGACTATATTTTTCTTCAATGCTTACTTGCTATTTATACAAATTCTTAACACTAAATCATACTCTAATGGCCTAATAAAATATCCTAGTTTATGTATTTAGCCTAATAAAATATTCTAAATTATGTCTCAATTACTTATCTCTAATCGTTCCATATGGCACTCATGACCAAACGGCGATGTCCATGCGCAACCAAAAGGCGATGTCCATGCGCGCAAGGATCACGAGGTGATAAGCACTATCGATACATTCATGAAGCGATGTATTTATTGGTGATAAATACATCACTTTGATGTTGGAAGGATAGCCTTTCATGGAATTGAAGTGATGTATTTATTGGTGATAAATACATCACTTTAATGTTGAAAAGATGTTCTTAAAGGACACCACAGTATGTTTGGTTCGCGAGATATAGCGCATGACAGAAATGACCTTCAAACGGCAAAACAGCAAACCCCCCCCCCCCGACCGAAGTTTTCCAAAAACTAATCAGCTCTTAAGATTGCAAAGACGCTTCCCATATACTGGGAATTTAATAAAGATTAATTTATAAAACTGCAAACTTATATTATCAGGTTTGGGTGAATGGGAGTAGAGACGCTAATGCAGTTAATAGTTGGATATTGTTATAAATAATTTAATATTGTTAATAACAATTAAATAATATTAGCTATAATTTGATATTGTATATATAAAGTCAATTATAATTATTCAGTAACGATCAAACATTCTTAATAACGAATGATTATTGTAAATAATAATTAAATACCCTCAATAATAGTTGTGGATTCCGAGGCCGAGATGGAGATCGAGGTTGAGGACGAAAAGGAGGACAAGAAGGAAGACGAGGACGACGAGGACGAGGTTGCCTAGGCTTTGGTAGAGGATGACCAGGTGGTGGAGACGTCTTCCTCTACCAAAGCTTTTATGGTTAGATAAAAAATTGATAAAAATAAAAAAGTAATTATAATAATTTAGAATAATAATGTTTAAAAATAGTAATTATTAATAATAGTTATTACTAATAAAAATAAATTATAACTTTTTTATTCACCACATTCGCGGCTTGTTTCGATATGTTGTTTGGTTTTTGAGAAAACAATTCCCAACAAGCCGCAAGGTGCGACCCTTGAGGTCCACACGGTCAACTTCCCAGTAATATCTACATAAACATCAACAACATTAAACACAATAATAATTTTGAAAATACTACTACTTTAAGTAATAACAATGAGAGGTTTTCATAGCAGTAACAGGAATGAGTTAATATGAATCATATCGTCTACGGAAGGGTCCATTGATTACGTAAGGTTTTTGGTCGATGAGGACAGATTGAATATTCACGCGGATCAATCGGTGGGGACCTTTTTGGTCTTGAAGAATTTTGTATATGCAGTCAAAAATATGTTCAATTGCATGTAAAAAGTAAAATGTATTACAAATGATGATGGTTATTGAAATCTTACGATAACTAAAGAATGAATCTACTAAAAACTACAGTTTTTAATTCGATGAGAGCTTTTCAAAGCATATGATCTTGCTAAGTATTGACTATAAAACATATCACCATTCAAAGCGTTGATTACCACAAATACAAATTTGATTGAATTTTCATGGTTTTCAAAATTTAAGCAGTTTTTTTAATTGAAAAACTGTAAAAACTATTAAAAATCTGCTCAAATTATGCAGATATTTTAAAACTTTGATTGAATTTAAACAATTAATTTAGAATAAAAGATATAAAGTAATATCATTCGTATGAACCCTCTTTACATGGTAACTTTGAATGATTTTTTATTTTTAATTTAGTTTTTTTCATAATCATGGACGAAAATTTTGCTGGTTTCTCTTCAAAAACTGATGAAAATGTATAAATTTTATAAACTGATATCACTGTGCTGTGTAAATCAAGTTAAAAAAAAAATTTATGAAAAAAACCATAATTTTTCGCATTTTCATCTATTAAATTAAAAAACGGATGAAACGAATTTTTATAATGTTAAAAACTCCACAAAGATGTTAATACACGTCAACTGACACCATAATGATGCAAATATTACATCTGGTTCGTGTAATATAGTGAATGATAAAAATGACCTTGAAAATCATGATGACTTTTAATGATTTTTTATTTTTTATTTAATTTTTTACGTAATCATGAGAAAAAGTTTTGATGGTGTTTCTGTAAACAATGTTTGGAGTATATAAATTTTATAAATATTGATTACTGGAACTTGAAAATAAAGTTAAAAATTTGATGTTTTTGAAAAAAACTCCATTGTTTTGCACCTTTTTTAAAAAATTAAAAAACCACTCCAGCGATTTTTTTAAAAATTTGATAAAATCACGAAAATGTTAATACGCGTCGATTGACACCTTGATAAAGCAAATCGTACGTTTGGTTCGAGAGATATAGTGCATGATAGGTTTGACCTTCAAGGGGTGAAAACCGCAAACCCCCCCGACCGAAGTGTCCCAAAAACTAATCAGCTCTTAAAATTGCAAAGACGCTTCGATTGACACCTTAACGTAGTCGATACAACTTTGTTTACGTGAGTTACGCTCTTTGAAAAACTGTCCACGAACGCACACACGTACGTACGGACGTACGGACGTACGTACGTACATACACACACACACACACATACATACTTCTTTCTAAAAACACTTAAAATATACTCGTAAGACCTCAAAACGTAAAGATATGTTGAAAATTTCAATTTCGATTTTCGAGTCGATTACAAGAACTTCCCATATACTGGGAAGTTAACAATACGCCAGTTCATCGGTCTCTTACAAACAATCGATGGTGTTCGCTGACGTCGCCGCCCATAATCCCGCTGGACGGCGACACTTTTAGTTTAAAGAGTCGGAAAATCGCGGGCAATCCTTCCGGCATCGACGTGCTGCGTCTCCAAATTTTCTATGAAAGTAGCACAGCTGATTAACTCCTTTTTCTGCACTTGAACAGCGGCCTTGCGATCTGCTTCGTTCGAAATCGTTAGCTTTTCGATAGCTTTTTCTAGCCGACTTAGACGCGCGTTAATGGAGTCCCCGTGCTCCGCGCTTGTGCCGGGACTTATATCCTTACATTTTATTTCCGCGACTGTAGGCCATGCATTGAACTCCGCCATGATGCGGTCCGCTATTTCACTGAGCACCTTTATGTCGACGTGTTCCGAGACAGTCAAGATAGCACGCGCCCGTGCCGGTAGTCGACGAAGGCATAAAGTACGTAAGGCGTCGGGGGTAAGCTGGTCGGCCGCCAGTGACTTCATTTCCCGATACAGTTGGGAAGGTTTTTTGTCCCCGAGCTCTAATTCCGTGAGTACTTCAGACTACTTGGTTTCCTTTGTATCACTGAACCGCGAGATAAGCTGCCGCTTCAGCTCTTCGTACTTTCCGTCTAGGGGAGGATTCTCCACTACATCCGAGACCGTTTCGAGTGTACTTGTTTTCATCGACGCGAGCACTATGCTAAATTTCGACTCGTCGGCACTGACTCTATGCACTTTAAACTGTGCTTTGATTTGTTTAAACCAAAGCGTTGGTCTGCGCGTCCAAAAATGGCGGTAGTCGCACATTCTGTATCGATTCCACTCGCGTTTCGTGGGTGTTACCTTTGACATCCTGGGCAAACGGGTTTTGCGGAATGTCTCCGGCGTTTTCGGCTTTGTGCACAGTTTCGTCAAAGTCTGTCCCGGTGGACATTTTGTTAATTGTTCTTCAATCGTGATTTCCGGATCACGTCGGGGTCACCAATTATAGGGGATAAGTCTACTTATAATAAATATATCAAGACGTGTTAACCAACAATTTTATTCCGAAAATATAAAACAAGTATAACGATTTAAACGATATCACGCGCGTGTAGTCTGCTGGAAAGATCAACGACGACTGTGACTGTTGCATGTTTGACAGGCACCAACTTCTTTGCGATGCCAGCGACTCTTGCGGTGAACGCTAAGGACACGCTACAGGTGGACATTTTTTCTATCTGCTAATAGGTTTCAATAAATTTGCGGAGAACATAAGGCAAGTGCTATTTTTAAAATTACGTAAATATTTAATAAGATAATTAGAAAGTTGTGGAATAATTTATAGGTTGGGTTCATAAATACACGGGGGTTCACGTGCTCATGTGCTCCTATGAAGCAACCGACACTGGCCGGGAGGCAGAAATTCCGCCCGCAACTCTCGACGAACCTCGTCCCACGTCTCAAAGGTCCCTCGATTGGCTCGAAACCAGATTAGCGCCTTGCCCTCAAACAGGTCGATGGCCGAGCGAAACAGGTGAGCCTTTGACATTCCTCGAGCTTCCCAGTGCTCCGCCACCCTCTCCAAGAAAGCGCTAACAGAGCCAGAGGCCTCACCCGTAAAACGTCGATCCAGTTTGTAGATTCATGGCATTTGATGGCAGTTTTTAAAGAACGTCGGAATCGTTCCACCATACCGTTGGAAGCTGGATGATAGGCGGTCGTCCGTATTCTATTTCTTCCTACAAATCGAAACATAGCTTGGAACAACGTCGATTCAAATGAGATCCCTGATCTGTTATAATTTCAAGTGTTCCGAATCTTGCTATCCAGTTGATGAAAAACGTAGATGCCATCGTATCAGCACTAATGTCCCCTACAGGAATTGCTTCAGGCCAACGAGAGAAACGATCTACTGCTGTTAGGATGTACCAATATCCTTTTGGTGATGGTAATGGGCCGACATCTAAATAAAATACGTTGTAAGCGTTGGTCTCTCGTAGAAAACTCTTGAGGTGCCAATGTGACGTGCCTATGAATTTTTGATCGCTCACTTCGCAATTCCTCACCCATTTAATAACGTCTTTCCTCATTCTAGGCCAAACATATTTGCTCGCGATGAGTTTGCATGTTGCCTTACGGCTTGGATGTGATGGTCCGTGAATTCGGTCGAATAGTATTTTTCGCAACGCGACTGGAATGTGGGTGCGAATGGAACCCATTGAGGTATCGCAATATAAAACATTTCCACCATCTAATGGAAACTGTTTAGCTTTAACGAAATATATGTTTGGAGCAGGTTATTCAGCTCTGAATCGTTTATCTTCGCCCTAGCGATGTCTTCAGCACTTGGATTTGAAATTCTTGCTAGCGCGTCAACATTCGATCTTGAAAGTGCATCAGCGACTGTGTTTTTCGGTCCATTGATATGCTTTATGTTTGTTCAAAACTGGCTGATGAATTTGAGATGTCTCATCTGACGAGGTGATGCTTTGTCTGCACGCTGGTTAAACGCAAAAATTAGCGGCTTATCATCTGTTTCAATCGAAAAAATTCTTCCTGCGAGAATATGTCTGAAGTGCTTAATTGCTTCATATATTGCTAGAAGTTCTCTGTCGTATGTGCTGCTGGTTTGCACTGGGTTCAGTTTTCTGGAAAAGAATCCCAGTGATCTTCGAATTTCGTCTTGTAATTGTTCTAAAGCAGCGCCAATTGCGACGGCTTAAGCATCTGTTTTGAGCAGTAAAATGTACATCATCTTTGGGTGTACCAGGAATGCTACGACAGCAATCAATCTCTTGCTTTTATCGAAGAACAGAGATGTTTCCTTTGTCCAATCGATTAGCTTTATACTGTTTTTGATATCGTTCGACAGATAAGCATTGAGTGGTGCAAGGACATCAGCAGTTTTGTGCAAGAAACGTCTATAAAAATTGATAACCCCTAAGTATCTTCGTAGCTCCAGCAGATTTTGAGGTCTTTTGAATGCGATTATAGCACTCGTTCTGGTAGTGGTTGTGATCCTTTTCCAGATATTTCATATCCCAAAAACTTGACCGTTTTTGCTCCATAAACACATTTGGAAACATTTATTTTTATTCCGTATGAGTCACTGTCCTGTGATGCTATTAATATGTTGTCAAGATATACATAGCAGAAGTCGAGGCCGCGCAAAACCAAGTTGAAAAATCGTTGAAAGGTTTGCGCGGCATTTCGCAAAACTTAAACGAACCGAACGAATCACAACAGCGCTTTTTGGAACGTCATCTGCATGGATTGGTATTTGGTGGTATGCACGTTCCAAATCCAAAGTAGTGAAAATCGTTTTACCGTGCAATTTATTCGCATAATCTTCGATGTGTGCTATCCGGTAACGATCAGGAATCGTACCTACGATAGTCACCACATGGACCCACTGCCCAGATTTCTTCATTACAAGATGCAAATTTCTTGTGAAACCATATAGTCGAATTCAGAACGAGCAGCTGAATATTTTTCTGGGGCGAGTCGTCTGGGTCTTTCGCCTATTGGTGGTCGTTTTGTGAATATTCTATGGCATATAAAATGCGGCACAGACGATGTTAAATTTGATGAGCTTGATATTTTTGGATACTTACTTACTACAACAGGTAACAGAACTCATTGTCTTTAGCCAAGACAGTTATTGTGGATGAAGCGTTCTTGCAAATCTTTATTTGCGCGAATAGTTTAGTGTTTCCATCCACTAAACGTTTGTTGCGCAAATCAACCAAAAGGTTAAAGGCCATAAGAAAATCACCACCCAGAATCGGTCTACTTACATCCGCCACGTAAAAATACCATTTCATTTTTCGCCTTAACCCGAAATCGAGGTCCATGAGCCGTTCTCCGTAAGTGTAGATTGCAGTGATGTTGGCTGCGTGGAGTTTAAGATCTGTGGGGGTCTTCCGCAAGGTGTGGTCATCCAATGAAATCACGGAGACGTCAGCGCCCGTGTCGACAAGAAAGAGGATATCGCTTTGCTGGTCCCTTACGAGAAAGCGGTTTTGTGTACGGCTGTCGTCACTAACCGCGCATGACGACGAGCGTTTTAGTTTCCCGCACGGAATTCGCAAGGTTTTCGGCATTTCCTTCAAATCGGTGGCCATTGAGAACGCGATCTATCTCCGCTGCGGCGATAACGCGAACGCGATCGTCTTCTATATGGGCTTTGTATCTCAAAGGCTTCTTATTTCGAGTAAAAAATAGCAATTTTTCTGTCGAGTTCATCCACACGGTCAATCGATGAAGACGACGCAACAGATGCTATCGAAGTCATGCCGCATTCTTCTAAAATTTTGTCCGCCATTTTAATAAGCAAATCGATTCTAATGTCCGTCTTTACAATCAATATTGCACGCACTCGCGATGGTAAACGTCAGCATCATCCCCGAGTTGGTTCGCGGCGAGCGATTTCACATCTCGCCATAATTGCGACGGCTTTTGTCACCCAGTTGTAGGTCTGTTAACACTTTAGTCAAGACTTTCTCAGCAGAATCGCGACACTAAGAATTTTTGAGCGCGTCGGAATTAGATTCGATGACTCAACTATGTCGGCTTTTTGCTCTAAAATGGCGGAGCCTAGGGATGCCACAATGGCATTAAAGCGGCTAGCGTCACTGAAAATTTTATGTGTAGCGAATTGAGCCTCCACCACTTGCACAAACCATAAACGCGGCCATTGTTGCCAAAATGGTGGTAACCGCAAAGTTTGTAACGATTCGACACCGGTGGCACTATCGAACGTGCGACGCGGAATAATTGGTGTCGGTCTTATTGTCCGATGAATATGCCATGGCCTATCACTCTAAAGAAATGTTTTCGCTATGAATTCACGCGCGGGGTCACCAATGTAGTGAAACGAGAGGTTTCTTACCACTAAACGGTTCATTACAATATATATAAATTATCACAATGTATAACGATATTGATCAAAGGACGCGTGCGTAGCCGATGGGCGAACTGAACTAGTTTGAAGTTGGTCGCTGGTTCCTGCTGATGTGTAGAGGTCACTTCGAACAGTTGAATTGTCCTACACTACTGTTGCGCACTTGTCCATCGACAAGGTCCACATACGAACGAAAAGGCTAATCTCTGTATGTAAAACTAACTTTGACTTTATTTGAATTCAATTTTTCTCTACACGCGGGTTTTTGACGTCTTCTTCTGGCCTCGTCCCTCTCTGTGCGATCATTTTCCCACAGTGTCGATCATTGGAAACTGATGGTAGTGCCATAGAGTTGCTACACTACTGTAGGGGTATGCCGTGAAACAATGTCTTGTAAAGGTTTATAACATCTTATTAACAATTAAAATTATTGGCTATAAACGTAAAAGTAATTCGCACGCGTGTGATCTCGGGTAGAACATCGAAGAGACTGGGCTGTCACTACCATGTGTGATTTAGCTGGTGCATTGCATACGACTTTGATCGTTGACCCACCGTTATCACAATATAAATTAACAATTTTTAAGTTAAAATGAGCCGATTTATAAGTAATTAAATATGTAACATAATAATGAGTATAACTATCTATAAAAGTCAGTGATTGGACTATTGACATCAGAATGAACAATAAACAAAGGTCTTTCAATATGATTTTTCTATTTTTTTTTTCAAAAGGTAATCGTGCTTGTTTTCCATTAACACAAGCTTCACATAAATCAGCAGTTGGTATTATACCATCAATCAATTTTATACCATTGACCAAAATAATAAAGTTTATAATCACTACTGTCGCTCTTAAGCGCGTGAGAGATATAATTATTCAATTCATCATTGACAATCGTAAATTCAACGAATGATAAATTATTTAACTGGTTTCCTCTCATAATAATATTACCAATATTGTTACTTATCTGTATTGTTCCACTAGCATAGAAAGTGACAGTTAGTCCGGGCTTTTGCATCCTTCTCGCGGAAAGAAGATTCTTAGAAGCTTCAGCACTATACAGCACGTTCTCGACTTGAAGTTCCTCTCCCGGTGGCCATATAAAAGTATTACTTTTTGCAACGTAAATCTTGATTAGGTTTTGCAGCACTTCACAATGTGAAAACAGTGTATCGTTTTTTATGATGTGATCTGACGCACCTGAGTCTAAAATACACAGTAAACAGTAAACTTCACTTTGGAAAATTTCACTTTGAAAAACATTTGCCATAAATGCAAAACCCGATGAACTCTCGTTTTCAGCTGTAATTATATTACAAATATATAAAGCTGTAATTATATTTGCTGATTTCTTCTCATCATTGTTTTTGTTATAAATTTTATTCTTGTTGAAAACAATGTTTCTTAATGTGTCCTTTTCTACCACAATGATGATACTTTAGCACTTTCTTGAATTTTTGAATTTTTCAGTTAAAATTCTTTTCATAAGTTTTTTTTTATTCAAAGGCACTTGAAATTTTCAGTTTCACTTTCAGCATTTACTTGTAAGACTTTCGCACTTGTGTCTTTGTTTTCAACTTTTATTTTCGCCTCTTGATCTAACATGTTGTTTTAACAAAAGCTAAAGTTAAATTACCATTGGATAATGTTTCAATTGCCGTAACAACACCATCATAAACAGCAGATAACGTCAATAATAAATGCGAAACTTTATCCATTTCGTCTAGTTTTGCGCCTGGTGACAATAACTCAATAATCATTTTATCAAAAACTGTGAAATGCTTCATAAGCGGAGTGTCACCTTGTAGCTTGAAAGAGAGTAACTTCTTGCCTGTCAGCCGCTGAGCCTGTAGATGATAGGCTCTTACGCTGGGCAATCAGCTCATTTCAACGTTTTAAATTCCCTGGAGTGGACAACATCTCACCCGTTGAAATACAGCAGGGAATCAATATAGCGCTTCCATGGCTAAGAGCCATCTTTAAAGCATGTCTACAGATGGCTTACATTCCACAGCGGTGAAAAAAAGCTAAAATAGTCTTCATACCCAAAGCGGGCAAGACATCCCACTCCTCACCTAAGGACTATAGATCTATCAGCCTCACCTCCTCGCCTTACCTGCTGAAAACTGTGGAAAGGCTGATAGAGATTCATTTGAGAGCTACTCTGAAACCACTCTCTAATGCGTAGCACCCATATACAAAAGGGAGATCGGTTGACACAGCTCTTCACTCGCTCACCAGCTACATTGGAAAATCGCTAAGCTTCAAAGAATACACGCAGGCGGTTTTTCTAGACATCGAATGTGCATTCAACAACGTCAGTCACAAGGCTATTGAGAAGGCACTCGAGAATAATAATGTGGATGATAACCTGATTAGGTTTATCGTACAACTGCTAAGCAGCAGGAGCATTAACTCCACACTAGGAGACAGTATCCTAAGGAGGAGGACGTGCAAAGGCACCCCGCAAGGTGGGGTGCTATCACCCCTTCTATGGAACTTAGTGGTGGACAAACTCCTGTCAACAATAGAAGCGACTGGCTGCAAAATCGTAGCCTGTGCAAACGATGTTGCGATAGCAATATCGGGCAAATTCGTAAACACCCTATCTGAAAGACTTAACTTTTCCCTGAGAATTCATACCAAGTGTGGCGAAGAGTGCGGTCTGAAGATTAATCCGCAGAAAACGGAATTTGTGCTGTTCACAAAAAGGCACAAAATTCCACGATTTCTCCCACCCAACTTCGATGAGATAAGTCTCATACCGTCCCATCGAGTTAAATATTTAGGTCTAATTCTGAACTCCAAGCTCGATGGAAAGCAAACATAGAAGAAAGAACGCGAAAAGCGGCATGCACAATCTATTGCTGCAAAAGAGCCATTGGGAAAAAGTGGGGATTGAAACCCAAAATCGTATCATGGCTCTATACGGCGATAGTGGAACCAATTCTTCTGTATGGCGCAATTGTTTGGTGGCCAGCTATTGCAAAAACATCCAATGCAAACCTGCTAAACAAGGTCAGAAGGATTGCAGCTATTGCAATCACCGGGGCCTTACGCACTACCCCGACAAAGGCACTGTTTATGCTATTGAATTGGCTCCCGACGGAGCTCCTTACGAGACAGCAGACCAAGTGCTCTGCGATTCGATTAAAAGCACTGCATCTCTGGCAAGAGGGAAACGTTGGCCACTCTACCATACTTCGGAGGGATAGACCAACGCCAAGGGAAGAAGACCTTGCGTCCCCGATTCCCTGCTTTCATCATAGTTTCAAGTCAGTGATCCTAAACAAGGATGACTATGCAATAGAAAGAGGTAGGATGCAGGAATCGGTCGACATCTACACTGATGGCTCCAAAATGGATGGAAAAGTTCGCCGTGGCGTTTTCTCAGAACAGCTAGGCCTGAAACTATCCTTCCGACTTCCAAACCACTGCAACGTTTTTCAGGCAGAGGTCATTGCAATATACAAGGCAATAGACTGACTGAGAAATCAGAAAATTTTCATAAGAAACCTGAATATTTTCTCTGACAGTCAAGCTGCTATCCAAGCACTGTCCAACGTGTACACCTCATCCATGATGGTGATGGAATTCCGTACACAGCTGAACGTGATGTCACTTCACTGTGAAGTGACTCTACACTGGGTACCGGGACATAGTGATATACCGGGAAATTGCGAAGCGGATGCCTTAGCGAGAGCTGGCACTGTGCTTCAGGAGTATACACTCACACCCCAAGTCGGCCAATCTCCAGCTTCCATAAAGCTGCGATTTAGGCAGCATTACATCAATGCTGCAAAAAGAGCCTGGTTGTTGGAGGAAACCTGCAGGACAACCAGGCAAACTTGGCGCGCACTGAGTTCCAGACGCACCAAGCAGCTTCTAAACACGAGTCGTGAAACCTTAAGTTCTATCGTGTCCATACTGACGGGGCACTGTCTAATTGGTAGACACGCAGAAAGGTTGGGCGTTCCCTTCAACGATTTCTGCCGGAGTTGCAGATCGGAAGATGAGGAAGAGACAGTCCAACATTTTCTGTGTGAATGCATGAAAACCTTAGGCTCACCCTTCCTGGACAGCCTGACGGAAGTAATTGATTTAAATATCGGCTGCATAGCCGGCTTCATATGAGAATCGAAATGGTTCCAGTCATCTCACAGGTTCAAGTGCCGCCCTCATCTTTTTGTGGTATCACAATGGGCCTATCTTGGCCTAAATGAGCCACCTTTTCGACAAAGAGGGCTGCCACTACAACCAACCAACCAACCAACTTCTTGCGTAAAGAAAGCTGCGTGGCAAGACTTTTTCGTTCGCAGATTGTGTTGAGTTTTTCAAATATTTCTTTTGCCCTACAGTTGCCTTCAGCAAAACTAAAAAGAATCAGATAAATATTAAACAATAACATTTTTAGCAGTATGATAATTTTTAATCCAAGTGTCATCTTTCTCAGCGGGCAATTCTTTAGTAACACTCACCACATTCATTTCACTTAGTAACACACAAATGCGAAACTTCCACGCACTATATTGTTCACCATCAAACGGCTTGATGTTTTTGCGCTTTAAACTATCCATTATTTATAACTCTATTATTCTATATACCTAATATTGACATTTCACGCATAAAACTAACTTAACAGTAAAATTTACACTTATTTACAACGTTTACAAGATTCTTATGTTATATAAGATATTACGCAATTTGTAAATATTTTCCGTACAGTTTTACAACACTGCAGTGAAAAGGAACTACATCGAACACTGCAAATTGCAATCCTGCCTATTTCACACGCCGACGCTATTATTCAATAATTTGTATTTCTTCGCGGACTGAAACCGAACTTTAGTGCTTGGTTTTCTAGCAGCGAATTGTTGGAATTAATGTTCAAATATTCAATACTCGCGTATTTAAAAGAACTTTTATTCGATATATGCAAATCGGGTTATGTAGTTTATTATTGTTTATTTCCACTTATGAAATATTTTACATTAAATTGTCGCGTCGAGGACGGAGCCAGGCATCTGGTCCAGTCCGGGTGAAGAGCGGAACTGGCCGACAAGCGAAGACTTGCCGCGGAGCCAGAATTTGCTTTCGCCGTGCGAGTTTCGTAGGCGGCGGGAAATTCCGAGCCGCCACAGATATATAAATTACAGCAGAAAAACTTGCGTGAAAAAAAGTGTAGAATATAAATAAGTGACTATTGATATGTAACATACGATGGCTCGATATAAACTGAAAATTCTACGACTTTAAAAGCACTGCTTTTAAAACTGTTCAATTAATAAAAGAAAAAGTTCATCACTGTCCTTCATAACATGTGTGTACCGTATTTGCTCATAGGCATCGTTACAAAAAGGTCCTTGAATAGAAATACGAATATGTAGAAAAACTCCAACATCCTACCTCGATGACGATGAAAAATACATTGAATTGACAAGCCGCTTTCTGCTACAAATTTCTGTAACTTCACTTTGCCCAAAGGTTTGGTGAGCACATCTGCAAGCATTTCATCCGTCGGATAGTATTCAAAATTAAAATGACCCTTTTCTTTTAAATCTCGAATCAGATGAAATCTGGTCGCTATATGCTTAGTTCGATTCATAAACTTTTTTATTGCTAAGCATTTTTAAGCACCTTTGGTTGTCTTCGTAGATTCTTGTTGCTTCGAGATTTTTTTGGAGAAAAATCTTGAAGCAATGTACGTATCCAAGTGCCTTCTTGGCACGCTTCTTCTCTGCTTCCGTGGATGACAATAACACACACGTTTGCTTGCGGCATCCCCATGACACAGTCGCATTCAAAAATCAAAACACGTGTCCACTGTTTGATATGATGATATTTTCTGCCAATTGGCATCGGCATATTCGAATAATACGCAGTCACCTTGATTATTGCCAAGTATCAATTCGTATCCAATGGTACCCTTCAAATACTTGACAATCCTTTTTGCCTCGGTTCAAGCAGCTTCTACCTGATTTTTAATGAACTGGCTCAAAATGTTCACACTGCCTATTATGTCTGGCCTCGAATTAACAGCCAAGTATAAAAGCGCTTCAATAAGCTGTTGGTACTTCTCGCTTTGTTTCATTTAGTCCAGTCAATTGGGAGTTTGACCGTGCATTGTCAAAAGGCAAAGAAATTATTGCAATGCGCGGTTATATTGTGGATCCACACTTCAAGCAACTGTAACTCCATGATGTCGCTCCAAAATAATCTCATTTTCCTGTGTGGATATTGACTTTGTTAGTAATATATGCAATATAGTTTTCATAAATAACTTACTTGTCATTGCTCGAGCCTTCCATCTCGAAAATTTGTTAAACTTGAAATTTGGAGTACGACCGCTAACACGTGCTACAATTTGTAATTGAAGACTGTTTCCCAATGTCATTCCAGTTAAACGTCATTCAATCGCTCATACTTTCCAATGGTGCTGCATAATTTTCCCGATAGAATGCGCTGAATGCATGCAAAATGTAAGCAGAACCAATTTGAACTAGTTTAAATTCGGGATCTTGAACAAGTTAAAGATCCAGTTATTTTACAAGGGCCTACGTCATTATGTCGTCAGGAACTAGTTCAAGTACTGCCGTCTGTCCAGACTATAAGGTTCATTTCCTTTTCAAAGGAAACACACTTTATTTGAACCGTACCTATACCATGCACTTCACTGCTTTTATCGATCTCTGCAAGCTGCACTGTAACTTTACATTACAGTTTAATTCAGTGAATAACTGTAACTTATTGCACATATGACTTGTAGCTACTGAGTCAATAAGCCACACATCGGTATCTTGCCTTTTAATATCGACACTCAAGTATGAGCTTTCTTTAACCTTAAAAGCCAAATCTGAATTGGGACACTTTGAAACTAGATTTGCCTTTTCCGAACTTTTAGTTGCCTTTTTTGGTAGCCATCTTTTATACTTTTCATATTCCTGTTTAAAATGACCAACTGACTTGCAAAAATAACTTGATTTTTGCCCTTTTCCTTTAATTGTACCCTTATACATTGTATGTAACGCAGATTCGTCACTAGGCGCAGAAGCTCCTTTGTTCTCTTGCCGTCTCCTGACTCCTGCAATAGTCTATCCTTTACGAATTGCATCGTCAATTCACTTTCGCTTCTGCATTCTAAACTATTTATTAACGGACTGTATGTATCGGGCATACTCAAAAGTAAAGATATCTGCAACGTATCCTTTAGGGTCTCGCCAAGTTCCGCGAGTTCATCGATAAGCGTCGGCAAATCGGTAATGTGAGTTTCCATATCACCACTTTCGGTCCTACTTAACTTGAAAATTCGCTTGTATAAGTGAATCACGTCTGATAGAGTAGACATTTTGTAGTGATCCTTGAGCCTTTTCCAAAGATTCTTAACTGACATAGCGCTTTTTACGTGCAAAAGTAGAGTATCCTCGATAAGAAGAATGATCGTTGTACGAGCTTTATCATCACGCTTTTTTCATTGTCAGTTTTAGGATCATTACCTATTACATTCCACAAATCTTCGCGAATTAAGAGCTTTTCCATTTTTTGGCCTCAAGTAGCATATTTTTTACCATTCAGCCTTTGCACACCAGCTTTAAAGAAATCTGTCATTTCTAACAATGTATGCGATGCCAAAAAATCAATATTGAACTTAATTTCGCTACACTGTCTTTAGATTGTCTTTATTTCTACACTATTAACACTGGGTCCATATCCTGTTGGAATTAAACATCAAATATTCAATACTCGCGTATTAAAAAGAACTTTTATTTGATATATAAATTACAGCAGAAAAACTTGCGTGTAGAATATAAAGAAGTGACTATTGATATATAAACTGAAAACTCTACGACCGGAAAACCACTGCCTCTAAAACTGTTCAATTAATAGGAGCGAAAGTCTATCACTGTCCTTCATAACATGTGTGTACTATATTTCTGCCGTGCAATGGCCAAACC
The DNA here is from genome assembly GCA_963942545.1 of Oxycera nigricornis. NCBI lineage: Eukaryota > Metazoa > Arthropoda > Insecta > Diptera > Stratiomyidae > Oxycera > Oxycera nigricornis. The sequence continues at coordinate 86,098,024 of OZ012659.1, forward strand.
GTATAACTGTAAATTCCTCGATATCGAGATAAATGGCTTCAAACATTTCGCGTGGAAACGCTTCCGCATTTCCCCTGTCTTGCCTACATTACCAAATTTGTTTGCAAAAACCTTTCAATGAACGTACAAAGAATGCAACATGAATTCAAGATTCACGAAAATCGCCAATGCGGGGATGAAAACGAAGGAAACTTATTTTTAGATTAGTTTTCTCGCTTGAAACACATCCTCAGATACAACGGCAAACCGTCTAAAAGCATTTAAACGTTTTGTCCAGTGTGCGTACAAGGAAAACTTGCCTAAGAAAACAACGTAAACCATCTATACATATCTCTCTTTACTTTAAAAGTAGCTCGCCAAATGTTTGTGTGATTTTGACCATTGCCAATTTTTCAGTAGGCATTTAAAAATGAAAAAAAGAGATGTTTCCAAATGTTTGACATCTTATTAATTTATAAGAATAAAGACAAGTTTGTTAATGTTTTTGTTTTTTTATACTAATTAACATGTATATATTTAAACTAATATAAACTTTGTTGATCCTCATCTTCTTTCAGCGTATTTGTGGGTAGATTTTTCTAAAAATGTTGGCGATCTTTTGGTATTTTGGATAATAATTGCTTGATTATTTTCCTTTATTTCTTTTAAAATTCCTCGGGCTTGACTGTTGAAATTATCGCTGAATGGACGGAATCGCGTTCTGAGTTTAGCGGCATTCTTCGCTACTGTGTAACAGTTTTCGTTGAAATTTGTTTTAAATTGGATGTCAGTAGATCCTTTACTAAATCTGGCCTCCACGATATCGGCAAACTTCGGTATTGCGTTTGAATCCTTTTTTGGTGATCTTCTTTTGATTATGTTCTGAAATTTAATAATGTTTTGCGGTTGAAAAATAATCGGCACCATTCTGTTGCTGGTTGATTGGACTATGATGCAAAAGTCTTCAAAATCGTACACATTTATTTTTGGCGCGCATTCTATGCTCAATGTTGCCATGTAATACATACTAATTCGCTATCAATTTCATTCATACCTAGTGTGTCTGGTAATCTTGAACAAGCGAGATTGCTCGGGTGGTTATCTGCATTACTCTTTGCTAGGACAAATACAAATTGAAAAAATACAGGAAAATTTTAGTAGTGATTTACTTACATATGTCTAAACGTCTTCAGGCTGAGTAAGATGTTCAATACTGCGATTGCTTGTTTCCGTGTAAGGACTTCCTCCGCTAAAACAAATCGAATTAACTACTACTAACTATCATAAGTAAACTTCATTTAAAGAAATATCACACTAACAAACCATCATTTTCCAAAAAACTGAGTGTCTTATTTTGTAATTTTCTTTTCTTTAGAGGAATGCTTATCCGTTCTACAATGATCGTTTTTTTTATCGTTTTTATGATGCTACTATTATTTACTCACCCGCAACGTTACATTCATTTTTTTGTTTTACACTCCTTTCGTTTTCTGTGTTATAAAGTTCGGATTCACAGTCCGAATTCGTTAAATCAATAAGAATTGAATCTTCTCGCACTTTTTCACAATATTCGGACTCGAACATTCCCGGGAAAAAACAAGCAATTGACTCACTATTTTCCATTTAAATTTCACTTCACCCGCGTTAATAATTAAGGCGTCAAAATACTAGAATGTAGAACATTCACGCCCAATGCGGAAAAATTTCGCAGTAAAATTCATTTCAAGGGGTTTATCTTTCACTCAAGGCAAGGTACAATAGTCCGCATGTAGAGCAAGTTGTGTAAATGCAAGTAAACAAGTTAAATACTTGGTTCAATAATAAAATAAAATAATCCACGAATTAAACACGACTTCTCGGCTCTAGGAACGGTTTAATATTAAATTCAATTACAAAAATATTTCACAAGCTAATTCTTAATTTTACTTGACACCACACACGGGTTTGAAAGCTAAGCAAAAATATTGTGGGAACGACTACGTTAATTATTTCACAACATAAGGAATTTGCAAGAAATCCATTTACGGTAAAATGAGGTTTTGACTCCAATTTAGGGCGGCACGTGTAGTGCTTATGTGTGTGTGTCCGGCGGTGCTTGTCGTGTTAACTTGCATATGCAATACAGTGACCGAAATTCAATTAGAACCACTCACTTTTTTTGTTTCAGAAGAATCCTGTTATCTGAATTGATTTCACGAATGCCTTCACGGCGAGCTTCTTGCCTGTAATTATTACCTATATGCATTAAATGGCAAGCAATTGTACTTTGTTTTGTTTTGTTCGAAAAATATACAATCATTGAGTTTTAAAGGGCCAAATTCAATTAGATCCACGTAAAACGAATATTTTTTATTATAATGAAAAGTAACACAATTACAAAATTAATATTTGGCGTGACCTCCTTTTTGCCTGATGACTTCTATTAGCCTGTTTTTCATACTTAAAACTAAATTTTCGAGTGGTGCCTGCTCGATTTGTAGCCAAGCCTTCAAAATAGCATCTTTCAACTCACGTACAGATTTATATTGGTTTCCACCACCGTATACAGCTCTCGCGAGAATTCTGTGCCCCCACCGAAGTTTCGACTCATAGTGACATCCTTTTGTTTCGTCAAATCGTGCCAGTAGAACTTAAAACCATCCGGGCCATCCAAATTAAATCTCATGTCGTCGGAGAAAATCACTGTTTTCCACATTTCTCCAAAAGCTATACACATTTCAGCAAACTGAAGTCATTTTGCTCGATGACGGTCCATCAACAATGGTTTTTTAGCACGTTTCCTCCGTTTAAATCGCTTTGACGCTGCTAAAATTTGCTGGATTCTCCGAACGGAAATTCGTAAATTCAGGTCCCGTTTTATTTCTGGTGCTGTGACTCTTCTAGATGATGCGAGCCTAAAACTGTTCCTTCGTTCTCTATTTGATACTTTTACATTTCCTTTTGACCGGTAGTTTTTTTTTCATAAACCTCTTTGTTTTTTATATAAAACCCAACGCAGGTGTGAGATCTTCCTATCTTCCTGCCTATTTCCCGATTTGAAAGGCCTTGCTCCTTGTAGGCAACAATTTTTCCACGCTCTTCATTCGTAAGGATTCGACGCTTGCCCATTGCTCCTTTACGCCAGTTGATCTGTTTGTTTTTGGTTTTGATATTGACTTGTAACTCACAAGCACTTCAAACGCAAAATTTAAAGGCTAGCTTACGTCCAACTTTTTTGACAACCAGAGAAAATTGAGTGGTTCTAATTGAATTTCGCCTTTTAATACCCAAAAATTTTCTATTTTTCGAACAAAACAAAACAAGATGAAACTATCTGGCACTTAATGCAATCAGATAGTAATTACAGGCTAGTACCTAGCCGTCAAGGCATTTTTGACATCAGCTCAGGTAAAAGGATCCTTTTAAGCGTAGAAAAATGATGTGGTTCAATTGAATCTCGGTCACGCGTAAGGCTGGAACTAGATTGGTAATAATCGTATGAACCAGATTAGTAATAATCGTCAGGGGCGGATCGTGAATTTATGGGGTGCTGAGGCCTACTAATTATTCAACTAACTGTCATTCTGTCGAAAGACTGTTTCCTACGATGTATAGGTAATAGGAAAAATAGGAAAAAATTGGACAATAGAACACTTCATTTATTTAATATAATTAAGTGTTTATGTGCCTATACATACAGCAACTATAATCGTACTTGGTTTAGACATATACTGATATTATAAAGCAGCCTTTCTGGATTTTAGTGCTGCAAATTCTTTTATTTGCTCTTTACAATGCAAATTCATTGTTGAATCGCAATTTATGGAAAGAATTGATAAATTATTTCGTTTAACATGATTGTTCTGTATTTGCTTTCTATATACGACATTCTGTAGAACGAGCGCTCCGCTTCACAGCTAGTGAGTGGCAATGTCAAAAAAATCTTTAAGATTCTAGCAATTTGAGAAAACATCGACAAATTTCTTCTCATAAATTAGCTTAAAAATTTCACTGCAAGACTCTGGCTTAGACTGTAGTATGTAAGATTTCAACTGAACTTATTCACTAAATGTTCGTCCATGTCGTCTGGATAATAATCAATAATATTCCCAATATTGTATCCGCCAGCAAGATAACGGCTGTAATATATCGTCACATTTTAATACTTTGTAACTAGTGCAGCAATACACAAGTCATCATTAACAAGCGATAAAAGAGTTCACTTAGTATTATAAAATAAAACAAAAATATAAAATCGTGATTTATAATTATTTTTACTTACCTACTAAAAGCAGTAAATGGTTTCTTATGCTGCTTACTTTCAATTATAAGTAAGATAAGGAAGAGGTCCGTTCTTTTCATATAACTTTTGTTGCGTGCTCCCATTACCACGCCTCCCTCCCAGCCAATCATCTTCCAGGTGCCTCGCCAATCCGGGCAACACATGAAAGGTGATTGCCGAGAGGGGGCTCCGTGCGGAGCACCCACCAACTGTGGCCGCATAGTGGCGACCGTAGAGTAACATTTTGAAAACCGGCTAGCTAACCGGGTCGTGGGCTAATCAAAATCACAAGACAACAATCAATAACCGGATCAACCGTATCGCGCACAAGCTGGGGAGGGGAGAACCCATGAAAAAAAACTCACTTCATATTATTTACAATTTATTTCCAATAAATTATTTAGAATTTTAATGGAAGACAATCGTTTTCATCCAACTTCACTAGTTATTGTCTTAGATAGTCTCGTACGTAGTACATAACGACTAAACCTAAATAGCTTACGTTGGGCCCCACGCCCCCGTGTCTGTAAATATAACACATAAGTGTGATGGTCAAGCACAATGAGTGGCGACTCTACTTCGATTCCACAAAAGACATAAACTATATTCAACTACCCATCACCCTTTCATTAAGAGAAACTTCATAGACAGTCCTTCTTCTTTGTAGCTTTATATGGGAACCAAACCATTATCAAGGGAGAGCGCACGAGACGATACGGAACCTACACGTAAGCTGACATCAAAGGAGAGCGCATGAGATGCCAGCCGAGGTGGAAAGGTGAGCCATCAACCAACCCCACGGAGAGGAGCCCCATCCCCGCTACCACTAAGGAGGAGCACCATCCTTAGCTCCAAGGTTCCTGGTTCGGTTACCAGATTAGCCTTCACTTAAAACCGCTTAAACACCATTTAACTATAATTCTTTAACACGGGCTGTTGAATATTGTAGGTCATTCTACTTTAACAAATAATAAATATAAAAAACACAATCACACCGACCACAACACTTAATAAGCAAAATTGCTTACTGCTCTGTTCTGCTCTGTTTGAGTATTAGCCGTGGGTAGGAATAGGAGCAATGAGGAGAAAACACACTGTTAACTTTAATGTATTTATTTTGACATGCGTATTCGACCGTGCGCCTCGGCTTACTGACCACGCTCCATATTTGTCTCTTGCTCCGTTCATACGCTCGCACACTCACACATGCATTCGTAATAACAAGGCTCGCCTCCTCGCGCGATGTTCATACATTACAACTCTCCTCCTGTTTTAGATGAAGCAATTTTAGCAATTCGCTCTGATCGGCTCGGTTTAACAATTTGTTTCACGTGACGCTTCGCTGTAGTATCAGACTGGGCTCGTACCTGATACGTCTATGGTGACATTTGTTTGGTGATTACACCTTCCACACGCTTCTCACCTGCTTTACTATAATTATCGATCATGACCGAATCTCCCGCATTCAACTCGATATTCCGCGAATGAGGTTTGGCCCTGATTTGTGCGCCTTGTTTTTCGTCTACTTTTGAGCGCAAATTTGATCGTAGTAGATCAAACCGGTTTCGAATTTCGCGACTATACAATAATTGTGCCGGTGACTTGCCCGTTGTGCTATGTGGAGCGCTACGGTAGTCGAAAAGGAACTGAGTCACAGCGGTGAATCTACGTTCTTCCCCACTTTCACAATTTTGGACACTTTGTCCTTGAAGGTACCGACAAAATTTTATGCAGCCCCATTCGTGGTCGGATTGAACGGTGGTGAGAAGCTTTGTTTCATTCCGCCTGGATTAGCTTACATACTCTCGTGTGTTGCTTAAAATTAATAACCTCGGGCCATTTTGCGAAGAAGCCCACTACTACAAAATACATATGCCCACAAAAAGGACCTAAAAAGTCGCAATGAATTCTTTGCCAAGCTCTTTCCGGCCACGGCCAAGGTGTGAGCGGAGCCCGTGGTGGTGTTTTTCGATTTACCACGCACACGTAACATTGATTCGCCATTTCCTCGATATCCGCGTCGATGCCCGGCCACCACACATATGAAGTTCTCTTCGACCGACAATTCGTTTCGCTTGAAATAATATTTTTTTCTTGATCGGACAGATCTTCATTGTCTGCGAGCCACCCAAAAATACAAATACTGATAATGCGAGACACAACGGGGTCTTGTTTCGTTTCCGTGACCACTGTTTTATAATCGAGTACATTTGCTTCATCGGTAATATAATGTGGTTGTGAAGTTTCACCGCTAAAAACATCAGTTTTGTCCTCGATCGGCAACCGCGACAACGCGTCACAATTTCTATTTTGGTTTGATTTTATTCATTCGATTTCCTACTTGAATCCCGATAAAAAAATCGCCAACGCTGTAGTCTGGAAGCTGCCGTCTGAGGTATGCCCTTTTTAGCGTCGAAAATGAATTCGAGTGGTTTATGATCTGTGCGCAATATTATTTTTCGACCGTATACAAAACTATCAAACTTCACAAACCCGAATACAATTGCCTGCCGCTTCCTTATCATCTATGGCTCGATTTAGTTCTTTATCAGGAATCAGGGTTGCCAGGTTAACCTGTACGGTCTACCGTACAACACTTCCGAAATTTACCGTACATAGAGCAAAATAACCGTACTTCTACATATCGACATAATTACTTATAATATTACTGAAAATATTATTAGAACAGTTATGAGATGCACGAAAATTAGAGAAAATTCTCAGCGGCGAAACCAATTATATTGTTTATAGGGACCTCAGAATCAGTGAACGTTTTTATTAGCACATTGAACAGACGTTCAGCTGTCGCTCCCTCATTGGCTGCCTCAGAATCATTCGAGGAAAAAACATGAACAATTTTCCAAAAATAATCTGCGACCATTCCTTTTTCTTGATTTAACAGCCTGACACAAACCGCTAAACTTTTAATGCTCCCGATATCAGTCGACTCGTCGATGATTACACTAAATTTGTCATTTTTTAACAATTTGGCGAGTTCATCCCCGTGCGCCTTCCCCAGTACATTTTTTACAATAGAGGTAGCTTTAGTACGACCAAGCACCACAGCCTGCGCAATTTTGGAGTCAGGGTAAATACCTTTGTCCCTTTTTATAAGGTGGTCGACACACCCTAATGACTGGTTGTGCTCAGCTAGATAGGCGCATGTTCTTATCTCTGCTACTTTAACCTGACGGGCCATAGGATTGGGAGGCTGGTTCAAATTCAGGCAGTCCAACAACTTCTGCTGCTTTGATCCATGTCCTAGGAAAGAGAAAGATCATATTATTTGTTTAAATTTAATATGCATCACCTAATTGGGCAGAAAGTTTCTTATGTTTGTCCGTCTCCCCGTGCATCCGTATTACAGTCAATTCGGCATTGAATTCGTTTCCACATAAGTTGCTTCGTGCCTTTAAATTGGTTCCTTTAACTGGAACTAGCCATCCCTTAAAATTGGGATCGCTCTCCCACGCTGCTCGATATCTTTGGTTCCTATGTTTTTGTTTGATATTGGAATCACCACGCCTTTTTTTATTTTCTCTGGTGTCCTTGCCCTTTTATCTTCATCACAGGACGACATGTTTACTTCTTCCTAGATTTTATAAATCTATTTTTTTTGAAAACAATATTTTTTTGTGAAAAAACAGTAAACTAAATTTATTTTCCACATCACTTTAACAGTCAGTTACTTCCACTTAATATTTTCAATATTTGTAGGAGTATTAAATAAAAAATAAACAAAAAAAATTATGGGCAGATAGATAACTTATGAGAACCCTAAACCCAATAAAAATTGACAGGAACTATGGGTGTTGCCCATTCACTCAATTCGACCTTTTCCAAATTGCCTAATTTAATTAATCGCTCGATTTCGTGTTCGATTTTTGGTCTCAATGCGTATGGCACATGCCTTGCTCCAAGTGCTACCGGTTTGACATTCGGTTTTACATGTATTTTTATTTCGCGCTTATTGTATACACCGGGTGTATCGCTGAAGAACGTTTGGAACTCACTGAGCAGTTTTTCGCGCACGCTGTCGACTTGTATGTTGAACACCGTTCGCTTATCTTTTGTTATGATGCCCGCAAGTAATAACCGGTCGAGCGGCAAAACCTCGAATACCGCAAGCCACTGCCTACCGATTAAAGACACTTTATCCCCTTTCAAAATCAAACAACCTAACATCTTTATTTCGCCGTTGAATTTTATGTTTCAATTTTATAGCTGGCCTCGCGGTTCCATGGGGTTCCATTAAGTTTGTTTTTGATTTGATAATTTTTAAATTCGGGAATTTTTTCTTTACGAATCTTTCGGACATCACGCTATGGTAAGTACCAGAGTCGAATTCCATTGATGCAACTTTAGCGTTGATTTTTACGTCGAAAAATACAGGATCCGCGATGATCGAATTACAATTGACCATTTTTTCTGTGCTAATGTTGTAAAAGGCGATGAAGTTTGTGCTTCTCGCTGATCTGCTCTCGCTGCCTGAGTCGTTCAATTGGTCTTCTGTTGTACTGCTGTCGTCGATAAATTCCTTTTTTATGCACGCACGTTCCAAATGAATATTTGTGGCAAAAGTCGCACTTCCTACTCCTGCACTTGCAGTCGTTGGTTGCATGTCCGTTTTTTCCACAGCAATAGCATTTGAGCTCCGTCGACTGCTGCTTCCGTTTCTTCGACTCCTCACGCCATGTTTGCTCGGTCCTTCTTTCATTCAAAGCAAAGTTTTCTTGCTTGTACGTTGTATTGGTTACTGATTGTGCCGCGCCCCGCGCGTTTTGAGTCGCTTCTTCATTTCTGGTGCTTCGATTTTTTTACGAAGAAATGAAACTCTAACCTTTCTTTGAAAGCTTCCCAGTTGTCTGATTCTTTGAAAAACAATTTCGTTTCGGCCGCCATGTTGTCGTCTCCGCCGTCGGATTCGTCGTCAGGTGAGATGGCGTCTGATTTTGAGTCTGTGGCCCGTTCCCTTTTCACTAGTGTCATTAACTGTGCTCTGAGCTTGTCTCGTGTCTCTGTCTCGTCGACGTATACGCTCAATCAGCACTATTTTCCCTTTTAAACGCTATTTGAGTAGCCTCTCAAGCCGATTGCACTTAATTTTTCGTTACACTCGAACTCATCACTCGCAGTTTTCGCGATGTGCCTCTGTAGAGTCACCAAGGATGATGTAATTATCGCTCAATCCCTCGAAGCCAGTTGCTCTGTTTGAGTATTAGCCGTGGGTAGGAATAGGAGCAATAAGGAGAAAACACACTATTAACTTTAATGTATTTATTTTGACATGCGTATTCGACCGTGCGCCTCGGCTAACTGACCACGCTCCATATTTGTCTCGTGCTCCGTTCATACGCTCGCACACTCACACATGCATTCGTAATAACAAGGCTCGCCTCCTCGCGCGATGTACATACATTACACTTACCTTTCCAAAAAATCCAGGCTCCTTAATTTCCCTCCTCGTCCACACTACCACAACTTGCACAACTTATAACTGTCACGTATGCACTGATAATGACGCGCTGATCCTAGCTGCAAGGATCACCCGCCAAGATCAGGCTAATGCTACATGTGTCACATATTTGCGCAACATGGGGTGTGAAATAACATGCAAAGCCAGTTCGCTATCTTGGCATCGAAGACAAAGTAGCGAGCCGGCTTCTTATCTATTTTCTACGAATAGATCTTCAGGAAATGGGCACTACATATGCGCTTGCAAGGATGCTACGCTGCCCTCAATATTGTATTTCGAGGATATTTTATGGGTTTTGGAACGAACATTTACATGGGTCTTACAGTCGTCCATCCTGACATTAACTCGCCTCGAGTTACACATCGTCGGTTTCATCCGCTTGCTCACTAGACAACACTACGGAAGAAGACTCTACTACCGCAAGCGTTTCTAGCTCATACGAATGGTATCTGCTTTCTAATTTGGTGGTCTGGTGGTGTGTTTGACAATCTGCTCTTTATTTATAGTCTTTTAGTGACAGAACAACAAAACTTAAAGTTAGTTTCTTCCACGTATCTTAGGACTAACTTCAGGATTAGATTCAGTCTTACTGTTTAAAATCTGACTTAAATATTTTAAAAGAAAATATTAATAAGATATTAGCAACTAAATAGTCGTTGTCACTGTTGGAATTGACACAAACGAAAGTAAGACCAGCACCTGGAACACATTTTGTATGTGCGCATTCCCTGCAAGCCCTGTAGTCCAGCTGGGTGGAATTTCAATGCCAAATTTAGCAGCATACTCGCACGCAAGGCGATGGACATCTTTTGGAGAATATCCATAGAAAATTGATGCCATTTGTAGCAAGTATTTTTTCAAAGAGTCGGATCAATTAAAGATCAATGCTTGCCCAAACAATTCGATGCTCATTCAAAACCTTACGTGGGCATATCAAACGAGGACAATGTTTCGTATGCGGCTACAATGTTTTATTGACGATATAGTGCGTGAAGATGACCATGGAATACAAGTTAATATATTTTTACTTTTCTTAAAGAAAAAAACACAAATGTTCTATCTTTATACGTGAATTTATTGAATTGAACTCAACTTAGACTAACCGTTTTCTTACGAGCTAGATTCGTTTATTAAAAATTAAGTGCTCACCATAAATTATGTTGCCAGCGAAGTCTTCTCGTGGGGATTGCATACCATATGTTGCAGTTTTTTTGTGGGAAATGGAAATCGTTGATGTTTCCATCAAGTGCATGGATTCCAGCGGAAATGGTGTAAGGTGTCATAAGGGTTGATGGAAGGTCATCGTAAGCGTGTGTTGCTAACTCTCCCCCTCTTAGGTGCTGATGTCAGAAGTTTTGTTATTTTAGCGTAATTTGGGATGAAACGTCGGTAGTAACCTGACATTCTAAGAAATGACCTCAGGTCTTTGAGGGTTTTGAGAGGAGATAGGTTGATGATTGCCTGAACTATATTGGGGTTAGTTTTTATACCATTTGTGCCAATGATGTAGCCTAAAAATTCTTTTTCTTGGAAAAACTCACATTTGTCAATCTGAATTTTCAAGTTAGCTACTACTAGAATTTGAAACACAGCTTTCAAATTTGCGAGATGTTCTGTTTCATCCTTTCCGTAGATGATGATATCGTGAATGTACACAGTGCCACAATTTTCCAACGAGACTTTTCTCATCAAACTCAAACAATTCAATATTTTTCAAAACTCTTTATTTTTCATTCAAAATACTCCCCTTCCGCATCTATACATTTTTGACAGCGACTTAAAAGTGATTCAAACGAGTGGTACATATCCTCAACCGGTATTGCCTTCAGTTGTCGCGTCGCCGCTGCGTTGATGGTCTCTACGTCATCGAAAAAACAACCTTTGACCACCAATTTCAGTTTCGGGAATAGAAAGAAATCACATGGTGCCAAATCAGGCGAATACGCCGGATGGTCAAGCAAGCAGATCTGATTTTTCGCTAGATATTGGCGTACAAGAATGGCATTGTGAGCAGGTGCGTTGTAGTATAACAAGCAGCAACTATCCGGATCTTCGTATTCCGGCCGCGTACGTCGAATTCTTGCAGCCAAATGCCGTAGAACTTAAAGGTAGAATACTTTCGTTACGGTTTGGCTACTTGGAAGATATTCGTGATGCATTCTCATCTTCCGTGAGGTAATCATGAACTTTTTTGATTGCATTGGCGGTGCGGGTAGAATGAGGCTTCGGCTCTCGCTCATCGTCTTCAACTGACTCGCGACCTTCACGAAAACGTTTATGCCACTTGAAAACATTCGCTCGAGCTAAGCATTCATCGCCGTAAACTTTTTGCAACGATTCGTACATTTTTGTGGCATTTACGCCAGATTTAACTTGAAATTTTATGATAATGCGTTGTTCCATTTTAATTTTCCGACACAATTCTTTTTGGACTGTCACGCGAAATGTCATAACTCAGCCACTTGTCAAGCTTGCGCAACCAACTTGACCGCGTTCAATTGGTGAAAGTCTCACTTTTCTAATGATATTTTGTTCTCACAAATGGCGCTACGTGTTTAAGCGGAAAATTCAAAGTCTCGATGGAAAATTGTGGCACTGTGTACAGATAACAATGCGTGTCATTGTGTTCTCTCAAAACATCATCAAAGGCTCTGTATTTTTTCGTGTTCTTTGGCAGAACCCTGCATCGAATTTATTCCAGGGTTTGCGGAACTACTCGAATAATAAGCTGTTCATTTCCTTTTTTTATTTGTAAAAATTTACTTATATTTTTATACAGAAAACAGAATAATTCAGAACCGATTATGTTTATTCACTGAAGGCAGAACAACTTATGATTTTGTTTTTATTGTTTTTTTTTCGACAGCTATAGCTAGACTACTATGATTAAGTTTTGTTAATACTCAACATCCCGCCTGCCTTGAACGGACTACGTTCGACAAATGAAAACATAATTAAAGGTTCAAGATAATGAAATCTTCTATAATCTATAATCAATCTAGTGACAGAGGTGCCACACGCGTGATACAACGCTTGTAAATTCCTGAGCGTGACCTCACCGTCACTACTAGTGTTCTACCATCTTCCCCAGGATGCGTCTCGATGATTCGCCCTAGAGGCCAATGTAGTGGCGATGTGTTGTCCTCCTTCAGTAGAACTAGGATGCCAATCTTAATTTCGTCTGGTGTTTGCAGTTGCCATTTTAATCTAGTATTTGGTTGGTTTAAATATTCCTTATACCATCGCTTCCAAAAATGTTGTTTCATATTCTGAATATGTTGCCAATTAGATAGACGATTAATAGGTTCGTCCATTAAATTTAACTCAGGCAAGCTTGTGAATGTATCTTCTATAAGGAATTGAGCAGGAGTAAGGCCCCGGAGGTCGTTTGGGTCTTCAGAAAACGAGTAATAGGACGAGAATTTAAAATTGCCTCAATTTCAGTCGTGTAAGTTTTTAATTCTTCATATGTAAATAATTTATCGCCTATTATTCTATAATAATGATGTTGAAATGACTTTACTGCCGCTTCCCAAATTCTGCCAAAGTGCGATGATCGGGGAGGTATAAAATGCCGTTGTGATCCTTTGATTGAATCAATTTTATTAAATCCTCTATTTCATTTTTTGCTCCAACAAAGTTTGTAGCACTGTCCGAATAAAGGTTCATAGAACGACCTCGTCTAGCAAACAATCTACATAAACAGCCTATAAATGAATCCGTCGTTAAGTCTGTCACTAGTTCAACGTGAACAGCCTTAGTCGCAAAACATACAAATATAGATGCATATATTTTTAATTTTCCGCGATTTCGAAACTTCTTTTCTTTTATATAAAACGGACCACAATAATCGACTCCAGTATTCAAAAATGGACGTGTTTAAGTAACTCTGTTGCAGGGGAGGTCACCCATAAAATATGAATAATCGGTTGGCTTTACTCGAAAGCACGTTACGCATTTTCTTATAATCATTTTAAGTGTATTTTTGCCGCTAATAGGACAGTATTCGAAGTTGCTTGAGTTCCACTATGCAAACTCAATAAGTGCTGCTCGCGTACTATAAGCTCAGTAATGTGATGGTTTTTTGGTAAAAGAATAGGATGCTTCCCCGAATATGACAAGATCGAGTTTCTCAAACGTCCGCCGACTAGAATGAGTCCATCGCTGTCCAAGAATGGATTCAGCGCGTAATTCGCTATTTGAATTTATGAGTTTATTTTCTGCAAGTCGTGCTATATCGGTTTTGAAGCATTCTTTATGGGTTTCCTTCAATATTTCTATTAATGCGGTATTAAGCTCTCGTGTCGTTAAATGTCCAACTAACTTAGTTTTGATTTTGTTGAGATTATTCTTGTAGCGCAGCACATAGCCTACCATTCGTTTTAACTTACTAATTGTCGAATATTTGTTTAACAAAGGATTTTGTTTTATTGTTGTTGTCGACGTGTGAGTAGGCCTCAGTTAGCATAGCGTGCCTAAGTGCAGGACCGGTCCTTTCATATGTGCAATTGCACAGGGCGTCATTTAAGAAGGGCGCTAAAACCCTAAACTGATAAAATAGAATACCTATTATCTACACTTACTGATAATTTTAGTTACATATTGCATCAATAAGATGAAAGTAGCTTACAAAATTACATTTGTTGCGATTGCGCAACTATGGAGTTTTATTCAGAGTGTTGCACCAAATTCTATGACTCACCATAAGGTGTTAAATTCATTCTGCCACGATCGAGCAACCCCACATCTCGCACACAGTTTGTAATGAAATGAATATATGCGAACGATATCGTTCTGAAATTTCAAGCCAACCGGACTTTCGGCTTTGTTGGCCTCAATGGACGTTAAGTCCCCGGGACGAGGCAATGAACCCATGGGTCGTTCAGACGAATTCGGGTTCGGCCTCTACCTAGCTAGAGGAGTGATGGCTGCTGGCAGGCCAGCTCAGCTCGGCACGTATCGTCGTGAGTGCGTTCTCTAGCATCAGTCTCGAATCTCATTTCCTGAGATTCAGCCATCAAGTTGCCCAATTACATACCGACAAGAAAAATTTGATCAACCAAAACAACCTATTCATCTTGTGAGGCTATACCTCCTACGTTACTTTACCCATAGAATTCTCGCGCGCATACCGAGATAATACCGCGTTCAAGACCTACCCGAGAGAAAAAAATTCTTTACGTTACTACTCAAAGAAAAGGGCAAGAAAAAAACGAAAGACTACCGCGTACCGGAACAATCTCTCAGGTGGCCGTGCTACTCTCGATTAGAAAGACGAGCTTCAGCGGAGCTCGCCAGGCGCAGATGTCGCTGCCTGGGCCCGCCCTACCATGGCCTAGCGCTTGCGTGTCCGCATGTGTTGTGCGCACTAGGCCCACCAATACTTACTTCAGCCGGGATGAACCCTGTTCCCAAGGCCGGCCTTAACCGTCTAGGCGCCCCGCCCCGGGGCGAGTCATGCATATATTTCATTATGATTTTAAAAAAAGTTATTTTCAATTGTGTACCATATTTATTATGAATAGAAAACTATAAACATGCATTTTATCCATTCGTTATGTAAAGATTGTACGTAGCTATTGTGTGTCCGTCAGTCAGGAAACAATTAATGAAAATCAAAAACTAAAAAAAAACTAAAATCTTATTTTTCTAGCTTTTTTTGTCAGCAAATTCTCTGATAAGACTGGCAAAATCTTGGTTTTCTGCAACTGGATTTTCAATGGACAGCGAGGCCAAACTAGTTAATCTTGTTTGGGACATTGTAGAACGCAAGTGCGTTTTTATCAACTTTAGTTTAGAAAAACTGCGTTCACCACTTGCAACGGTCACTGGTATTGGTAACAGAATACGCAGCGATATCCAGGTGTTGGGATATAACTCTTGAAGATTGTGCTTTTTGATAAAATTCAATGTCTCAATAGGTGTTGCCTGAATGTCTTCGAGATAGTGTTGCAGACCTAGAATTTCATGGCACAACAATTCTCTATCAATATCAGATTTAAAGTTAACCGTTAACTTTTCCTGCAGTGCGTGTCGCGTGAATTCTTCTTTATTTTGATTTTTTTTAATGTTAAACAAGAAAATCCACGTGACAGAAAAATCTTGCATCTGTTGAAATCTTTCTTTCATAGATATAAGCACGGTGTCCAAAAGAGCATTAAAAAACTCGACTTCAAACTTTTTTTTGGATCAGTTATTAGTTCATCAACAGCATCTTCACTCGGTCTACGTTTAATGCGTCTTAATCTTGCTAGTGGTTTGAAAAATGGCTGCGTATAATGTTCCAATGCTAATTCAGATGCTGTTGCAATGGCTGAACCATGCTAGCCAATATTTAAGATAGAAGTGTAAAGAAATGAACTATTAGGCTTCTTAACCACTGGGTCAGAAATCGTCCGAATGAAATTCTCAGAATTCTCTCTTTTTGTTTGGCTACTCTGTATTGTTTAAACTGTGCTGCGGACCATCCCATTTCGATGTGATCGATCGCAAGTTTTCGCAGTTATTTCTAGTTTGGATTTTACACATTTCGAAATGGACTCGGAAAATTTGATTTCGTTCCTGTTAGAGAAAAAAGAGTTATGTCGACCAATGCCGGGCTTACCAAAAATCAAACATAATACACAAAAACACACACACAGAACAATGTTTAGCTACTTTTTTGTTGATTAAACTTTGTTTTCTATTGATAATCAACAAAAAAGTGTAGCGAAACAATGTTTTATCTAGATGTTTTTGGGCAAGGTGTAGGGCAAAACACGCGCACGAATCACGGCTTTAAGCTGGCGCGTGGTGCCCTGTAGACCACGGCGCCTTCGAGTCACCAGCGCCCCGGGCGGCCGTCCCGGTCGCCCCACCTTACAGCCGGTACTGCCTGTTCCTTAAAGCCAGAAGGAGGGAAGAATCTTAGGAAACTCTTATTTTTTTTCAACCTGCCTTTTACAATTTATATTTCTTTTTTTTTGGTATTTTTATTATTACTAATCATGAGTTATGCATTAAGATAGCGAATCAACCAATTGTCATCAATCATATGCATGTAAACTAATTAACAAACCAGTGTTTCGTATATCCAATTCAATTACTTCATTTTCCGTGGACATGCCTAAACATGCATCAAATATATACTGGTTCGGTTTAAGTTGAAAGATAAGGGAATAAAAAATATGATAATTTTACTTTATAATTAAAAAAAATGGTTGATGTTGATTAGAGAAAAAAACAATCATAGCCAATGAAAATCACACGCCTTAGCAGCAGTGCAGATAAAATTAATAGCAGCAATTTGGCTTGACAAGAAAGAAAAATCAAAATACTCAATCTTTACATGTTTGTTTTGTTTTTCAATTAATGCACCGCAAATAATTATTTCGATATATTCAATTTTTTTTCACTAATGTATTTCTGTCACCATTCACCGTTTCGTGATATCTTCATTTGGGTTACATAACATGTGTAAATCATTGTAACGAGCCTAAGTATTTGCATTTAGATTATATACATTCACGGTTTTCTTATTTTTCTGGTTTCTTTCACTTTTCGCTTATTCTATGTTTTTGAGACTTATAAATTATTTATAAATATTTACTGAATCTTCTTCTTTTTGGGATTGTTCAACAATCTGTTCAAGAAGAACCTTCATCTAGTATTTAACTTAGCGTTTAGTCTTTAAATTATTTTCTTTCTTTTTTTTCTTTTTAGATTGAAGTATTTTAGCATTTTTTCTGTTTTATGCAATGTGGTGTGATATAGTTATTCGCGATTGAAATTCAATATAGTAAACTAGCGAAGGACGATTTTTTTTCAGATGGAATGCCTAATCAACTATTTCGCGTAATGCTTTCATTTCATTTAGTTAATTATTATACTTCCCGAATTGTTTGCTGGTTTGTTCCTTAGTTTCCCACGCAATCACATCGCTCTCTTGCCCACAATTTTCGGTGAAAATCTTCCTCAGCTCGAGAAAATGCACGGGTTCAAAATTCGATTCAGAACTCACTCGATAAACTAGCTTAACTTCAAATGACACTGTCGTCTCCTCTGGTTCTCAAACAAAAATCTCAAAAAAACACGCGAAATCAAAAGGAAAGGGCAGAACTCGTGATTCTTGCCTCCATACATTTGTTCACATGGCCGCGCCGAAATTTTCAGTTTGCACGTGTTCAGACGTAACCTCACTTGGAACTCATAAGTCGCAAAAAAATAGCATATAAAACGATGCTTTTAAGTCCACTCACAAAATCAAAAAAACGCGAGATCAATCAGGGGCCAGACTCCACAACTTTCCACATTTCAGGTTTGTTTTAAACGAATCGCACATAAATTTTTAGACTTGAAGCACACTTTTAACTTTTTCTTGGGCGTCACACGACCTTTTCCTCTTCCAAAAAAAACTCCCCCAAAAGTGCACCCAGAAACCCTCCGTCCCAAGCCAAGTTTCCATTCTCTCCTGGCAGCAATCCAACTCCCAGATCCGATAACGGTTCTCCCCAAAGAACCGGTCGGGTAGCTGCCAAACCAGATTCCCTGGTTCGAGCGCTGTACGCTGGTTTTTGAGAATGACTTGGTGTGCGGGGTTGCCGCTTCTGACTACACCCAAAGATTACAGAATTATTTTTTTTCATGCCGTGCGCTATTACAGTCTCAGTTCGCACAACGTGCCTAAGTGCAGGGCCGGTCCTTTCATATGTGCAAGATGTGCAATTGCACAGGGCGCCATTTAAGAAGGGCGCTAAAACCCTAAACTGATAAAATGGAATACCTATTATCTACACTTACTGATAATTTTAGTTTCATATTGCATGAATAAAATGAAAGTAGCTTACAAAAATCCTATTAAAATATTATTAAGTGCAATTAACACATTTGTTGCGGTTGCGCAACTATGGAGTTTTATTCAGAGTGTTGCGCCAAATTCTATCACTCACCATAAGGTGTTAAATTCATTCTGCCACGATCGAGCAATCCCAAATCTCGCACACAGTTCATATATTCGGACATCAATGGTCCAGCTATACACATATGAATGTATGGACTAATGTAGATACACACGTATTCAACGCATTGGGCACGCCATCCAGCGGTTGCGGGAGTTAAACTATCTTTACTCCTGATACATAAAAAAACGAATTTTCAATTAAACAACTGTATTTTGCTATGATTACAACGGATGTTGGAAAATGACTGTACTTTTTCAGGTGTATTTAAAGTTTATCATTTGCTGCGTCTGCAACTCGTGATTCCTATCCAAAGGTGCGATGACATCTTTGCCCAGTGTGCAGTTTCCACGGTTGCGGAGTTTCGCAGACACCTGAGTCTGCGGTCTGGGCCAGCCTGTTATTGTTAGACGTGGGAACTCGCTGTAACTTCTCCCCCCCCCCTTAGTCGTGAGCGATGACCAAAGAAATTACATCCTTGTTGGTTGATTGGCAGGAGCGATGATGCTTGCAGTTGCTGGTTGCAGGATAACCTTTGAGCGTTTTCTGTGGCGTATCTCCAGGTAAGTAAAGATGATAATGATGGTAATCAGCGTTGTTACGTATACAATGTTAGCCGTAGTTCCTTCGTATAAGAACTGTTGTTCTGGAGGGATGATGATAGCCTTTTTTTCTGAGAACTGGTAGCCAATAGGTTTTTGAAGTTGGATGGAATTATTACTGTTGAAGAGGGTGACGTTAATATCATGAAAAATAGTTGGATATATATTTATTTGGTCCCAATATGATGTTTGTTTGGAGGTGTACACTACGCTGTTGACTGTAACATCACACTTCTCAAAGTATACAAGAAGTGTTCCAGTGACTTTAACTTTATCTGGACCGCATGTTGTCTTGATCATCAGCGTTGGAGAATTGTAGGTGTAAGTGTTAGTAGGGTGTGTTCGGTTTCCCTTAACTTAGCTCTAGTAATTTTTAATGACTCTGATATTGATTCTAAGTGTCCAAAAGCATCCAAGGAGTTAGCTATTTGCTTTAAATTTTCTTCGTAATGGTCAAACTGAATGATGTGTAGAAAGCTGCTGTTTTTTTTATCATTTTTGCGTTACCAAGGCGCATCTGTAGGAGTCCTCTATTGCTGGTCAGATCCTGCATGTACATCTTCTGGCCGCATATTCCGGTTAGTAGTCTGGAATTTACGTTTTTTCTTAATTTTAGCTTTGTGCAACTTACGGTTAGCGTTAGTAATTAATGTAAAATTGTTATTTTCCTTGATTTTATGTTTCTTAAATCTAGGGGTTATTTTATTACGGCGACATTCCTTCCTGTAAATAATTGACCCTGCGTTATAACTTGCGGGTGTTTCTTTTGCTACATTTAATTTTTCTAAATATGCGTGGGCATTATTTTGCTGGAGGCTATTGTTGAATTTATAGGTCCTGCCGTACAACACTTCGTAGGGAGTTAGTTTCGTGACGGTATGGATAGCATTATTATATGTTATTATTGTCTCATCCAAAATTTCACTATGTTCTTTTGTTTTATGTTTATCCCTTGTTATCCTGTAAATCTCGGTTAGTGTGGAGTGGAGCCTTTCCACGGATGCGTTATTAGTGGACTGTTGGAATGAAGTAACATGATGCATTATGCCATATTGCTTACAGAAATCGCGAAATATAGTTGCGGTTAATTCAGATCCTTGGTCTGTTATTAGTTTTTTGGGGGTACCATGCAAGCTCATGAAGTTCTTTAGGGATTTGATTATACTGAGACTATTTCTAGCCACGAGTGTATGAGCTGAAGCAAATTTCGAGAATTTATCAATGATTGTTAGAATTTGGTGTTTGTTTATGCTATAAATGTCGATATGCAGGATATCGAGAGGTTTGTTGGGAACTTCCGTGGTATGAAATTTCGGCTCTGGAGGTATTCTGTTGTATTTTAGTGTTAGACACTTCTCACAGTTACTAATAATTTCTGTTATTTTATTTTTGAGAAAAGGGAAGTAATATATTCTTTTTATTAGATTAGATTAGATTTAAAATTAAGTTTAGCCCATTTCTTGAAATCAATAATATCTTCTGTATTTACTTTTTCAACGTTCAATTTCTTGGTGCTACTTGACTGTACTATAAGGTCAATATATTGTTGATGGGAGAACACGCGATCTTCACGTCTAATTTTCTTTTAACGACTGAAAAATTTCTGTCACAATCATTAAAAGAGTGGCCGCGTACTGAAAAATATAGATGAATAATCATATTTCTTTGCACCGACAATGCCATCAAAAATCGTATAATGGTATAGTTCTTATTTTGTCCAGGGCAGCCATCACAAAAAAGATGAAGATCGTTTATTGAATGTGAAACAAACTGATTGACGTAATCATTTAAGAACGGTGATACTTCATTGGAGCCTTTCAATGCTTGTCCTTCATGATAAGAATAAAATGTTCCTTTGCCTGTTCTAATATTATGAATGCAAAATTCCGAGGCAGGTATCTGAAATTTTTTCTGCTGGTTATTATGTACGATTTGTCGTGAATTATCAATTTCCATAGGCTGAGGTGCACCAAATCGTTGAATACGATTTTGTGCTGAGTTTTGTTGGAAAGGATTTGAATAATGGTTTTGGTGATGGTAGTTTTGATTTTGATAATTCCGGTTTTTAAATCTTTCATTTTTGTAATTTTGATGAAAGTTTGAATTTTGGACATTTTGATTACGGTAATTAGGGTTTTGTGAATTCTGACCACGATAATTAGGTTTTTGGAAATTTTGATTTGGTTTCCGGAAGTTTTGAAGTGGTTTCTGGAAACTTTGGTAATTTGAAAAATTTTGTTGTGAAAATTTTGAATTATTATTTTTATTATTATAGAGATGACCAGTTTCAGTTAAAATGAATATGGCTTTCTCTAATGTGTCTGGATTTCGACAAAACAGTATTGTTCGACTAGGTTCTGGAATATTTTTTCTAAGAATGTCTAAAGCGACTAATTGGTTATCCAATATTAGTTGTTTGTAGTTATTACTATGTTCCTGTTCTACTTTTAAATTTAAATTTGTTAGCCTTTTTTGTATTATATTTATAAAGTCTAAAACTGAACCTCTGAATTCCGTTGTACGTAATTCGTTTAATAATTGTGTGCTATTTCTTTGATCTGAGAAATTAGCATATAAAATACATTTTATGTCGTTCCACGCAATAATATGTGGACTAGCATCTAAAATTAATTTAGCTCTACCAACTATTCTACTTTTTATCACGTTTCCGATTATAATTTGTGATGGTAAGTCGTACTTCATGAGTATAGGAACCATGACGTCGACCATATCGGTGAAACTTTTTAGCTGGTCCCTGCTGCCATCGAATATCGGGATGTGCGAAGCGTGTTTTATAGGATCCAGAGTTAAACTTAATTTGGTGTTAACATTACCTGATTCAGTTGCCATTCTGTTGCTTGTTGTCCAAGTATTACGATGAAAAAAAATAATGTGTTGTTGTTGACTGGTTATTGGTTCGTTTACTTCCGCGTAACACGTACCTTTAAAGTTGTAGTCTTTCACAAATTTCACTGAGTATAATATCCGCTTACACTCGCTAATTGAAACCCGTTTAGCAAAGACTTATTTGTTCGAATGCATCACTAAGAGTTAAAACTGACGTGCAAAGTTTATAATAATTTATTAGTGTTAGTTCAGGATTTGCGCTCCTGAATTGAACTTTACCGTTCGCACTAAAATGATCTTTCTCTCGAAGCTCGTTATTAAAGTTATTGCACTTGACACATCCTACCGACTGCGCCAATTATAATTACAACACAATTTCATTCGCAATTAGAATTACAACACATTTTTATTCTGGTTTAACACATTTAATTATTCCTATTTACTAATTCTAACAGAATTAATTGCATTTCGATTAGGCTTTTTAACAAAAAATCCACTGCACTCAGTAATGTAAGATGCAACTCGGAGGTTTCTGGATCATAAGTCGGTCCCAGTTCTTTGAGGACATCCTCCTCCTTTAATACTGGAAGGCTTTCCTCGAGGAATTGGATTTCGTCGAGGTCACTTTCATCTAATCCGTTATTGTCCATATTCCTTTTTTAAAAGGTGTATAATTATAATTACACTTTTACTTTTTTTATTTTGACCTTTAAATTACACTTTTATTCTGGATGCAAGTTTTAACTTACTGAAAACTGAAAACTGACAACTAACTCTACAATTTGGGTTCTAGCCCTTTTATATTTAATATATGTTTATTTAACAAATTCCTTAAAGGTAACTTAATATTATAATTATTACATTGCCATTTTTAATCTTGATCTATTGCTTCCTATGTTTATTTCTGTTTTTCAAATAAGGGCAATTGTTTACATTATGTTGGTTTGATTTGCAAATAGTGCAGTAATATGATCTTTCGTATTCCACCTTATCAGTGGAATTTCCGGTAGTTGGCATTTTCGTTTCTGGGAAGTTAATTTGACCCGATCAAATGTCAAGTGAGATTTTGTTATTGTTGCGGTTTTATGATATGCAAAGCTATAAGCAAAACCGAAAATGATTCAGACTATTGGTATGCGTTTCGGAAATGACTTTAGAATATTGTATTTTGTTGCGAAATAGGAGATGATGTCATAGGTATTTCCTGGGATATGACTCGGCAGTTATTTACAGTCAGTTGTTAGGTTGATAGGTGATCAGAAATTTACCGGAAACAATAAATATTGCAAAGGTATTGCAGTCATGCCAGATACATGTGACGATATTATAACTGTGAGTTGTTGCTTGCATAATCTTTTAAGAGATTCTTATTTGAAAAAGAACGGAAATTCATTTTACAAATACGATCCCAATGCGGAAACCTCACGCTTTGTAACCCCTTTCAAACATTCTGGTGGATACGCTGATGTAAACGGATTTGGTATTAGACAGGACTTTATGGAATACTTTCTCCAACAAGGTGCTCTATCATGGCAAGACAAATATATTTCACGACTCAGCAGTAAAAATTCATGAATAACACTTTTTATAAGCACAAAAACTTAATAAATTCATATTGATAAAACTTATTGTTATTACTTACCGGATTTACCAACACTTTCCGCTATATTTAGCCATATATTATTTTTTATTAGTAAATTTTCATAGTCCGTGTCTTCAAGATTAAAAATTGCAGGATGTGCCTGCATAAGTTCAATGAGCTTTTTATCCTCACCAGAAGAAAAATTTGGTGCCATTTTTTAATAAAATTTATCAACACTTTCCACTTGTTGAGACCAAAATCACTTCTAGCATCTACGACTGCGCTTCTTGACTGCTTCAAAAGTAGTTGAAACGCAACAGCTAGCTGTTGACAGCTGCCGCCGAGCTGCCAGACGCTGGGAACAAAACCGTCAACATGTACATATCATAAGAGCAGTCATTTTCAGCAGCGAGCTTCGACAGCTAGCTGTTAGCGGCCGCCTTCGACAGCTGCCAACGAAAACGCACCTTTACACAAAGGTTTTTAATTCCTCGAATTATATTTACACTAAATTTTTGTCCTGTTTTAACACATTTATTGATTCTTATTTACTAATTCCAACAGAATTAGTTGCATTTCAATTAAACTTTTTAACAAGAAATCCACTGCACTTAGTAATACAAGATGCAATTCGGAGGTTTCTGGATCATACGACGGTCCCAGTTCGTTGATGACATCCTCCTCCTTCAATACTGGGAAACTTTCCGCAAGGAATTGGATTTCTTCGAGGTCTATGTTATCTAATCCGTTATTGTTCATTTTTAAAAAGGTGTATTTAAAACCTTAAATTATAATTACACTTTTAATATTTTACTTTGGATGCAAGTTTTAACTGAATGAAAACTGAAAAACTGAGTCTACAATTTGGGTTCTAGCCCTTTTATACTTATTATATGTTTATTTTACAAATTCCTTAAAGGTAACTTAATATTATAATTATTACATTGCTATGTTTGGCCCATCTTTTAATCTTGATCTATTGCTTCCTATGTTTATTTCTGTTTTTCAAATAAGGGCAATTGTTTACATTATGTTGGTTTGATTTGCAAATAGTGCAGTAATACGATCTTTCGTATTCCACCTTATCAGGTGAGCCTTAAAGACTCAGGTACTCTCCTAATTTCTATACTTTCATATACATCCAACTTATAGCGTTGACACATTGACCCATCATCAGGACGAAAAGCATCATCAGCACAAAAAACCCCCATCATAATGACAGTGAGATAAGCACGAAAAAAGACCATGCTTATCTCGATAAGTACGAAAAACTGCCATCTATGTTTGGGTAGAATAATGAGAAATCATCTGCCGTGAATAGAATTTGACATTATTTATATCAGCTGTTTAATATTTTCGAACCAACAGTTGACGTTTGTCATTGAAACGACACCAACGACCGAATGATAATGACAGCACCAATGACGAAAACATGTGTGTCACCCCGTCATTTGAAGTTTCGTGCTGATGATGCTTGTCGTACTGATGATGGGTCAATGTGTCAACGCTATTATTCACCTTTTGTACCTGCTTAATCACTTCAACATCTTAAGTGTTATTTCGTGACCCTCTTTCATGACATTCTAACGCGTTCATAACAAAGACTGCCTCTCCTTTCAAACATGATCTTAAATAGTGTAATTTTTGAATATTAGAAAGACTATTATCTTCGTCAACCATGGATTTAAACGAATTATAAAAGTCTAGCCATTTATCGTATTTTCCATCAAAGGTTAACAATCCTATTTTCGGTAAATGAATGCTGTTTGGGTTAAAGTTCGCGTTCATGTTTGACTCCGAAGAAGCATTCGGTTGAAACATACCTCGGGCCCGACTTATCGTTGCATAATAAAGAGTTTCAAAGTCATCGAATTCGTTTGACATCTCGGTTGCTATTTAAGATAGAATCGAATTCTTCTACGCGTAACTTGATTTCCGTTAATTTATTTTTATTTTGCGGGTTATCTATAAAGTTTATAAATTTAGTGAGCTTGGTCTTGGGACAGCTCTTTGTTTCCTTAATTAGGACAATTCCTCAGTGTTTGTCATTATTGATGCTATTTGAAATTTATTTTAATAATTAGATCCTATCTGAATTAGATTAAATCTATGACCGAATTGAAAAAAAAATGTTATTCTGTTATTCTATAAGGGATATGGGAATGGGGAGAGGGATATGGAATGGAGAGCACTTCACACTTATCTGGTTGTAGCGTTGAATGATGAACTGTACTTCGTCGATCTAAGCGTGACTTCTTTGTTGACCTCGATGGAGTCTTTAGATCCACGTAACAGTTGATATCGGCGTAACTCCTTTGACCTTGATAGAGACTTTAGATTCACGGAACAGTTGATATCGGCGTAACTCCTTTGACCTTGATGAAGTCTTTAGATCCACAAATATGTGGAATGAACGATGAATGAACGTTTTCTCGGGTTATATCCGGTTCGAAGGATCGTGTACTTTTTCGTGTTCTTTGGCAAAACCCTGCATCGAATTTATTCCAGGGTTTGCGAAACTACTCGAATAATAATCAGTTCGTTTCCTTTTTTTATTTGCAAAAATTTACTTTTATTTTTATACAGAAAACAGAAAAATTTCAAAAATAGAGGGTCAATTTTTAACACCGAATGGTGAATGGTGAATTCAAATTTTCCGTTATTGACGGTCGAATTTCTCCGCGGACGTTAGTAGTCAAGGTGAGTTTTTCACCAGGATCTGAACGAAGATTAGGATGCTTACTGACGACTCAGAATAATTTGTCATCTGCTCCTTGGTCATGTGATTGACGTTATGATTAACATTATGAACGGCGGCTGAAAAATTTTGTTTATGGTACGTTTATGGTACTCTCGAAAAGGATTGTCATACCGTTTTCTTTCGTATAAATGATTGCATTCATCGCTCTAAGGGTATCGTTTCCAACTATAACATCACATGCTAGGCTAGAAAGTATATAGAATTTAATTTTTCCTACTTTGGGGCCAAAAGTTTGGATTAATGAATGATGTGTAATTTCTATATTTCCTGAGACTGAATTAACACTAAAAGCTTTGTCATTAGAAAGAGGGATTCGGATTGCTTAGGCTGAATTTAATTTTTATTCGAACCTGTTTTGATTGAGAATTTGAGGGGCTCTCCACTTCTTGATGTAAATTCAAAGTAGGGGAGCGAAGAGCGCTTTAATCTAAAAAATAGATATCGTCAACCTGTTCGTTAGCGGGGCCATCATTGATATAATTATTCAAAGTCTGGTATGGTCTGGTGGTTAGTGACCTGTTCTTCGTATTGTTCTAGTTCTGGTGAGAATGGAACCGATTCGTCTGCTTCTAAATATTCAATGAGATTCAGCCTATCTATTTCGTTTCGCAACTTACTTATTGATTCGTTGGGAACGTCTGGCTGTATATTGTAATTGTTCGTGTAGAACAATCGCTGTTGTTTACCAGGATGATGGTCGTTTCGTCTATTTGGCCGTTTTTAAGCGTAAAATTGGGGGTTCTGTGGGCGGTTTTGATAATTTACCGCCATAGATCTTATTGATCTATTTACGTCCATTGGCTCAGGCCTTGGTTTAGGAGGTAGTGGCCGAGAATTATATGGCTGTCTAAATTGAGGGAACTGTTGATAATGATTTAGCCATCTAGGTGGCTGAGGAGGTTATGGATGATTTGCTATTCGGGATAGAATTGTTTCCTCGGTGCTGGGATTGGTCGTGAAATTGGAAGATAGTTTCTTTCAGGAGGAATAGGGGGCGCTTGTGCAGGATAAGGTTTACGCACAGTGTTTAGAGTGTTGTTAACGTGTTGAGTACAATTATCCACGTTTTGTATTTTTCGACAAAGGTGCATTGCTTGTGGCAGATATGCTGGCTCTCGAATGCTTAGCAGTCTTGGCAAGTAACCTCTGAGACCCCTTACAAATGTATCCAGTGCTTTTTCTCTGTAACATTGAGTCATAATATTGAGAGACTCTTGTCCGAGATGATCTAATGAACATAATTTGTTCAAGATAAGTGAGAGGTGATTAAAGATGGCTTGGTAAAATTCGGGAATTGTTTGGGTTCCCTGTATTAACGTTGTCATCTGGTATTCCAGCGTTCCTAAGTCTCTCTTATCCGCGTAGTGAAGCGTCGAGATCTTACTCCAATTTAAAGGAATGGTGTAGGACTCGAGAACTATGTCTGCGTGCCAATTAGAAATTCAGATGTCGTTAAACGTAGATAATAAAGTGACTAAAAAATTGTCTTACATAATTACTACAAATTTTAACACCAGTATCCTCGGTTGTCGGTTCGTTGTTAGAACTATTCACTCGATGAGTAATTTTCGATTCTCTAGTTAAGTCTATTAAGATTTTGATGACGAATTGTTGTGGATAATTTTTGTTTTTTGCGTAAAGTGCTCCTTTTGTCAGAAGAATTGCTGCTTCGTTGCTCCTTCCTTGATTTCTTCTTCCTTTGAGAAGAATCCTTTATGTGCTATCTCTGAGCAGCACTGATTTTACACAACACAAATTTTCAGAATGCAAGTGGATGAAATGGTCTCTGCTCGGGCGCCAGTTAATTTACTTTTACTTTTATTTAAGAAAAAACACAAACTAAAACTATCTATACTATCTTTATACGTGAATTTATTGAACACTCAACTTAGACTAACTGTTCTCTTACAAGCTAGTTTTACTTTGCCTCGTCCGCGTACTTAATGAAACGAGCCAATTCCAATTAGGACGAGGAAAACGAGTGGATATCAAAAAAAAATCGATTTATTTACCGCGTTGCCTCGAACGTCCACTTTGGATTTATGGCTTGAAAATGGCAAAGATTTTACATGTTACAATTCTTCTTATACTATTTCTTATCTACAAAAAATGCTTATTCTAAATTACTCAAATACAGAGTGAAATACGGTACAATGATTGAATGTTTTCCACTTGTTTAATTTCGATACATTGTTGTGTGTGGTCTTCATATTCAAATTTGGGCAAGGGATCGCCACACATTAGCCTTCTTCGTTGCTCTATATTCCTAATTAAATAGAACACCGACGAAGGAATTTTATTTTATTTTCGTAAAGCATCAGCCACTTTTTACACTGTTCCAATTTATGACCATAAAACACTTTTCCGGTCAGTACGCGTTGCCTAGTAGGGCACCGATGATCACAAATTTCGAACGCGTTATTTTCCTGCACTTTTCACTTTTATTTATTTGTATTTTCACATAAGAATTCAACATTTAACTATACGCAATTTTTCGATCGCGAATGGTCAAATATACAATGACTTTTCTGGCTGTCAGTTCGCGACATAACGAATTAACGAAACTAGCTTCCATGTGCATCTCTCTTTCATGCACGAACCATTCGAATACTATTTTCTTACCCTGGCACTCATGCTGAGGTACACGGATATGCAATTTATCTAAACTTAGGCGAAAGTTGGCACTTTGGTTGTGTAACAGGTATGTGGCAAATTGGTTGTAGTGCCCGTGCTTTATATTCTTAATGCTATGGGCTAAATAGCTACAAGCGTTGCATGCCTGAATTTTAACACACCACAAAAGAAATGTTAATTTAAAATTTATAAAGGCGCTCCCAGTTCTTAATTACCAGTCCACAGGTTAAACCTCATCGATTTTTTGAAATTTTAAGAGCCAAAAATCATATTTGATCAAATGACAACTTTTTTTGACTTTAGATAAACCTCAAATACCAACAGTTGAAATATTCTTCTCTAAAGAAAAGTAAAACATTGATTTGGTTTGATCATCCACATATTATGGAGACTTTTATCTATAAGCATTTATTCAAAAAGATCAAAACATCCTCCAGTTGAAAATTATATATATAATGTTTTTACTACATGCGCATGAATAAATAATAAATATAAATAATAAATAAGTGAACCAAAAGATATGTTAAAAATTTATAAATAGTTTACCAACCTAATAAATATAAGGCAAATTACTTACTAATTACTAATTTATAATATATATCGATGCTTGACGATGAAAATTTATGAATTAATGAAATTTTACAGGAAGTGTTAAAATCATTATAACAAGTGAATTTTTTTACATGCTTTTCACTTTTTTTTGAATGACTCCTTTGTTTTGCAAGATAATAAAGCAAATTCTACATGAATGAATGAAGGCTGGTGAAAATATTTGAGGAAAAACTAATTTGATTAAAATATTGCCTAGAATCTTTTAATTGTCAACCGTCGATATAGTTTAATATTTAGAATATAAAGATAAAGAAATTAATTTTATCAAAATAATGGGAGAAAATTGTCTCTACAATAAATATTTCTGTTACGTAGATTATAAAATTTTAAGCATATTTGCTGTATGAACTCTGATATTATTAAATAATTCAAAAGTTTTTCTTACTCAAACAATAAATTATGAATAAAAGAGAATGGTGAAAATATCTGATTGTTTTTGATTTCTTGTTTTCAACATATTCAAGATTTGAACAGGAGCAGGATTTAATGCCTACTTTAATTTCGGATAAACTGTAAGTATATCTTCTAAATATTTATGGTTTATTTAATTAGCATTTTTTTAAACAAAATTTTATTAGAGGTCAATTGACGGGTGCGCGCGCATGGTAAATTAATTTTTTTATGGCTCGATTAAAAAGTCAATAATTTGGGGCTTTTACTACTTCGAAAGAATAAATGAAATTATCTTAAATGTAGAGACAAAACTCAAATTTCAAATAAATATATTTTCAAGTTTGAGAAATAAGCTATCTAAAATCTATTTATTTATGAGAAAATAAGTCCTGAAAAGACAATAAACTATTTCGATCAGTTTTTGCTTTATAGTTATTCCAGCAAAAATTCCTTTTGATTTTAAATTTTTTAATATTTATGAAACATTATTGTCACCAAGAAAATGGGATGAATATTATAGGAGAAAAACAATATCTTTTCGAGATTCTTGTTTTTTACATTCTTAATTTTATTTGTATTTTTGAGAATTCATTTAGTCGTATATTTTCTATAAATTAACATATTTTAATGAAAATTTATTCATAAATACGTCAGTCGACTCTCTTTAATTCAAACCTGCGATAATTCAAACCTCTCTATAATTCAAAGTTATCGCGAGTTCCCTACAAAATCTCTTTATATTTCGAACTAAATCAATACATTTTTATGCACTTGGTAATTCGAACGAAAAAATCATTGCTACGTAACAAAACGACGCGTTAATTCGAACTCATCGGCGTCAAACACTCGACAATTCGAATTTCTTTTATGTTTCAGTTACTGTCACTCTTTCGTTGGTTGTATACAGATTAAAAGTTTGTGTTAGTTATGAGTCCTACAAAGTATAAATGCTTGACGATTGCTGAAAAGAAGAAGTTAATCGAAAAATTAGAGGGAGGTGAGAAGAAAAGTGATGTTGCAAAAGAATTTAAGATTCCTCTGAGTACTCTCTCAATCATAATAAAGCACAAGGAGAGTACTCTCTCAATCATAATAAAGCTCAAACTGCTGGAGTACGGAAAAGAACTAATAAAGTCGAATTTCCTCATCTGGAAGAAAACCTGGTGATTTGGCTAAGAACAGTGTAGAAGACAAAGTGTCTTTTAGCGGAAACTTGTTAAAGGAAAAGCAAAAGCGTTCGCGTCTACTCTAAGCATCAAAAGCTTTGCGGCAAGTGAAGGATGCGTTACAAATTTCAAAAAAAGAAAAGAAATGGCGTTGTATTTAAAAAAGTTTGTGGGGGAAGTGGAAGTGTTAATGATGCAGTTTGCTTAGATTGGCAGGGTAAGTTGAAGACTTTGATTGAAAACTATGATGCCCGAAATGAAATTGGCTTATTTTTCAAATGTTTACCGGACAAGACGCTTACTTTTAAAAATGAAAAATGTCATGGGGGAAAACATAGTAAACAGAGGTTGACAGTTTTACTTGCAGTAAATATGGATGGATCCAATGAGGAAGAAGATAAGGAGTGGAACATCAACAAAATTAATGGGGCAAATCACTTGTATGTGTTCGTGAAACTAACACATTCCCGAGAAAAGCAAAGGCGCACGCTGTGGCGCGAAATAATTTTAGTTTGAACATTTCGTTGCAAAAATGCCAAAATTTACCGAATTGCCTTCCTCTTCCTTTTTCAGCCGGGCTTGGGAACGGCTTCGGCGGAATTACGGCGCCGTTTTCGTCGGCTTATTTTCATGGTTGAATGTTTTTATGATGTACCAAAACGAAAGTAGCCTATTACATGCCTCTATAATGCACAATTTTATTGTAGCGCTGCCTAATTGAAATCTTTTCCGATTTTTGTCTAGCAATAAAACGATATCGGGTCTGTAGGTACGAGTATTCTTGCAGACTTTCACGGCACTTTCTGATGACATTTTAAGTATTCCTCTGCTTTTGTACTCAACAAGTGAAAGAGAAGTTAAAAAACCTTGGATTGCAGCGAGATCGCCTTGCAGAGTCTTAGTTATCTTGAAGACAACAAAACCTGCAATATATTTTATAACTGTTTCACTATATTCACTAAGATTTGCAGGATTGGAACCGTAACAATGCTTTTCTGCGAGAATGATGTACCTATCAATACTAATAGCAATGTCATTCAATGGACAAGTTTGGCAAGAATTCAGTATTGCAATTCCCTATAACCAAATACAGTTACCAAGCCCTCCGTCTCTGAGTTGACTTCTGAAAACCAGCTTCTTGTAACGCGCTATGAACTGCCTTACTGTGGTGTTGTTATCATACCCAAGACCAGTGCGAATCGAAGAGAAGAACAGCTCAATGTGGTCTGGGTTCAGTTTATAAAGAGTCAGGAACTTCAAAATGTTTGATTCAATTAATCTTTTATATAAAATTTTTAATCAATCATTAACTAAACGCAATTTAGATATCTATTCGATAGCTTCGTTAACCAGAATGTAAACAGCAGAAACATTATTTTCACATAACGCTATTTGCTTGGTGCGATGAGTACCAAAAAAAATTCAATTTAAACATTTTCCGATAAATATATGCAACAGAACTTATTACTACAAAATGCAATACCTCCCTCTTCCTTTTACAACCGAGATTGGGACCGGCTTCGGCGGAATTGTGGCATAAGCAACATTTAAAAACAAAAAAATACACTCTGAGCATATTTAGATAACTCAAAACAAAGACAGATGGAGTCATTAGATCGATTTTGAGTAGCCTGTATTAGAAATATATAACCGTAAACTTACCGTGGGGTCAAATTGACCCCTGATGACCATTACGGATTAAACAATGGAACTCTAAAAATATGGGGATTTCGTCGCGAGCGTTTGGAAAATTGTGTGTATCCGAGGAGGAATAAAGATACAAAAAACAATTTCAAATAAATATTTTAGACTAAACCACAACCTTTGAAATTTAGTACAGTAGACACTCACTTATATTAATTATATCGTGCAGTGGGATGGTTAATATAAGTAGAATGTTAACATAAACGAACGCTGTTTTTTTGCTTATTATGTATAAGTACATAACTATTTTTTATTATTTTTTATGTATAGAAATATGAAAGACTACTTAGGAGAATGCTTGACAAAAATAATTATCCAACGTTGTTTGTTTTTTGGGAATGCTCTTAACAGCTGCCCTTCCTTTTATTTTTTCCAGCGTCTGAATTTCATTGTAATTTACACCATTTTCTTGGCACCATTGCTGTACTTTTGAAATCGCAGTGACAACTTCGCTTGCTTTAATCGGCTCCAAAATCGTGTCTCCAGAGACAATTACGCCTTCATTTCCATCTTCATCTACCTCATTTTCGTCATCGATACTATATTCATCATTTTGATCGATATCAAGATTCCAATCTTGGATATCAACTTCCGTTATACGATTCTATTTGAAAAATAAAAATTATTAGCAAGTTATGTTTTGCTATAAATGCTCAAAGCATACAGTTGAAGAAATGATGTTCACTAAGGCCGATACATCTTGGATAACGGTATCATCTGATTGCCTCCAACGCTGCTGTAGGACTGCCAAGGGAACGTCATCATCCGGGTGATTTTCAGTGAATAAAATTTGCTTCCATGACTTTTTGATGGACTCTTTGGTTATTGCCTGCCAACCGATGTCCAGATGTTTAACAGCATATTTAAGAGACGTTTGTTTGAGTTTTTCGATAGGGTTTTCTGACATTATAACAGAACTCAATAAACTCGATCTATAGTGCAACTTTGTCAAGCGAATCACTCCTTGATCCATTGGCTGTATAAGTGATGTGACATTTGGTGGTTAGAATTTTGTAAAAATCAATCCATCGTTAGACTGAAGTGAAGTTGGATGAGCGGGACAGTTATCCAATAACAACATGGCTTTCGGTTCTAAGTTTTTTTCAATAAGAAATTTGCGAACCTAGAATACCTAAGTATTGAACAAAAAACCCCGAAAATAACAAAAATTTACCTCAGGTACAAAAGACTCATGAAACCATGCGGTTAATATTCCCTTTGTCATCCAACCATTTTTGGATGAGTTATAATACAACGGATTGACCCATTTATTGAAACAGCGCGGCTTTGCTGATTTGCCAATTATGAGTGGTTTTATCTTATGAGACCCATTAGCATTTGCGCATATTAGAATCGTCACTCTTTGTGTTTCGACCTCTCTTCCGGGTGCAGCCTTTTCATTATTCGTGACATACGTTTTCGATGGCAACAGCTTCCAGTATAATGCGCTTTCATCTGCATTATAGATTTGATCTTCATAAAGTCCTACGGCTTCAATTTGGGCTCGCAGTTCATTTGTAAATGGTTCCACCAACTCTGATTGGGCTGAAACTTTTTCGCCTGAAATCGTCAGATATCGAATTCCAAATCGTTTAATGAATCGACGCAGCTATCCATCACTTGCACGAAATTCACTGTTGTTTTCTTTTAAAACATTGTGGATTTTCCTTGCCTTTTCTTTCATGATTGCCGCTGTCACTGGTAAATGGTTCTTTCTGAGTTTAAAATCGAATTTGTATAATCTCTGTTCCATGCGAGGTAATTCTCCTCCCTGATTCTTCAATTTCTTTTGTCCAGAATACATAATGCTTTTATTTACCATTGCCAATATTTTCCGCTCATTTTGTTTTATTTTCGTTATTACTGGCTTTGTTACACAATGTTTTTTCGCTAAAAACGAGTAGCTTACATTTGCTGATTTTATTTTATCCAAAATTTCTTTTTTCTCAACAAGCGTCAGACACTTTCTTATTTTCCGCGGCATTTTTCACTATTCACAGTATCTCGATGCGACTACTTTTCACACGCAAATGCAGAATTCAACTGTAGATATTTTACAAGAATGTGTAACAGTAAATTTCCCGTTACTCCATTTTTCATAGAAAATTTAAAAGGACAAAAGATTTTGAATATATTGGTATACAAATATGTGGTAGTTAATATAAGTGAATGGTCAGTTAATATAACAAGGCACCCAATATATGAAGCCCGGGTGTTAATATGAAGGGATGTAAATATAAGTGCGTGTTAATATAAGTGAGTGTCTACTGTATATTAAATAAATATATTTTTACTTGTTTGATTGCTTTATTGCAAACAATCGTAAAAAATAACATTTTACTGGAGGTTTACGTAGAAAATCACTAATATTTTCTAAGAAAAAATAAAATATTGGTAAAAGTTTAAAATAACGTCATTGTACTGCAATTTTTATTTTTTAACTTCCCAGTATATGGGAAGTTCTTGTAATCGCCTCGAAAATCGAAATTGAAATTTTCAACTTTTCTTTACGTTTTGAGGTCTATAGAGTATATATAAAGTGTTTTTAGAAAGAAGTATGTATGTATGTGTGTGTGTGTGTGTATGTACGTACGTACGTACGTACGTATGTGCGTTCGCAGGCAGTTTTTCTACGAGCATAACTCACGTAAACAAAGTCGTATCGACTTTGTTGAGGTGTCAATCGAAGCGTCTTTGCAATCTTAAGAGCTGATTAGTTTTTGGGAAACTTCGGTCGGGGGGGTTTGCTGTTTTCGCCCCTTGAAGGTCAACCATGTTATGCGCTATATCTCACGAACCAAACATGCGATTTTCATGATTAAGGTGTCAATCGACGCGTTTTAACATTGTTATGATTCCAGCAAATTTTTAAAAAAATTCTTGGAGGAGTTTTTAAATTTTTTTAAAAAAAGTGCAAAAAATTAGGGTTTTTTTCAAAAACATCAAATTTTTAACCTGATTTTCAAACCTAAGTAATCAATGTTTATATAATTTATATACTCCAAATAGTTTTTGTGAAAAAACAAGCAAAAGTTTTTTACATGATTACGAAAAAAATTAAATAAAAAATAAAAAATCATTAAATGTTCAAGGTCATTTTCGTCATTCATTATATTACGAGAACCAAATATAATCTTCCGATCATTAAGGTGTCAATTAACGCGTTTTAACATTTTTATGATTTTTTTATTATTTTAAAAAAATCGTTAAAGCGGTTTTTTTGATTTATTAAAAAAATTGGAAAGTATTGGTTTTTTCATAAAAAAAATCATTTTTAACCTGATTTGCACATCGTAATGATAAATGTTTGTAGAATTTATAAAATTTTATCAATTTTTGTAGAGAAACTAGCAAAAACTTTTCTCATGATTACAAAAAAATAAAAAAAAAATAAAAAATCATTAAACGTTCAAGGTCATTTACGTCATTCATTATATCTCGAGAACTGAATATAATATTTCCATCATTAAAGTGTCAATCGACGCGTATTATCATTTTTATAATGTTTTTAAATATTTAAAAAATCGTTAAAGCGTTTTTTTAATTTATTTAAAAAAATTCGAAAAGTAGTGTTTTTTTCATAAAAAGATTCATTTTTAACCTGATTTGCAGATCGTAATAATAAATGTTTGTAGAATTTATAAAATTTTATCAATTTTTGTAGAGAAAGCAGCAAAAACGTTTTTCATGATTACAAAAAAAATTAAATAAAAAATAAAAAATCATTCAAAGCCACCATGTAAAAAGGGTTCATTCGAATCATAATACTTTAAATCTCTTATTTTGAAGACATTGTTGTATAGTCAATCAAAGTTTATTAATATTTGCAAAATTTGAGCAGATTTTCAATAGTCTTCACAGCACCATGTTTTAACTTTAATTAAAAAAACTGCTTTGTAACCTGTCCCCCCTCCGATTGATCCGCGTGAATAATCAATCAAACCAATGCACCAAAATCCTTACGTAATCAATTGACGCTCGCGTAGATGTTACGATTAATATTAAGTCATTCCAATAACTTCTATGAGAGGTACATTTTTATTATTTGAAGTAGTATTATTTCCATAACTATTATTGTGTTTAATATTTTTAATATCTACATATGTAGATATTACTGGGAAGTTGACCGTGTGGACCTCATGGGTCGCACCTCACGGCTTGTTCTATATGTGATTGTTCAAAAACAACAACATAAATAAAATCTTCAAAAATGATGATGTTCGAAAATGGTACTTGGAAAATTGCGTATGCCTCAAGAGCAAATACAGATATTGAAAATTTCTTCAGATAAACGTTATGGGTAAGTTCAACAGCTGCAAATTTTTATCTGAAACTTTTTTTGTATTTTCATTACGTAAACAATTATAGTATAAAAAAATTGATAAAATTCACATACTGATTTTCTGGAAATTGCATACCTTGTAAAGATTTTTAATCTTAAATTTAACTCTTTCAACTGCCTTTTCATCCTTTTTGTAATTTTTGCGAGATTCTAAAAAAATTATGTTAGGTACATACTTTTACTACACTACAACACTTTGGATGTGTCGCATTTCGTTGCAAAAACGCCGCACGAATGGTTTGAAATTGTTTTCACAGTAACATTGTTTTTCCCTATTGATATTTGAGGCATTCTTGTGTACGCATATACATTATATTGCATCGCTTTATTTATAATTGATATTGATACTAATATTGTTGTTATTATAGCGCATGCTTAAACTTGCGTCATTTTTTAAAGTTGAACATGTAAATTATTTTGTTCTATGAAAATCATTTTATTACAAATATAATTTTGAAGCAATCTTAGCTATAAAAGATAACTATAATTGACAGAAGGAATATGAATAAAATATTTTATTTTAAGTGTTTGAATATCAACAGTTCTAAATTTTGAGTTGTTACAAAAATGGTTTTTTACTATCTAGTGGTAATAGGAACGGACATACTAGTTTCTTGATGCTCATCTAGGGTGTACGTTGTAGTTCATGCTAACTTCCAATTCGTCTGGCATCGTTGGTAAGATGTCCAAGTAAATTCGCTGTGGATAGCTTCCGCCCGAAGAATCGTCGAATGCCAATGTAGCCCTCTGAAGTAAGAACTAAAGTTGCAGCGCAGGTCACTATAGCGTAGCAGTTCCATAATTCTTTTGAAGAGTCTTCAAATTCGTCCTCCCATTCTTGCTTCAATCGAGCCAACTGCTCGTTACGGATGTGTAGTGATTTGAGTTGAATCCCATTCCCATGCGATAGGCCTGCTGTGGCGTTCACTGCCAGAATATTGGTCCCAATACTTTACTTGACCAATGGACGAGCTAGCTGGTCAAAAACAAGTTTCGAATCAACCGAAAATTGCTATACGTATCCAGGACACCTTTACGTAAAGGAGTGCAGGTATCGTTTTGTCCAACTACGCTCTAATTATGAAAAATGCGGGTGAGTAGACATGACGTTGCGGAATTGCAATCGCGGAAACAATTAGGATTATTACAACTTTGTTATAGTATATCGTACGCGTCTAGAACATTCTATGCTTCGCATTCGTGATGGAGTTTGAACTTGAGGGTGAGTATCATTATTTACTCATATTTTTATTAGTTACGTCTCTTAGCTTCAACTTGTAAACCCCACGATTTCAAAAGCATATATGAATTTTCGACTTTATTTTCACTTTATACTTTAAAAAATTACATGTTACCTCTTTAAAACTTTTATAAACGATTCTGTCGACTGTCTTCTTTGAAATTTTTATTGCAACAGCTTTGCGCAACTAATTTGTTAATTTTTTTATAGTTCGAGAATTTACCAACAACAATGGATTTTTCGAAGAATGGGTAACACACTGGTAACAACTTCATTTCGTTGATGCACAATCTTAGTGCTCTGTCTGCGCATCGTCGAGAGAATTCAAGGTCCTAGTCACTCAGTTTTCGTCGAAGGTGTATAAAAAGTGGTCTGCCTACGGTAGAAACAAAGAACGAGTTCTGCTGAAGCACTCCGAATGGCTAAAGGGTACAAAGTTAAATTTCAAAGTATCTACACATCGTTCTTGCCATCTACTTCTTCAGAGCACTTACCAGGAGCTGGTAGACATGCGAAAAAATTCTCCACGGAGATATGAAAGGTCTGCGCAGACATATAAAAAGTCTGCGCAGCCATATGAAGTCTGCACAGACATCTGAAGTCGGTTTGGAAAATAGGGGTGTTGGAGAAAATACATTTTTTCGAATAAACGGGATTGTTAATAGAGAACTGTAAATCATAAGGAGCTTCAATGGCTTTGAAGGCGAAAATCATTACAAATTTCCGAACAAACACAATTTTTTCAAGGAATTTACCAAGAAAGCAGGATTTACGAATTCATGATATGCGAACTACCGAGATTATACTGTAAACATAAATGATTCTAATTCCGATGATAATCACTAGTGCGTAGAACGTGGTAAAATCGGTTGCCTAAAATTTGGGTTATGCGTTCACCCCAACAATATATAAAAATTAGAAGTTCTAAGTTGTCCACCGCAATCCTGCCTTAAAGTTATTCTCCATTTTATTCGGTATCGTAACGTGAAGTTGCTTCGATCGATTGCGATTGTCGCAATTCAAATAACTTAAATTTTCTCGTTTGTTAACTTGAATCGATGATTATCGTGAAAAAGTCAAACAAAAAATTGAGCATTGCAGTGAATCAAGTACTAGATCATAAATTTTGAAGTTTTTTTTAGCAAAACAATTTAATGGAAAAGTTCAAGCATGGCATGACATTAAAAAAAATATATCCGGTCTCATTTCTTCTTGCTGTAGACTTTGCCACCGTATCTTGCTACAAACGCAGGAACATCAAACTTTCTTTTGCATCCTTCGTAGTTCATATACCGAATTTTACCGAAGATCTCCCTTTCTCGCCAACCTTGGTCATGTATTCCACCAATGGACCACATACATCCTACAAACGTGCAATTTGAAACGCAAAAACTAACAATAAAAATTAAATGCATACCAACATATCCATTTGGGTCCCGCCCATCCATGCTGTACTTATCGTTTAAGTAAATTGCCATTTCCAATGCCTTTTCAGGAGATTCTGTCCACTCCAAAATTTTCTTCGCCCAGTACATTCTAAGAAACCCGTGAATTTTTCCTTCTTTTACCAACTGAATTTGCGCGGAATTCCAAAGGTCATCGTGAGTTTTGGAAGTTTCAAATTCCTCTTTTGTATACACATATTGCCTTTTGTCTTTACGATGATCCGACAATGTTTTCATTGCCCACGATGCGCAGCCTTTTAAATTGTCGTAATTTTCGTTGTAAAAACAAAAATTGTCTGAAAGCTCACGCCTTACAATGGCTTCTTCACAAAAAGACGCTACCGAATCAGAACACTTCGCTTTATGCCCCTGAATTACTAATATACAGCGCTGAACAGAAATTTGACCTATGAATTACGCTTCAATATTTAACAATTTCAACTGATGGGTGTCACCCTTACCAAAATGAAACCACGGAGAGAGATTCGACAAGGCATTCACTGTAGGATCATTTCGCTTGCTGTGGAAGAGCCTTAGTCGTTTTGCACAAAAAATATCAAGCTCTTTGCACGCAGCTCTATATCCGGGTTGAATCCAAAACACTTCATCAACATCTTTATCGCATTGAAGACTTCTAAAGGCAGCTTCCCAGTCTGTCTTATTGTTGACGTTAGACTCTGCATGAGGATGTTCTATAACTGGCGGAAATTCAGTCAAATATACATTTAATTTGCCATTGATCTTATTTCGTATGGTGCGAGCGGCGTACTCTAATTTTTCAGAAGCTATCCAAACAGGTACAATGTTGTGTGCGTCCACCTGGCACAAAGGAACGTTTTTCGGGATATTTTTAGCAACGTCATCCACCCACTTCATAGGGACACGCAGAGGGCTAAAATCACAGACAACAGCTCCAATCTCCTTGTCTTTGACTATTTCAGGCACTTTTTCGCCAGCACTACCAAGCAGTAAGTGAAAATTTATTTGCAAACTGTTACAATCCTTTTCAACTTCTTGCAACCCATTCAGAAGAAATTTAAAATGCCTCATCGTTGCTTCCAGAAATTTTGGGACAAGACAAAAGCACACGTGCAAAGGTAGTTTGTTCTTCAGGGCTAATTTTTGAGCGAACAAAAACGCCCAGTTGTCTTGAACTCGACAATCACGCGACATCCAATATAGAATTCCTTTTGCGCTAGTGGTTACTTCTGTAGCGTCAGTTAATACACGTACGCGTTTCTTTTGAAATGGAAATTCCAACACCGAAGCTGCAGTTTTTGTTCTTTTTGTTTCAAGGCTTTTAATGAATTTGTCTCCATTATTTTCAGAAGCTTCAGTTAAATTTTGTGATGTTGAGGAATTTGCAGCTTCTTTCTTGAGATATTTTGTGATACCGGGATTATCACCAGACGATCGCTTCATGTTGAATATAATCTACAAAAATAATTTAATAATAAGGCTACTGGTTTTGAAAGTATTCAAAAATTGATAATTTATGTAACAAAGACTCATATGTACTCATATTAACATCTACTAAACAGGCCGCAATTGCTATGTATATGTTACGTAATTTCACTGAGCAATGCCGCATTTAATAAATTTTCCAACTATTGAATATTTATGTACATTACTTTAACGTTTTAAAACAATACGAAACAACTGAGTTTATCTGAAATTCGCATGGAAGAGCTAAATAATATAGTCCACCATCAATATTCAAGTTTCAAGATGATATAAACTCATATTTTTACAAGTTGTGGAAACAAACTTATTTACTTCAAAATGTTTGTACTGAAATATAGTTAATTCGAATAAAAAACGAAGAAATTTCCATTACACGAATATCTTTTTTGGCACACAACAACGCGAAGTCTCAAATCACGATAACTTTCCTCGCGATTCAATTTAACGAGATTCCACTATATTTTCTTTAAAATGTTACATGATAGCTTATCTAATTTATTAAGGAAATGCATAAAATGCTGCCAAAAAAATTAACCAGTGGCGCCAACTGTTAAGCAAAGTACGTGCAAGACAAAGGATTGAAAATCGATTTGATAATTGGCAAGTAATGTAATTATACCACCAAGATGACAGTCGGAAGTGTGATTGGGCAGCCAATAAACCTTGCAATTGAAAGAGATACCACAGGACAAGACACCATTTTTTTCTAAATTTGTGAGAACAGTTTTCT
The DNA here is from genome assembly GCA_963942545.1 of Oxycera nigricornis. Lineage (NCBI taxonomy): Eukaryota > Metazoa > Arthropoda > Insecta > Diptera > Stratiomyidae > Oxycera > Oxycera nigricornis. Next base: position 86,140,198 of record OZ012659.1, read on the forward strand.
TGGTATTTTAAACATTGGCTAGGATAAAAGAACACGTGTCTTGCAGCGATCATTGCGAAAATCAGGACAGCATGCAATTTCAAACCGGAAAGATGATCTCAAATAAGTTTCTTATGCTGGAAACGGAAAAGGGGCTGGAGATTGATAGAAACTTTCGTGGCTCTTGAAACGCACTATTTTCAATGTAAGACTGCCGTAGGGGTGTATTTTGTAATAAATCAGTCATCCAGTCCATGGTAGAGTGCGGGCGTCGCCTCTCACTACACAGTGTCACAATTCAAATCCGGCTGCTTTAAAATCACTCCGGTTCACTAAAGACACCGTTAGTTATACTTTTATCGGTAGCGGTATTTGCTGGTTGATCATCCACGGTTATCGACAAGAAATTAAGATCGGACGTAGTGTTCCAGAGGACAAGCTGGGAAAGTTAACTGACCAGCGACCGAGTGTTGACCGGAGAGCGATGTGTTAAGATCCCTTAATACTAAACCAATTGAGCATTGTCTAGAATCTTCTATTCACTATAAAATTGTTTTTTTTTTTTTGTAATGTTCTATATTTTCATTTTCACATCGACTTTATTAGTATCTTTTGTACCGTTAAAATTTAACAATTTGACTGCTAATTTTTAGCTCATGTAAAAGTTTTTGTCGACAACAAAGTTCGTTCTTTATTTAGTAATTTATCTGCAAATGCCGCTGTGCCATGTGTACACTTCGGTGGACCACAGTTTGAATAGTTTCATACGATACTTATGTGATTTCGTTGGACCAGTGTCTCGTCGACTACATATCTTGACCTGATGAAAAGACTTTTTGGTCTGTCAATATGTTTATGAGTAGTAAAACTTTTTGCTATTCTGTTCTATCGTTTCATTATTTGCAAAATGCAAGTTTCCTATTAGTAATTCAAAGCGACATCCTGCTTCGCAGGAATGAAAAATTGTAAATACGGTCCGTTGACCAAAATCTAACGAGCGGTATCTGTACTAAACCCATCCAGAACATCAGTCCGATAAATTTTGTAATTTCTTCGGAAGTGGTTGGTCTCCATATGTTCTGTCAAGCATTCATTTCTCACGTTGATGCAATTTTTGCTCTATATATCTTTCCGTCCCTCTGACTAAAAGGAATATCACTTTTTCATCTTATAATAGTGAGACCACCTCACTTGCACTAATGTCGGACGGCAATTTCATCAGAAGCCCAATTTTTCCAGTGAATGGAAATGATTATTGCCTGTTAGCGAATTCGTTCCATTGGATATTGTCCAATGAATCATCAAAATGGTTAAGTTCCTCTTCTTTTCATATTGCAAATTCTTGCAATATGTCGTCAAAATCTTCGTTTGAATATAGTTCCTCAAAATCTGAGTCTGAACTCGATGAAATTCTATTTAAATCTATTATTTTGAAACTTACTTCTTCGTCATCGCTACTCTCCTCAATTTTAACTGTTCTTGTACGCCGTCCAATCTTGGGGATAAAAAAAATCACTAATGTGCGTCTCAGAAAAATTATGCTTCTCGACTAAATGAAGATCCGGGATAACTGCAGTGAAATCCCTTGCAGTCATCTAGCCGAAAAGCATATCGCTTTCCCCATTTTAGAACTAAACACTTTATTCTTTACAATTGATCGAAGGCTCTGTAACAATAGATCACCGTCAACGCACGAGCCTACGCGAGTTGCATTGTTGCTATCCCCGCTTAAAGCTCTGATTACGTTCTGGCGCCCGCCCCACCCCAAACAGTCAGATTTGGGCCCCGCGAGAAACTCATCCGAATTTCGAATTGTTTCATTAAGTTTCATCATATCCGTACTGACGGGGCATTGTCTCATTGCCAGACATGCAGAAAGACTGGGTGCCCATTTCCACGATTTCTGCCGCAACTGCAGATCGGAGGATTAGGAGAAAACGATTCAACATTTTCTGTGCGAATGCCCAGCACTATCCAAGAAACACATGCAAACTTTAGGCTTGCCTTTCCTGGACAGCCTCACGGAAGGAGCCAGTTTAATACTTCATACGAGAATCTAAATGGTTCTCGTCTTCCCACAGGTTTTAGTGCCGCACCCTATCTCTTTGTGGTATCACAATGGGCCTATCTTGGCCTAAGTGAGCCGCCTTTTGACAAAAGGGGCTGCGATTACAACCCACTAACCAGCCCCACACCATAATGCGAACCGTTCTTGCGTGATCCCTCGACGAAACGCTTTCATCTTTCCTTAAATTATGAAAACAAAAATTATACCCTTTGGACCATCAAAGTTGATTTTTTGTTCGCCTGTGAATACTGCATGCTTATATTCATTTGTCCAAACCATGTAACGTCTACTGAGATCGAAGCGAACGGCTTTAAACTTCGCCCTTGCGATGTAATCGGTTATTTAATTTTGATAGCTGATCATCAAAATCAAATCGCCTCTGGATTTCAGTACAGAGTTTCCCTCATAAAACTGTTTGATCTCATGAAAAAATTCTTCATGGCATCTAGTTTATACGCAACTTCTTGTTTTTTTTTCAACTCTTCTAAAACACGCACTAAATGCATTATTGTTCGTACAACATTTTATATTAACGATAATAATCGATGTTGTAACTATTAGGTAATGACACCAATTACAAATATTCCATTTCTGAAGATATAAAATAAAATTCATTCACGATCTACGTGAGAAGTTGATATTTTTGGGTACCAGGGCAATTTTAGTTGGTACACGGTACGAGACCCTAAAAAATGGTATGCATATCAAGTTGGTTAAGGTTTTTCTTCTTGTGGTTTTTGGTATGCAGCGCCGAGTTTTGAAGCTAATTAGAATAAGAATTCCTGCCTCGAAATGTTTTCGCTTGTTGTTTCTTTATACAAAACCTAGGCATTTATTCCAGCTAGGCGGAAAATGTTGAAAATTTTTTGAACTGTCCACCTACAACTTTTCGACTTCCTAATAGTTTCCGGTATAATTTTGTTACTTTTTCGATTTCTATTGATTCATCTAAGGAGCTTAGGATAAGAACTTTATTTTTCGGTTTATTTTCATAGAGTGTAAGAGTAATGTGATTTGATTTATAAAATTTGCTTGAAAACCGAGTCATTTAGCTTTTCGTTCTTTGGCTAACTTTGTTTCCACGGATTGTCCCAACAATTGTAGTCTTTTTTATATGTAGCATTTTTGCTAAAGATACATTATTGGAAAAATTATCTGTTTTTACGTTCATTCTGTATCCTGTGGAAGGTCCCATCAGCATTAAAACAACGAACTCTCCTAGTAGGACTGAAAATTCTCTTCTTTGATCCTTTCCCAAATATACTTATTATATACTTGCTATTGACATCACACGCCAACCACAATTTTATTTAAAATTTATCTGGGCTGAAACAACTGCTCATCAACAATAACGCATTCACCAGGTTTTGCGAATTTTCAATAAATTGGTCCCATATTGTAGATATCATAGCAAATTTATTGATTTGTAAACGCTGACTTCTTTCGCTATTTTATCAAATCGTTAAAACATCATTATTTCAGTAAAATCGTAACTGCTCATTGTTTTTGCAAAAAAACGAGTCCTCAATTTTTATTCCACAAATATGAAACATCCAAATTTTGCGCCTCATATGCGCCGCAGGCATATCGGACAGCAATAAATGCAGTTTTGCAGCATTCAGCTCCCACTTTGTTCACAACACCCTAAATGCTTCTTCTTCTGTACATTTTATAATACACACATATCCCTAAAAATATTATGCACTGGTTTCCTGCCAGGTTTGGAAATTTCGGCTATTTCTTTCCAAACAGTTCCGTCGACCGCAGTTTCGATGTGATGCTCCTCTATATGTTTTACTTTCGGATGTCAATAAAAAAAAATTCTTATCTGCTCAGGACACTTATTAATAATATTCTACTCTTCATTATCGCTGTCTGACTCCACTTCACTTGTTGTAGCGCTTAAACTGTTCCCATGGTTTTTTTAGTTCCGGAAATTCCTCTTTGTAATTTTGAAACGCTTTAACATTTACAGAGAAAATATCTACCACCAAATATTACACTAAGTGAAGAATAAACGATTTACATCTAAGCTTGGATGCTTTACTTTATCTTGATCAAATATGCAATTGTAACAAAATCGCATAAAAACGCTTAACTGCTCTACTTTTATTAATTTATTTAGTTAGAATTCATCCTTCAGACTAATAAAATCCAATTACAAGACAAAAGCAAAGAAAAGAGAAATGCATGCCATAGTAAAACTAATTAGATAAGATACGCATTACATTCTGTTTATAAATGTAATGAGTGAGGAAACGGACCAATCTGCAGAATATTGTGCTTTCGACGGAAAGAATCTCAGTCCTAGCATATGTTGTCAAATCTGGCAAGGCGTTCTGAAATACGATAATCGAACCATTGGGAGAGGTTACAGTTTAATTGATGGTGATGAAGCCGAAACAGAAAACACTCATCTATGAGAAGCCTGCAGGGTTTCAAAGTAGCAATTTGAAGCACGGAAAGTCGCTCAGCATAGGTCATATGTGTAGTATTGAATTTAAAGATAAGAAAACGAGTGAATTTTCACTGTACAGATTCAATTCTAAAGGCTAACTATTGATAGTGTGGTGACCATACTTGCGAAAATTATTCAAGGATGGGTCTAAGGAGGCTAGTGTATAGGTTGACGCAGGAAAAAATGTCAATTAACATATGAGAGTGCCTTAATACGAACCTGGAGACAATAGAAACACGTGCGGCTATTGCCACAATGTGAAGCACAAATTTAAGTATCAGGTCGAAAATCACACCCAGATCTTTTATTTGAAAAACAGTCGCGAGTGGAAGATCGTGTAACTGGGCTTTAACTTTTTCCGGGGCAGTGGTATACTTTTTATACCACATTCTTAATTTTTTTTCCTGGGTAATAGGGACACTGGTATACTTTTGATGCCATGTTGTTATATGCTATAGGCCCTTATCAGTGCAATGCATTTTGCTTCATTTGTTTGAATTCGACTTTCAGGTTTTGTAGAACCGTTATATCAGAGAGACGGTTACTTGTTGCGAGCGTTTATTTGATTCGTTTGTTCTAGTGAGGATTGTGCAAAGTGAAAGAATCTGTGTTCAATAGATTGAAAATTTATTTACTATCATTATTTTCAGTAACAGGTGTAGTACAAGGTTGGTATTAGCATTACAAGGACGCGGTATAAAATGTATACTAGTGCCCATTACAATGGGAATTCATGTGAAGAATTATATTTCAGGAAAAAGGGAAAATGAACCGAAGAAATCTCACTGATGACGAAATACTTCAATTTTTGTTAGAAGATGATGAGCTTTATGTTGATATACCTCCTGATGGTGAATCTCTTGATATCGACAATTACGAAAGTGACTCGGAAGAAGGCGGCTTGCCTCAGTCCACGCATGCGGAAGACAGAACGCAGTTATATGTGAGTTATTTTCAGTACAAAATAATAATACAGATAAATTTCAGCCTTTGTCATATTTTTGTGACCAGGCTTCCAGAAACAATTTTGATGAGAGCGATGAAATACCCTTGTCGAATCTGCGTGAACAATTGTGGTCAGTGCGACCTCAATGTACTCCCTTGACCTGGACCAAAAATGTTTCCGTCGATCCGCCGATTAAATTCACTGGCATCAACCATGGGCCAACTGCCATTATCAAGAACCTAGAGACCAAGGATGCAAAAGGCATTTTCAATGAACTGCTCACTGACGAAATTGTTGAACATATAGTATTCCAGACGAATTTGTATGCTCAACAATCGAGAAAGCAATACATTCCAACAACTTCCGAGGAAATTCGTGTATTCATCGGAATGAATTTCTTGATGGGAATAAAGCATCAGGGTAGTTACCGAGATTATTGGTCCACGCGTCGAGAATAGCACGATCAATTCATTGCGAACTTGATGCCAGTGAAAAGATTCAGTTGGTTACTCAACCATATTCATTTGAATGATGCGTCCCTTATACCTCGGAGAGGAGCCCCGAATTACAACAAACTATACAAAGTGCAACCATTTTTGAATATGTTGCTGGAAAGTTGCCAAAAATGCTTTGGACTTGGGGAATATGTCGCTATAGACGAATCGATGATAAAATTCAAGGGTAGAACCACCTTGAAACATTATATGCCCAAAAAGCCAATAAAATGGGGTTACAAGGTGTGGATGCTTTGCGATAAGAGTGGTTATACTTATAATTTCGAATTATATACCGGCAAGAAAGATGAAGCAACTACAAAAAATTTGGGCGAAAAAGTTGTTTTGCATTTGTCTTCCATTATCGCTAACCGAAATCACAAGTTGTATTTCGACAATTTTTTCAATTCTCACGATTTGCTTGCGGAACTAAAAAAGGGGCATTTATGCTTGTGAACAATGCAAGCAAAGAGGAAGCATTTATAAAATGATTTAGTACCCGACAAACACTTACGCAGAGGTGATTTCGACTGGAAAATGAGCAGTACAGTGCTATTATTTTTGAAATGGATGGACAAAAAACCGGTTTACGTCTTATCAAACTTCCATAATCCTCACGATGTTTCCGAGATTGAAAGACGAGGATTTGACAGTTAATTGCACGGTATCATTTATGACTATAACATACACATGAACAATGTGGATAAATTTAATCAGATGAAAAAGTACTATGAACTGGACCGTAAAAGTCGAAAATGGTGGCCCCGAATTTTATATCACTTCCTTGGTGTGACTCTGGTAAACGCCTACATAATTGCGAAGTTCGAAAACTACGAAGGAACTCTAAAGGACTTCAAGTTAGAAATTATATCTTACTTGACCAGAATTTCTCTGCCAACATGAAAGAGAGGAACAAAAACCACATCAACGCCAGTTGAGAAACACAAAAATAAGCCGTTCCGAGAGGTATCGTTCCGTAAAACTGGCCAGGATTTACCAGAAAGGACATCATCACATCGATGCGCTCTGTGCAGTGTTTCGAATCATCAGCGTAGAACGAAGTGGAAGTGTTTCTTGTGCAATTTTCCACTCTGTATGAGTGGCAATAAAACATGTTTTCAAAGATACCACAGTCAGTAAAATGGGCAGTGGTATAAAAAATATACCACGTTCTTGCAGAGAATCCTTCAATGAAAAAAAAATGTTGGTTTTTTTATTTAGCTTGAAGTTATATATGTGAAAATAAACACAGTTTTTCAATAATCAAGCTGTTTATATTTTGCCCCGGAAAGGGTTAAGGACATTTTGTGCCATTTCTGGACATTAAGGGAGAGAAAATTAGTTTGCTTCCAAGAATCGATCACGTCCAGATCCATTTGGAGAGCAATAGATTTCTCTTCCGAGCGAATTACTCTGTAAATTTTTAAGTCATCAGCATACAGAAGACACTGAGACGCTACGACACAGGGTTGATCATTCAAGTAGAGTAAGAAGAGGATCTAGAATAGACTCCTGAGGAACGCAGAAGGTAGGGTGGGATCGAGATTGTCCTCGAAACTAGAAATATTTTTAACACCGAAAATATAACTAGAAGTAAATACTGTAGCATATATTTTAGTCATATTTTAAGAAAAGTCATGTACACGATTTTATAACGTTTAAATATGTGTAAATTTTACAAATGTTTGAACCCGGTCAAACTGACTGGGGCTTGTAGGTTTAGTGTTAAATTGTTTACAGTTCCAAAGGATGACTTATTAAGCTGCCCATCAACATGCAAGCATGTTGCCGCAAAACATAGGATTACGCCACAATTTACTGTGGCAAGCATAGTGCGTTTACTCAACACCAGCACATTGGAGTTGAAAAATTAAAAAAGGGTGTAAAAGTAAATACACATGGCACAGCATAAAGTTAGTGATATACGCCTATAGAAACTCGTAGTCAGATCCCTGTGCAGTGTGTTCTTTGTAAATTCAGTCGTTCATTCAGGCGACTGCCAATGGATCTGCGTAAATCAGGAACATGTTCGTGGTTATCTGCGGAGATAGATGTGGATTAGGTGGGTAGTTTGTAGTAGCAGCCCTGTCTTAAAGAGAAGCCTCTCCATTGAGATAAGGAAGGACGACACTAAAAACCCAGCTGTAGATCAGCCATATGCTGAAATCGAATGGATCCAGTCATTCAGTCATCTGACTCCACGACCCTACGGGCATGTAGCACAAACTGTACATCCTTATAACTAAGAGCGAACATTGCCATACAGGATTTGCGTCGACATGCTCGATCCAAGCTTAATTTAGAATTATATTAAACAGGACATTTTGCTTATACCAGACTCTTTGCAATCCCAATTTGGAAGATTTAGGAAAGATTTTCCAGCAAAGATACAATTATCGCCCCTTAAATAGTTGGAAGTATAAATTTCAACCCATCTGCAACTGTCAAACACGTCTTTCGAACTATCTGGGTTGTGCAAAATTCATTGGACATAAATGCGTGTTTGAAGTGTACTTTTCGGGGGCAGTTCTTAGAAAAGAACATATATGTGATCATTTCAAGGTTCCCATATGATCACTATCGATGTTATGTTTCCCTTAACATTCATATCCTCCCAATACTTCTTATCCATGTGAACTAATAAAATAACCTACCTGTAACAGTTAGCTTGTAGATATTTAGTAAAGCAAATCCGTATTTTGTACTGTGATATTTCACAACCGGCAAATTTCGCCTTTAATAAATCGCTTTGGCCTGGCTGTGTTTTGATTTTAGAAAGCATCAAATATTCCAATACTTCCAACGACAACGCATTGAAACTCCAGGCAACGCATAGCAACGTGCATGGAAATCATAAATGTCAAAATATTTGACAGTTTGTCATTGACAAGTACATAAAATCCCGCTCAAAGTGTTGTAAGTTGCCGGCATCAAAACAGTTCGCGCCAGGATTCTATGTTAAGATAATCTTGTGTTAACCATATATTTGTGCATATTCCAAGAGCACACGTGATTCTTATAATCTCATAACAAAATGTAAGTTAGTCAATTAGACAATGAAATTAGTTGCTGGCATATGTAAGGTAGCTGAAAATACTTTAGAAAATTATGTTTCGGCTAGGATATCTTGTTTTGTGCCGAATGTCATCAAGTAGGACATTCTTAACTATTAGCAATTAGAAACGTAGACAGAAATATTGTACATAGTGACACCATAATAATTGTTTCGATAGACAACTGCCGAACAGCTTCCAATTCTCTTCCGTTGATTATTTTTTCTCCATGTTTATACAGTCAGTCGCAAAACTATAAACTCATCTTATAAATTTTATATCGACGTTCAATTTTTCGTACTGTAACTTGTGTTCCAAATAAAATCGAAACATAAATTTACAGTTTAATTCATATATCTAAAAGTTCAGTAAAAAATATACACAATATATGTAGGTAATTTGTTCGTGGAGTTTTTTATTAAAACGAGAAAATAACAAGTCAACGTCTTTACGCATTACCTGCTAGTTTTTAACTGTCAATTTATTTTTATCGTTGTCGGTCGCTAAGCAGCGCACCTTGACTAGAGATCGTGGGTGGCCATGCACGTAGCCATCGGCTAAAGCTCCGATCCCACATTCGGCCATTCCTGCCATTCTCCGGTCTCTGGAGAATCATACTCATACCGCTTCATATGGTCTGCTGATGATTTGGTCATTCTGGGACCTTCCCAGTCACCTTCGCGAATCACTTCGTACCGATCGTTTCCGTTTACTTCAGAGACTTTGTAAGGACCCAGAAATTTGTCTCTGATCTTCAAACCAGGACCAAACTGCGTCCTCTCAATGGCAACTAGATCGCCTACATGATATTGGGCAGCTGGCTTGCACTTCCGATCGTGATTCTTCTTATTCTCTTGCTGAATTTTTGCGATCTTCTCCTTCGCAATAGCACGTAGCTCTTCACGTTGTTTGTCGAATAGAGATATTGTCTCTTGCTCGACCAATGTCAGTAATTCGACGTCTTCTTTTTGTCGCATCTTTACTCCGAAGAGCACCTCGAAAGGGCTGGTTCCTATGCTCCTCTGATAAGTGCTGTTGATTGCCCATTGCACCTTTTCTACATACCGATACCATTTATCGGGACATTCGTGAGCCAATTTCGTCAGGATTGGGATGATGATGCGGTTCACCCGCTCGACTTGTCCGTTTCCCCTTGGTACTCCTGTCGTTATCAGCACGTGTTCGACATTTTCCTTTGCGCAGTAGTCACGGAAATCGTTCGATGTAAACGCTGAGCCGCGATCACTAACGATTCGTTGCGGATTTCCGAAGATTTTTTGTTGACTCTTCAACCTGTCCAGTCCAAACGAACTTTGAGAAACCATCGACAACGACGAGTAAATGCTTGTACACCTTTGACGTTGCTGTCATCGGTCCGAGGAGGTCAATGTGATAAGTCGACAATGGCACATCACCCTTCGGTATAGGTCTGAGCATACCCTCTCTCTTTCCTCGCTTGTTTTCGGCCAGTATACAAGGCACGCAGCAACTTACGTATTTCTCGAGCTTCTCAGTTAATTTTGGAATGTAAAATTCTGATTTTAAACTCTCGAGCATCTTCTTCACTCCGAAATGTCCGTTTTCATGTGCTCTGCGAATAACATCTCGATGCATACTCGCTGGCAGCACAATGACATTCTTTTCGCCGTTCCTCTTCATCAGAATCCTGTTTTCGCAGATATAATCTTCGTATGGTTCTTTTTCTATAATCTTCTTGATGACTCGTAGTCTTTCTTCATCATCCTGTTGTTTGCGTATCATCGGCATCAGTCTGTCTTCAATTATCATCACCGGATAGCGACTGAGCGCGTCTACGTGCTTGAGGCGAGTCCCCACGCGGTGCTCGACTTCATATTCGAACTCTTCTAACATCAACGCCCATCTCGCGACTTTCGGCGAGATATCAATTTTTCTTAGTGTCATTTGTAAAGCTGAACAATCAGTCACCAGCTTGAATTTAATTCCGAGTAGATAAACACGAAATTTCTTTACTGCTTCTACCACTGCAAGAGCCTCGAGCTCGTACGAATGCAGTTTCTTCTCGGTATCTGAAGTTTTGCGGCTCATGAAGTAAACAACGTGAAATCGATCTTCGTCATTGACTTTTTGCAAGAGAGCGGCTCCATAGCCCTCCTTGCTGGCATCCGTGTGTAACTCCGTGATTGAATCTGGACGATATATTCTCAATATCGGTTCGCTTATCAATAACTGCCTCAGTCTCTCGAAAGACTGTTCTTCTTCCGCCCCGAAACAGAATCTTTGATTGCTTTTCACCATTTCGGATAACGGTCTCGCGATTTTAGCATAATCACGAATGAACTTCCGGAAGTAACCCGTCAATCCGAGGAAACTCTGCACGGCTTTCTTTGACGTTGGAATTGGAAAGTTCTTCACGGATTTAATTTTCAACGGTGAAGGTGCAACGTTACCGGTCTCAATTACGTGTCCGAGATATTCGACGTTTCTTTTCAAAAATACGCACTTTTTCCAATTGATCGTTAATCCTCGCTCAGCAGCAACTGCGAGCGTTTCCTTGAGGTTAGCGAGTGCCTCTTCTTCGTCTTGACCTGGTACGATTAAATCATCTACGTACGTGAATACGACATTTCGTCGACTTAGATCGTGGAATACTTCATCGATGAATCGCAGGAACGATGTAGGACTGTTGCATAATCCGAAAGGCGTCTTCAAAAACTCATACTGTCCATCTGGTGTTACAAACGACGTATACTTTCGACTCTCCGTAGCAACCGGCACGTGGAAGAATCCGTTCTTCAAGTCCAATACCGAAAACACTTGAGCGTTCGCAAGTGCGTCGATACAATCGTCAATCAGCGGCATTGGGAATCGATCCCTGATTATTTTTTTGTTTAGCTGCCTGTAGTCGACACAAACTCGGTACTCACCATTCTTCTTTGATACTATTAAGACTGGGCTTGAATATTTACTTTTGCTTGGCTGGATAACTCCGTCACGCAGCCACTCGTCGACCTGTTTGTTGAGTATAGTCTTTTCCTTGACGGCTAATCTTCGTGGTCTCAAGCAGATAGACACTTCATCTTGAAGCACAATTTTCGTCTCTACATCCGTCTGCACTTCTCTCCGCGGCGTATGCTCTTCAATCAGTTTCTCGATTTCGTCGCGATATCGATCGACAACATCCACCGAGTTCGCTTCTACACAGTTCACGGGTAGATCATACGTTGCGTCATCGTCACTATATTCCCCGCTGTTGGCTTCTTTCTTCAATTCTTCTTTCTTGTGATCTTCTTTGTTACTCTCGTTCATTGGTAACTTCTTTATTGTAACTCGACCGCCCCTAATGTTGATATCCATGCATCTTGTCAACTCTTTTCCGAGTAGCATAGAGTGACTCATGGCGTAGTCGGGCACAACGTATACTTCGGCGTTGTACGTTTCACCGTGGATCGTAATCACCGTACGGAAAACTCCGTCAGCCTTAACCAACGGCACTCCCGAAACCCTGGAACGTACTCATGCTCGGGCGTAGCGGCGGTTTGTTTATCTTCTGATATTCGCTGCGTCGCAGCATCGACCGGCTTGTCCCTGTATCGATCATCGAGCGTATTGGAATATTGTTTATTTCAACAATAATCTCGTCGTCCGTTGCCAACTGCTGGATCACGTTCACTGCGTTCGTATTGCGGTCTTTCTTTGTCGTCTTCTCAGATTTTTCTTTCTCGCACTTTGACGCGATGTGTCCGAATTGATTACAATTAAAACATTTTGGACCTTTATCTTTATCAGGGTATTCTCGTGCGACATGTTCGTTTGAACCGCACCCGAAACATCTTAAGTCCTTGTCATTCCTCTGTTTCGTTTTTCTATCACCTTTTTCGCCTTCCTTCGACTTATTTTTCGTCTGTAATTTCTTCCGATCCTTGCCGGATTTTTCTCTCATCCGGTCGTAGCGCTCTATGTTTTTACGCAACTCTGTGATCGTATCGGAATTATAGAGGATTGCCTTACCGCTATCGTCATCTGATACACCATCGATTATGTATTGTATCAAAGCATCTTCCTCAACGTTTCCCTGATCAGCGATCGTATTCATAGCGTACACATACTGTCGCGGCGTCTCGTTCGATAGTCTCTTACGCTTTTCGAGCTGGGAATGAATCGTCGCACTTTTCAACTTTGTTTCGAACTCACGCACAAGCAGTTTTTTCATCTGTCTCCATGTTGAAATTCCTTTTTGTAACGCGATATATTGTTTTGCCGAACCGCGCAACAATTTTTTCGCGTAAATCACTTTTTGCAAATTGTTCCACTGTAACAACTCACTCGTGTCCTCAAATTCTTCAATCCACTTTTCGACTTGCAGTTTATCGTCTCCCGAAAAATGCGAAATACATCCTTCCACGTCTTTTATTGTAAAGAGATTCGCTGCACTGTACGACGGTCTCACGTCGGCGCGTACATCGATTTGTCTCACTTGTCTTCGGTCTCTGTCATCGCGTGTGCTTCGGCATCTTCGTCTGTCACGTACCTCGCGAGCACGAGCCATGGCTTCTTCGTCTTCGTCGCTTTCGGATGATGATTCCGATTTCCGCATCATCGTTTGATCGGCGTCTTCAGAATCTTCATTGTTTCGTTCAATATCATCGTTACCAAACTCTTCTTCATCGTTAACCTCGTGTTCATACGCTTTCAGGCGTCGTTCCAGCTCGGCCTTTTTGCCCGTCGTGGTTAATCCTAATTCTTGAAGCTTCTGTCTTAGTTCAACTACCGTTGACTTTTTCGCTGGCCTTTCGTTATTTGTTTTACGAGACTCGCCGTTGTCGCTGCTTAGTCCATCATTCTCTTTCGCGTTCTTTCTTTTATCGGAATCCTTTTCTACGTTAGCGACAGCCTCGTTCTGCTTATCGTGATTGGCGGCCATTGTTGAGTATTCGACTTTGACACCTTGATACGTTAGAGCTTAGCGGCTCACAACTTCACTACTTTTCGACTTTATTGTCCTTCGTTTTTTTTTCACCAAATTTTCTGTTTTGAACCCACGATCCCGGTTGAGCCCCCAATTGTAGGTAATTTGTTCGTGGAGTTTTTTATTAAAACGAGAAAATAACAAGTCAACGTCTTTACGCCTTGCCTGCTAGTTTTTAACTGTCAATTTATTTTTATCGTTGTCGGTCGCTAAGCAGCGCACCTTGACTAGAGATCGTGGGTGGCCATGCACGTAGCCATCGGCTAAAGCTCCGATCCCACATATATAAAGCCCAAGTAAAATTATAATCATGAAAAGGGACTCACAAAAGTAGTGGAATAAGATTATATGAAGAAAAGATTGGATGGTATTTGAATTAATATTTTGTAGCATATTTTTTCCAACTTAATGATGCTCTACATCACACTGGACATTGGCTGCACTAATATTTTCATCACTACAGGATTCACGTTATCTCATTCTTTTTGAATGTAGGAGCTGCTGTTTGTTAGATGTTTAATGCTTGCTGATCGAATTCTTCAGATGCATCCATAAATTCTCTATTGGATTCATATCTGGAAACTGTAACGTTTGGAATTGTTTTAGTACATTGTATAGGGTGTTTCTAGAGGCATAGAACTTTTTTAACAAACAAAATAGATAAATTTCTGAAATGGCCATTTTTTTGCTTTATTAGCTTGCAAATTTCATGGTATTTAGTGTATTAAAGTAGTTTTTGGCATATGACCACCGCAACTGCGTCTCAAGAAGACCATCCTGTCGATCCAATTTTCCAATGCTTCCAGCATAGCTGGGTTTATTTCCTCAATAACGCGTCAAACGTTGGCTTGCAAGTCATCAATAATTGCTGGTGTATCAACATGGACAAGTGGCTTGATGTACCTCCACAAAAGTAGTCCAATTGAGTCAGATCACATGATCTGGGCGGCCAGTTCACAGGTCAATTTCTTGCGATGATTCGCTCACCAAAGGTTCGGTTCAATAAAGTAATAGTTTTACGCGCCGTATGGAATGTTGCGCCATAATGTGGGAACCATTTGCCCCTCAGGCAATGGCCTTGATGTTGGGAATCAAAAAAATTCGAATCACTTGTCGATAACGATCGCCATTACCGGCAACGTTGCTTCCGTCTTCAGATTTTAAAAAGAAAAGACTAATTATGCCGCCGGTATGCAAACCGCACCATACATTGACATTTTCGGGATGTAATGGGGGAAGTCTTCCAAAAATTATCCTCACACCAAAAACGGCCATTTTACTAATTTACGAACCCATTAAGCAAGAAATCGGCCTCATCACTGAAACCGATTTGACGATTGTTACGAAACGAATATTTTGCACGACGAAATTTGCCAACTTGCTGGCGCGCCTGCC
The DNA here is from genome assembly GCA_963942545.1 of Oxycera nigricornis. Classification (NCBI taxonomy): domain Eukaryota; kingdom Metazoa; phylum Arthropoda; class Insecta; order Diptera; family Stratiomyidae; genus Oxycera; species Oxycera nigricornis. Next base: position 86,155,539 of record OZ012659.1, read on the forward strand.
GTTCGGTCAAGACTAGCCTGCCATGAATCCTTTCATATCCACGTATCCTCGCATGCCCAAGCGTCCTACGTTTATTATTTACACAAGTGCACTTCTTCATGCGGCGTTAAACAAACAACAATGTTAGAAGGGAAAAGGACCACACATGATCTATTTATTGCACAGGCGTGCATATTAGTGTGTTTTCTAATCTTCTACAGCAACAACAAAATATCTAACTAGACACATTCACACCATTTACATGTTGCAATGATCGCACCATTTGCCTGCCATATGTGTAAACATTCAACGCTTCCTAGGCATGCCGAACCGCGCCAGCAAGAAGACCGATGTCTTGTATTGTTTCTTATCAGTTTTGCTTACATTTCAGAGCCAGGATTTTGCTCATGTAACATTCGGCCAATCTATTTTTCACTGCCCTCAGTGAATGAACCTTCTCTCGGCTATATTACCTCTTGATTTTCCAACAGCGATAGACGGTTACGAGCCATCATGCTCCCATCAAACTTCTCGCCTTTAATACCAAGCCAGATGCCCCTGAGCTCGTCAACCACGAAGGAGCAGTTGGAAGCCAGGGTCACCCCTACAATGTGCATGCTCCTTGATTCTCCAGCAGCGACATACAGTTTCGAGCCTTGATGCTCCCATCGTCACACTTCTTACCTTCAATACCATGCCATATGCCCCTGAGCTCGTCAACCACGAAGGAGCAGTTGGAAGCCAGGGTCACCCCTACAATGTGCATGCTCCTTGATTCTCCAGCAGCGACATACAGTTTCGAGCCTTGATGCTCCCATCGTCACACTTCTTACCTTCAATACCATGCCATATGCCCCTGAACTCTACTTCGAGTTCTAGTTGGGAACCAGTGCCCTCAATCACATGTCGCCCCTACAATTGCGACCTACGGCTTGTAAAGTGCTTACATATACTGCAGACTACGATCCGCGAATACAAAAATCAAATTATGACGTTTACTTTTTAATATTTGCATATACTCCGGTCATTTAACAGGGAACTCACACTTTATTGGATGCTTCACTTACATCTAATGCGTAACAGTCGCTGCTTGACTCCGATTCGCCTTCCGATTCAGTTTCAATCATAACCATCCAAATCGATGGTTAGACATGCGATTGCTGTCTTCACCGTACGAAAGTATCTCTCGATTTGTCCATTTGGAATTACCAATTGCTCGCCATCTCCAGTCTTCCGAAAGAGTTTGTTCCCAGATATAAAATAATTGACTGCCAACATTTTATAGTCCTTATTCCTCTTGTCTTTGCATTCTAGATGTTTCTTTATATTGAGCAGATGTTTGTCCTGGAATTGTAGGGTAGCGATCCAGTCGGAGTGAGTTAGTGTAATCGCCATCACCTGATCCGCAACGCTGTCAGGTTCTTGTGCATCTCCATATGGGTTTCTGCTTAGCGCATCCGCATGTGCCATTCTATGGCCCGGTCGATATTCTATTTCGAAATCAAACTCAGCTATTTTCAGCCACCACCTTGCTATTCGCGGAATTAGGTTTTTTTTTGCTCTGAGTTAATCGCAGTGAGTGGCACTTTGTTACCACAAGAAACTTTTGGTGGATTAAATAATGCTTGAATCGTTCTAGAGTTTCCACAACAGCTAGGGTTTCCAGTTCATAGCTATGATATTTACTCTCCTGATCAGTGGTACTGCGACTGAAATAAGATACAGGTCTTATCGTTTGATCATCTTCTACCTGCATCAGTATACCAGCGATACCATGGGAACTTGCATCCGTATGTATTTGATGTTCTTTCTTCGGGTCATAGATAGCTAATGTTGGTCTTTCAGCTAATTTCTGTTTTAGAACGACAAATGCGTCCTGTTGATCATTTCCCCAACGAAACTCGGCGTCTTTCTTTAATAACTGATTTATTGGCCGGGATATTTTCGAAAAATCCTTGATAAATCTTCGGAAATAGCCACATAGCCCAAGAAATTGGCGCACCTCCTTGATTGAAGAAGGCTGCTTGTATTCACGAATAGCATCTGTTTTATTTATACCCGGTTGTATACCTTCTGAGCTGATTTGATGACTCAAAAATGCAGTTGAGTATCAAGAAAAGAGCACTTATCCAATTTAAGCGTAACGCCCGCCTTTTTTAGTTCATCTAAGAGAATTTTTAAGATACTGAGATTTTCCTGAACTGTCTCTGTTGGGATCAAAATATCATCCATATAAACGATAACTTTTCCGAATGGGATCGCTAGCATAATCTTCTTCATTAGCCTCAAGAAAACTGCAGGTGAGTTTGTTAGACCAAAGGGGACCCGCTTATATTCATAATGGCCTTCCGGTGTTACAAAGGCCGTATATTTCCGACATTCTTCAGCAACCATTATTTGATGATAGCCACTCATCAGATCGAGACGTGTAAAAAATTTCTTGTGAGCCAGAAGATTAAGTGTTTCTTCGGTATTAGGGAGAGGAAATGTTTCGCGTACCGTAATTTCATTTAATTTGCGGTAATCAACACACATTCTGTAATCACCATCTTTTTTCGGCACAAGCAAAACAGGACTCGCATATTCGGATTCAGATTCGGCAATAATGTCTAATCGCAACAATTCCTCTATTTTCCGACGCAGAATATCACTTAACCCATAGGCTATTTTATATGGTTTATATCGTATCGGTTCCGAAGTTTTAACGACAATATTCATTTTAACAAGGTCAGTCTTACCCAATTCCGTCATAACAGTTGCAAAACAACAACGATATTCGTTTACTAGTCTTAATAATTGCAGTTTTTCATCTTCGCCCGATTCTTTTCTCACCTTGATGTATTTACTGGTTAAAGGGGTTAATTGCTTATTGGCTTCCTTGACACTATTCGATACACTCGGAACCTCAGAAAATTCAATGTTTCCCAAAGTTTTCACAAATTTAGTATTCGGTCGGTCTAAGAAATTCCGGCCATTTATCACTGGGACTTCTTGAGCACTATTCTCCACGACAAATATGTCAATTTCCATAGAAACATTGTGATAACTGGTGACCTTTCGAACTTTTCCTATTACCATTGTCTTTTTCCCACCAAATCCGTTCAACAGAGTACTGCATGGAGATATTTCCCAATAATGCTTCCGCGCTACCATTTGCTGCACGGTCGAGCATTCGCTACCTAAATCTAAAAAGCATTTAAGAGGTACACCGTCGACGAAGATAAAAGGATAATATTCATTGTCTATTATTGTCTCTATTCTATTGATTAATCGACACCTTCGCTCAGCGCAATCTTTCGCAAAGTGTCCCGATTCTCCACATTTAAAACATTTTATAAGTCTTTCTGGGCAGGCTCTAAATCGATGGCCTGGTTTATTGCACTTGAAGCATTTATTTCCGCTAATGTCTTTGAGGTTGAATGGTTTCCTCTGATGCGATAATTCACTCCTTGATTCTTTACCTTTTGTTTTTGGCAGATTGGATAAGTGCCGATCTCCATATCTTCGATGTTTTTGAACGATTTCGTCACGACTATCGCTATGCTCGTATTTTCTTTTCGGGAAATTCCCAGACCCATTGACAAGCACGTTTCGTTGATGTTGTTGCTCGCGTGCCGCACTAGCACTTTTCATGAATGTTAAAAGTTCCTGCAAATTCTCGCATTTGGCAGCGGTTAACATATCGACCATCCATGTATCACCCATTCCTGAGATTATATAGGACATAGTGTAATAAGTTTTCGTTAGGGGCCATTATGATAACAATTAGAGGAAGGAGGGACTCACCTAAATATCGGCGGCTAGCGCCAAAGCTGATGGCAAGCGTGAGCTGCCTATATTTCTGTACAGCGCAAGCGCCGCAATGAACACTCAAATGAAAGGGTGCCGATGCAGGCAGTCCAAATTCACTTGTATGAATGTTGTTTTATTCCAAATATCTTTCTCCTTTTATACAAAATCTTAGCCTAATTTCTATTTACTAAACATTGACTTAAAACTATTTTCCCACAGGACCAATGCATATGTTTGTAATAAATCTATAATTTATTTCATTAGTTTTCCGTATTTCACATGTTGACCCATAATCACATTGCAAGGATTCCAACGCCTTGCAAGTGGTCATCAAAAGGAGCGCCGTGTCTACTTGACACTTTTTAGTCACGTTTGGGATGGCATTGCTCCGTATGTAATTCATATTAAATGACCCTTGTGATTTATGTGTTAATACTGTTCGTGGGCATCTTGTGGGCACGCGTGGCTGAATTTAAATTAGTGAGATGAACGGGCATGCGTGGCATAATACGCATGAATGAGTGCAGATGGACAAGTGGTTGAACATGTGATTCCACTACACCCTCACCGTTTAGAAGTGTTGCGTACTAATTGAGTAATTAGTGCGAAACACAAAAAAATAATTATCTGTATGTTTTGCTATCCGCGCTGCATATGCATGGGTTACATGGGATTTTTCAACTAAAGATAGGATAAGTATGTTACTTTTCATTGTTATATAATTCAAAATATACTTCAGTGAGCTTATATCTAGTCTCATTACATGTGTTTTTATCTTGTTACTATAATTAATATTACATATAATATTTAATTTACTATACTCGTAATTTCAAAATAATTAATGTTGTTGACTTATTCTAAATTGCTACTAGTTAGTCTCTTATATTTATATTTTATAGTCAATCATCTTGTACAATTTTAAATTATTATTGTGGACCTTTCTTGGTTTACCATCAACTTCTATTGTTGTGTTTACATTATTTGTATTTATCACTCTAAAAGGTCCTATATAAGGTCTATCAAGTTTTCTCCTATTTTCCTTTTTCAAGAGAACTAAATCGTTTGTTTTTAAATGAATTGGATTGGTTTTTGTTATCTTGTCGACACGTTTCTGTTTGACTTTTTCAATTATTTGCTTTGCTTTGTTTAACGCATGGTGTAATCGAATTTTTAATTCGTTTGCGTAATTTTCTGTATCGTAGACTCTGTCTGTCTGTCTGACTATATCATTGGGTAGATATGGTAATTTGCCGAATACTAACTCATAAGGCGTGTAGCCATTATCAACATGTGGAGTTGTATTGTATGCGAACGTGTAATACGGGATCCACTTGTCCCAATTTAGATCTTCGGTAAAAGCTAGAAAATACTCATTTAACACTCGATGGTTGCGTTCTACCGTGCCTAGAGTCTGATGATGATATGGAGCCGAAAATATCTGTTTAATTTCAAGCAATTTGCAAATTTCTTGCATTAAATTATTCGTAAATTCCGTACCTTGGTCAGATTTTAATATTTTGAAATGTCCAAATTTTAATATAAGGTCGTTCACCAATGTGTACGCGACTGTTTTGGCGTCTTTGGATTCTAGTGGTGATGCTATCACGAATTTACTTAGTTCACACTGCATCGTCAAGATGTATCTATAGTCGTTCGAGATTCTTAATGGTCCTACGATATCGATAGCTATTGTTTCGAAACTGGTGGTAGGTGTGTCGGTTTTTATCATGTGTTCTCTTGTGTGCCGTACTTGTTTATTTATTTTGCATTGTTTGCAATTGTTGACATAGTTTTTTATCATGCTGTTCATGTTTTTCCAGCAATATCTTTGTTTAAGTTTTAATTGGGTTTTTCTCACTCCTAAATGTCCTCCGTGTGGCGTGTCGTGATATTCTTGTATCAACTGATTCTGTATTGTTGTATCCTTTATACTCTTCGGGGGTTCGTATAACATTATACTTAGTTTTGCGCGACTTTCGTATTTTTTACTTTGTTGCAACATATTAATTATATTTTTGAAATCTTCTTTACTTATTATTTTGAAGATATCATCGTTATTTGATAACGCTAATTCATATAAATTCATCTCGAGAATTCCATCTAACAACTTTTCCATGGTGGATACGTATATCGCACTGGACTTATCGTTGCAGATTCTAACATTCGATCTAATTGTATTTGAGCTCGCTGATAGCTTTTCGTTAGCGGAAACGTATTTCTCGGTAACTTTATCACTACAGTATACAATGACTTCGTCGCTTGTTCTGACGATATCGAATTTATTATTTTTGCGCAATATAAATTTCAACTTCATAGCTTTTCTTACTTCTGATATTGATGTGCAATCCCATACGTAAAGTTGATCAGACTTTACTGGTGTATCGGGTTCATCTATCGTAGTATTTTTATTTATATTGTCTGTTCTTTGTTTTGTAGACATACCCCTTGTTATTGCCAACACTTTTTTGACTTTTTCGTCTATTTCGGGAGGAATCATTGTTTTTAAAATATCTGAGTCTAGCTTGATGCGTGATAATGCATCCGCGTTGCAATTTATTTTTCCTTGCTTGAACACAATCTCGAAATCATAATCGGAGAGATCTAATCTAATCCTAGTTAGTTTAGATGATGGATTCTTGTGCGTGAATAATGATACCAGAGGTCTGTGGTCAGTAACCACAATGAATTTTCTCCCATATAGATAGGGTCTAAAAAAATTTATTCCCCAATGTATTGCAAGTAGCTCTTTCTCAATTATAGGTTTGTTGATGTCATGTTTACCTAATGATTTACTTGCGTACGAGATGGGTAGATCTGAACCAATATCACCTTGGGAGAGTATCGCTCCAAGGGCATAACTAGATGCGTCTGTTGTTAATACGAATGGTTTCTCAAAATCGGGATATTGCAAGATGGGAGGTGAGATAAGTCTCTCCTTTAAAGTTTCGAAAGCTTTCTGACATTTTTCGTTCCAAACAAAATTTGCATTCTTCTTTAACAGTTCATTTAAACATTTTGCTATTTCGGCGAAGTTCGGGATGAAGCGTCTATAATAATTGCAGAAAGCAACAAACCGACGAACTTCATCTGCGTTTTTCGGGATAGGATAGTTTTGTATGATTTCATCTTTAGTAGGATCGGTTTTTATACCTTCATCAGTTATCAGATGGCCTAAGTAGACAACTTCTGGTCTCAAAAATTTGCATTTCTGTGCGTTCAGTTTTAAATTGTACTTCCGTAGTCGTTGTAGTACTTTTGTTAAATTTTTGTTCTGATGATCGGCACTACAACCAAAAATAATAATGTCGTCAACATATAGAAATGCTTCTGAACTTAAACCGGTCAGTGCTATCGTAAGCATTCTTTGGAAGCTGTTGGACGAAATCTTGAGTCCAAATGGTAATCGCTTGAATTGGAAATGACCGTCTCCTGTAGAGAAAGCTGTCAAAGGTCTAGAATGTTCATTCAATTCAATCTGATGAAATGAGCTGGTCATATCTAGAGTAGTAAAATATTTAGCTCGACCTAATCTGTCTAGAACATCGTCTAGCCTCGTCAATGGGAATTTGTCGTTTATTATTTTGTTGTTCAAACGACGGAAATCTACAACTAATCGCCATTGTTTTTTATCACTAGAACACTTTTTAGGTACTACTAAAAGTGGTGAATTGTACGGGCTAATAGATGGTTCTATGATATCATTTCGCTCTAATTCTTTCACTTGGTCATTAATTTCTTCCAGTTGAGCGTGTGGTAGTTTGTAGTTTTTGATGTATACGGGTGTACTGTCAGAAAGTTCAATATGTTGTTTGTAAAAATTGTTGACTGAGAGTTTTTCGCCTTCGAGATGAAACACATCTTGGTACTCTTCGATTATTTTCATTAGGCTACCCATTGTTCTCTCGTCCTTGTAGTCTGGTCTAATTGTTTGTAGTAGCTCTCGTAAACGATCTGGATTATTTTTATATCCCTTGCTGTTCTTTAATATATTATAGTTTGATAGTGGTTCAGTATCTATTTTGAAATTCTTGATGTTGCATGGTTCATTATTTGTATTTAGTATTTTAATGTGGCAGATACCTTTAGACGGTACTATTGAATTTCCTACGTAAACTCCTTTTTGTATTTCTTTATTGAGTACTATACTGTCTTCACTTCGGTCTAGGTCGATCGGTACTATAGCCTCAGTTCTTGCAGGAATTCTAAAATTGTACATTTTTAATGGCTTCGTATTCATTGGTATTGTGACCTCATCATTGTTGATTATGAATGTGATTGTGTATGTTTCGTAGTCAATTTTGCATTGATATCTCTCTAGGATATCTCTTCCTATAATCCCATCCGTAATGATTGGGAACGATTCTTCTACTAGATTAAATGTGTTAATTTGTTTAGATTCGCCAATACTCAGATTTAAACAAGTTGTACCAATGGACTTTATCGTTTCTTTGGTTATTCCAGTAAGGTTGCATATATTATTTTCATCTATGTACGATATTGTATTATTTATTTTAAATATAGATATATCTGCTCCTGTATCTATCAGAAAAGTCAGATATGTTTTGGTATTCGTGCAAAATAACCTGATAAAACTTGGGCTAGATGCGGATACTTTGTAAATTTTAGTGGTTTTGTATCCTGTTAATCCGGTAGGAGTTGTTACTTCTTTATTGGTTATTCCTCTCCGGATGCCTCTTCGTTTCCCTGCTCGTGAATGACGTTGATTCGTCTATTCATGTTCATATTACTATTGTTGAACCGATTGTTGCTTTGTCTGTTTCTAAAATTATTGTTATTTCTGTTATAATTATTTCTGTTATTCGCGTTTTTTCTATTGAAGTTGTTCCCGTTACTGCGCTGATTGGCGTCGTACCTTCTATTATTATTATTAAAATTGTTTGGACTGAAGTTTCTGTTACCATTATTACCGAATCTATTCGTTCTATTGTTATTATTGCTCTGGCCATATGCCTGGATGTGTTGTCTTCCATTCGAAGTGTTGTTTCTGTTATTTGACATCATATTTCGCTCGTTTCGCGTATTGTAATGTAGTATATTACTTGCGGTGTTTGCATTGCTCTTCTCTAACTCCATTGTCAGGTTAATGGCATCGACTAGTGTTTGTGGTCTAGCGGCAAAAATGGTTTTTCTGTATTGGTCGTGCAGACCATTCTTAAATAAAGTCAGAGCATAAGTGTCGTTCAGACTGATAATCGTTTGTTTCTGCTCTGTTGATACGTTGGTCCCTAAATCATTTATTTGGAGCTGATTAAGTTCGCCAAGAAGGGACAAAATTCGTTCTTTGTACTGTGTAACAGATGAACGATTTTGGGTGACGGTACTTAGCGAGGTGTGAATGTTCGCGACAGAGTTCAAGGGTTTGTACCTAGCCAAAAGTTGAGTTTTTAAAATATCAAAGGTGTTAGGGATGTTTGCGCTAAATGAAGTGCGCACATTGTCCGCAAGTTTAACATTGTAGACGAAGTCGATTAGTTCCGGCTTTGATGCATCATTCAATTTCTTGTTTATATATTCGACAATTTTTAGAAATGCGTTTAATTCCTTTGCTCTACCCTCAAAGGATGGAATGACTTTCATCGCCATATGAAGTTCGAAATTAGCCATATTGTCGTCGTTTGTCTGATCGTCCACACCATTAGTTAGCATACTTATTAATATATGGTTTAGTTCTTTTGATGACTTGACGAAACGTATTTTCAAGTCTAAATATTTATCAGAATCTGATTTTGCGAATTCTTTCCTTAAGGTTTCTTGTATTTCTTCCAAACGATTTAGTTTTTCTTGTATTGTCTCTGGTTTATATGATCTCTTTAAACCTTTTCTTGCATTAGACAAAAGTTTCTCTGTTTCAAATAATAATTCTTTAATTTTGTCCATCAACTAATCAAAAAAATTTTTTTTTTTTTTTTCACATAACGTTATAAGATTTTATACATTTACATTCCTACTCGACTGTTTCTTAACATAATTTTTGTTCTACTTATTGTATGTAATTGCTATTATTATGAAGATTATGGTCGTGGTCGTTGCCTGCTGGTATTCTTGAAACGTCGCCTGGTTCACCGACTTGCAGTTGCCCATGTTCGTGTTTTTGTATGTTGTCGACATACGATCTCTCTAGTTCTTTTAGCTTTTGGAACAGCTTCCTCCTGTTGTCGCCCTTTGCTATTGCTATCAAGCGGTATAGGTTCGCACGTTCGATCCTGAATCGCACCTTTTTTCCACCCCTATATTTCCTCTTCTCCTTGTTGATCGGCGGTGGTGGTTGCTTTTTCGCTATCTTCTTGCGGTAGTCCTCTATTGTGAGTGGCTTCGGTCCGATTGCTGCGAGTTCTTTTCGTCCTGTCGCCTTGTATGCTGGTGCTCTTGCTGGTGTACCAGGGGAGTATTGTTCCCATAATTCCTCAAAACCTTCCATTATTGGTCCTAAATATCGGCAAATAGGTTGGCAGGATCGCCATGTAATAAGTTTTCGTTAGGGGCCATTATGATAACAATTAGAGGAAGGAGGGACTCACCTAAATATCGGCGGCTAGCGCCAAAGCTGATGGCAAGCGTGAGCTGCCTATATTTCTGTACAGCGCAAGCGCCGCAATGAACACTCAAATGAAAGGGTGCCGATGCAGGCAGTCCAAATTCACTTGTATGAATGTTGTTTTATTCCAAATATCTTTCTCCTTTTATACAAAATCTTAGCCTAATTTCTATTTACTAAACATTGACTTAAAACTATTTTCCCACAGGACCAATGCATATGTTTGTAATAAATCTATAATTTATTTCATTAGTTTTCCGTATTTCACATGTTGACCCATAATCACATTGCAAGGATTCCAACGCCTTGCAAGTGGTCATCAAAAGGAGCGCCGTGTCTACTTGACACTTTTTAGTCACGTTTGGGATGGCATTGCTCCGTATGTAATTCATATTAAATGACCCTTGTGATTTATGTGTTAATACTGTTCGTGGGCATCTTGTGGGCACGCGTGGCTGAATTTAAATTAGTGAGATGAACGGGCATGCGTGGCATAATACGCATGAATGAGTGCAGATGGACAAGTGGTTGAACATGTGATTCCACTACAATAGTCTCGTTTTCTGGGAGTTGAATGGAATTAGCCAGTGCCACGATGTGGTAAAAATATTCTTCTACGCATTCGTGCGCTCCTTTTTTCCGCAGCATTATTTTCATAAGCACGGACGACTTATTTTCTGTGCTAGGGAAACTTTTAAACAGTTCCGACCGAAATTCGGCCCAAGAACTAATGTCAGTCCGCGTTTGATGCCAATATTTGGCGGCACCTACCAAGCGTAAGGTTGAATAGAGGAGTTTAGTGCGCTCGTTCCATGCAAAAGTTTCGGCTAAACGCTCCACATTCGCAATCCACTTTTTGGCACTAAGGGATGTGCTTCCTGGGTCGAAATTTGGTATCAGCGTCGTAAGCTCGGCGGAATTGACCCTTAACTGCGGCAACTCAATACTTGCGCTACTGGTGGATGAAGTCGAGCCTTGGTTCTCTCCTTCTAATTGAGCGCGCAAATCGTTCCGCGAACAGCTCAGGGCTAACTCTCGTTTTAGCAGCTCGTTCTCCCATTTTAGTAGACGAAGTTCACGATCATTAACACTCTCTTCAAGGCCAAGTTGCTCATAGGGTGCTTCCTGTGGCACCATTTCATATCTTCACTAATCGCGTTCTCACGTTCACTCATGTTATTGTTCAAAAAGGATTAAATACTTGCTTACCTTATTCAAAAATATGTCTTAATATATTTTTTTCCTAGCCACAATGCTCTCAGCTCTGAATCGATGTCCTTTAGTCTACAGTCTTAACTTTCTTCCACAATGTCACTGAATTCTTTTGGTGATATTCACTTTCCTCACTTTTTCACCCGCGTGAATTATCACTTCATCGAAATCAAAAAAAAAAAAACACTGGTTGAGCAGTTTCAACCCCACATCTGAATTGTTACGAAACGAATATTTTGCACGACGAAATTTGCCAACTTGCTGGCGCGCCTGCCGTTCGGTCAAGACTAGCCTGCCATGAATCACACATGATCTATTTATTGCACAGGCGTGCATATTAGTGTGTTTTCTAATCTTCTACAGCAACAACAAAATATCTAACTAGACACATTCACACCATTTACATGTTGCAATGATCGCACCATTTGCCTGCCATATGTGTAAACATTCAACGCTTCCTAGGCATGCCGAACCGCGCCAGCAAGAAGACCGATGTCTTGTATTGTTTCTTATCAGTTTTGCTTACATTTCAGAGCCAGGATTTTGCTCATGTAACACGATAAAAATTCGATTCAACTTTCAAATCATTCTCTGCCCATTCACTGAACGTACAAGACAAACGGTAGTCCAATGGCAAAGCCCAAGTTATTGAGATAAATCGATAAATTTGGATCCTCAGTTACACTCTCTACAGCAGCCTCAGAGCGCACTGTACGAGCCCGTGTAATAGAGTACATTACATTTAAGTACATGATTATGAACGCCATAAATTGGATGGGGTGCTTTTTAAGTTTGGCGCACAGAACGAGAATTTCAGGAATAAATTTTCATTATTTTGAGACGTTGTTTGGGTGTAAATATTTACATAGCAATTCGCGAAAGTAAATTAAACATGATTGTGTTGTGTTGTGTTTGGATATAGCGACTTACGGTTAGAATGACGGAATTTCACTGGTCCTTTCAACGTCGTTATAAGAAATATAATATATATATATATATATATATATATATATTTTTAATCGTATTTATTTTAATATATATCATTCGCGCTCTACAGCTGATGCTAATGCTTTTTCTTGATTCGCTTTCCGGCGCCTTCGCTCTCACTCGTTACTCCGCCTGTCTCGTTATTCTTCTTTTTCAGTGCCAGTTCCACCGTCCTGCCATACTCATCCCCTTTTTCGATATTATTCTACTACAACTCGGCCAATCTGACAGAAGGTCGACCACGACCGTCAAAGTTTGGCAGCGGTTGACGGAAGGCTCAGTGTCAGCAGGCAGAGGGATTTACAAACAATTTTATTTACATTTGTTTTTCGGCATGTTTTGGCTGAAGGCCGCAATCAACTTATATTAATGACAGCAGGTAATAAAATTCTTAAACCTAAGTTTGCTCAATTTTAGACGATTCATGTGACGTCACCCCTGAATCAACCAATCCCTCATACGGGAGGACTCAACAACTCCATCGTAGGGAAGCTGTGTTAACTGGCAGTTTTCTACGTCCCGAACGACATATCGATCGTGAGGAAGAACTTTGTGTATGACATCAGGGCCTCGGTATCTAGGAATGAATTTCTTGTTGGTTCCAGCGGTAGTATCTATATTTCTTATGACCACATAATCACCGACTTTATAAATTTTATCAGGGACGTGATGGTCCTGATAGTACCGAAAGTTACGATCTTGCGATTTTTTTATGGCGATTATTGTTCCCCGCTGCTCTATTCTGAACAGAAGTTCGCTAGGGGCGCGCGTCGTTGAAATGTGCTTAGTATTGTTGATTGCATATTCGGCATGGGACAGCTTTGCAGACCAGTCGGCGTGATTCACCGGTTCACTGAGTCGGCATACCATTCCTTTTATCACTCGGATAACCCTCTCGACTTGCCCATTGGCCTGGGGAGAGGCGACCGCTACTTTTACGTGGATGATATTGCATTTACACATATAAGCTTCGAATTCGGCCGAAGTGAAGCAGGTTCTGCGGTCTGAGATAAGACGTCTGGGGCGGCTATAGTAACTGAAGTATTTGTCTAAGCAGCAGATTACTTCTCGGGTGCTCGTTGACCTAACAGGGTATAATTTCACAAATTTCGTGAAGCTATCAACAATGAGCAGAACGTGCTTTCTCTTGGAACTAACAGAAGGCAAGGGACCGAAGTGATCTATGTGGATTGTATCAAAGAGGAGTGGTTCCTTAGGGATATTATACAAGTGGTGATCATTGGACCGAGGTGAGGCTGAATACATGATGCACTTTATGCAGTTCTTAATGAAGCGATCTACTTTATCCTTCAGGTGGGGAAACCAATAACGCTTCTTCAATTGGGCACAATTTTTCTCGACGCCTTGGTGGCCGATCTTCTCATGATTATTTCGAATGACATTGTATTCCATTTTGGCAGGGACATATAGGCGCAGGGGACCTAGTTTATCTTTTTTGAATACCAATCCGTCTACTAGCTCGTAGCCGGGGACTGTACCTAAGATTAATTGATTGCGAAGGGTTTTAATACGCTCGTCACGGTTCTGAGTGACCTGAATATGGAAATCTACTTCGTCGCTGTCTACTACAGCGGCAGAATGTCCTATGACATCAGGGAAACCTAGGGTTTCCTTAGGGGCAGCGGCCTCGGAATTTATATTAATGGGACTTACATCGGTTTTCATCAAGGGGATACTGACAAAGGGTTCGGCGGTGGCGTCTGAGTTGGTTGTTTTTCCCGAATAGCATCGGCTTAAGGCGTCAACGTGTCCCGTTGATACTCCACTCCGATGGTGTATGGTGTAATTATAGTTTTCTAATTCCAGAGCCCATCTGGAGATCCGGGGGTTTATGTGTTTTTTGCTAAGCGTCAGCGCAAGTGAATTACAGTCAGTTATGAGTTTGAACGGTAAACCTTCAAGGTACACTCGGAAGCGTCTCAGGGCATATATAATAACTAAGGTCTCAACTTCGAAGCTATGATATCTTGATTCGGCATCAGAGGCTGCTTTTGAAAAGAAGAGCACAGGATGAAATTTATTATCGTCTTGCCTTAGCATTAAGGCGGCTCCAAAACCAGCGGAGCTTGCGTCGCAGTGGAGTTCGGTCTCTCTTTTGGGATTGTAAATAGCTAACAAGGGGGCAGCAGCTAGTCTATCCCGCAACTCTCTGAAGGCAGCAGTACATTCTTCAGTGAATTGGTAAGTAACACCTTCGTGCGTAAGTGACAGCAGCGGTCACGCAATTTTCGAGAAAGAGGGTATGAACTTACGGAAGTATGAAAAGAGGCCTAAACATGTTCTAAGTTCCCGCAAGTTCTTCGGTGCTTGGTGAAATCCATTTCTCAAATCCAGAGTCGAAAAATACCTCTTTCCCTCTAGGTATTCGATGCAGTCTTCTATGAGCCGCAGTGGGTAGTTATCACGTATTGTCAACTTGTTTAGGGCCCTATAGTCTATACACATCCTAGTTTCTCCGCTCCTCTTTTTGATCAAAACTATAGCAGAAGCGTAGGGCGAGTTGCTAGGCCGAATTGTACCTTTGGACAGCAGGTCATCAATGATCTTCCGTACTTCAGTTCTTTCGTAGTAGGCGTCTGGGCATACAGTGGAAAGGTAAATCAGTGGTCAGGCGTATTTTCATGTCGTACTCATAAGGGTTCTTTTCTTTACTAACAGGGCTTAGGTAATTTGTTTCGATAATATTTTCAATGGCTCGTCTGTCTTTTTTTCCATGTGAGGATTAAAGTCAATGTTGAAGGTTACAGATGCGTCAGAGTCTTCCGGTGGCGATAAGATATCGTTCTGTTCACGGCAGCAGGCAATCATGTCAGGTGGCAGCAGGGGGTTGGTCGGAGGTGGCTTCTCGATTTCCCCGTTTCGGAGTGCTTCTTGCGCCAGCTGTCTCCTCGAGTAGTGTGCGCAATTGTGCCACACTCGCGTACTCCGGTGGCTCTATTCCCGCCTCCTGCAACAGCTGTATGAGTTCCTTCCTGGTTGGTCGGTCGGACATGCTCATTACCACGCGGCACTTCTTTGGGTATTTTTCCAAGGAAACAAAGGAAAATCGGCAACCTTTTTCTTCGGGAGTATTCAAGCAGAAAGTAAGGCTTTCTGTCAAGATAGAAATTTTTATAGGTTAGGACATCACTTTAGCGTTTAACACGGTCGCGAAAGTCAAAATTAGCAATTTTTTCCGATTGTTTTAAGTTTCTCATTTTTTCGTGTAAAACTGGCAGCATTGGGGGCACTTGTTAATACATTTCTAAAAAGATACATTGCCAGGCTATCGAACGCATTCTTTTTCAAAAGTCTACTCATAAAAATAAAATATTTATGACGATTTACACGTGTCAGGTCGTGGCTATGGAGCGGGCTACTTCCCCCTCCTATATCTCGAAAACCCTTAGGATTTACCACCCCCCTCCGATACGATTTTTTTCTCGGGACACTTCAAAGATTACGTGGTGCCATTTTATGCCATCGAATACAAAACACCCTGTATATATAAATATATATATATATATATATATATATATATATATATATATATACATAAAAAAATATCCAAATCTTGAATTGGAGTCAAACTTCAAACAGCTCATGATAATCTGATCATCTCCAGACAAGTAACAAAGGCATATGAAACCATTTACAATCTGCCTATGCTAACGCCAACGGCTGAAGTTTACAAAATAGTTCAAGAACTAAATTGCAAGGCATGATTTCCAAGGAAAGAGCTAAGTTTATACATAAAAATTTACACTAATAAATAAATATCTTGAATTATAAATATATGTCTTGAATTATAAATCGAACAAAAAGGATTCTAAAACTCCCTTACACCGATTCATATCGCCTGCTGCCACTGAGCATTGTCCATTTTTTAGGTTTCAATAAAAATGGACAGTGTTCAGTGTCACGTCATTTAAGCTGTGACTTGAATTCGTGAGTTTGAAACAAATTTGATTTTTTCTTGTTAAATGAGTAAGTTTGTGTAGGTTTTTTTCATTGGAACTTATGAATAAGGTCTCGTACTGCAATATGTTTTCATTTTTATAAACGGAGCGACTTTACATGCACATATGTACACATTCAATATATATATAGGCTTACTTTGTTCTGTTCAATTTTATCTGTGGTTTACATGATGGTGAGAAATTTGGCAAATGGGCTCAGGTTAACTAAATAAGGATTGCAAATTTTAGAAAACTTAAATTCTAACCATGAGCGGGTTTCCACCACAAAACAATAAAAAATATACAAGCGTACATTAATAATTTTTGCGATACAAAAAAAATAAAGTGTTTGCTGTATATAGCGAAGCCTTTTTCGTCAAAGCAACTGCGGTTCGTGTATTTCATCTAGTGTAATGTCATTTTTGCAATAATAAACAAAAATGAAAAAAACTGTATAGTTTTTTATGTACCGTTGGTTTTATTTAGCCCTTGGTTCCAATCAAATAACTTTTGCATGGTTTTGTATGAAAGACTGCACCCCGACTTACGCGAATTAGACTTACGTGAGTTGAAGCCGCGCTTTCGCGCAACTTCATAATATTACTATATTACTTTTCTTTTCTATGCAAATAAGATACATGGTAAACATATGAACATAATATGCTGCTGAATACAATGTAAACAGTAGAAGCTAAAATCTGGCCTCACCTCTAAACAACGAAAAAATAAGAAGTTGAAAATGAAATAGAGAGGGAAAGTAAGGTGGTAAAAACATTTTTCTCCGCTAAATTTTTTAACCTTACAGGGTGAGGTAGATCACTATCCACTGGGAGCACCTTATAAGATTTTTGTTTCCGACGTTATGTCCCGCCTAGACAGATGTTTTTTCGAACTTTACAGGTATGATGTATCCCTTCTTATTTGATCCTCAATGCACTGGGAGAGTACATTAGCTAAGACTTTATAGTGCGTGAATTTTTCCGGAACTGAATGTAAGAAAAATTTGAACTTGAATTGTTGCAAAAAATAAGAGTTAACCATTATTGTTGTCTTTTGCCCAACCAGTAAGACTTTTAACATCTTCATTATTTTTGGTTCACGTACGTTGTAGAAGTATGCACTTGGGTAGATGGTTTTATGCTACTTTCCTGAGTATTTTTAATACGCACAGAAGTTTCTATAATCCTGAATGCTGCGACCTACAGACAATGTATTTTCCCCATATTCGATACTTTTATCGATCCTTTTTTCTAAACGACCCAATGAAAGTAATTTTTCTGAGCTATGAATATTGTTCGATACTTAATTGTCTTGTCTTAATTCATCAATTCGATTTTTTCTATTTTTTTCAGCATGGTCGAACGCATTGAAGACTTAAATCTGCCCGCGGCTGTTGTTGCGCGTTTAATAAAAGAGGCCTTGCCAGCATCATCGAATGTCAGCAAAGAAGCACGTGCAGCTATTGCCCGAGCAGCTTCCGTGTTCGTTATATATTTAACAGCATCTTCAACAGCTGTAGCTCGCAAGAAAAATCACAAAGCAATAACAGCCCAACACATATTGGAGGCACTTGACCAATTGGAGTTCGAAAGTTTCGTCGCGCCGCTGAATGAAGAGCTCGAAAATTATCGAAAAATGGTTAAAGAGAAAAAAGACAACAAAGCGTCGTCGAAGAAGGAGGATGTCATGGAAGTTGAGGAAGTACCAGAACCCGGAACCAACGGCGATATCAATGAATAAATTGTGTTCTAGCTATAAGTAGGTGTGATTCGTATATCATATTTATTTTTTAACAAATTAAAATTCGTATCTGCTATATGTTGACTTTATTTTGGTAAATGGTAGACACCGCCGTTGTAAATCAACTTATATTCGCGAACTTTACGTTGAAGAAAGTTTTTCAATTCGTCCTGAGTGAACTCAACGCCACTTCCGTGCGATGCAAACATTTTTAACATTTGATGAATTCTTTCGATTGGCATTGAATCCAAATTTGTCAACATCCCGACAATATATGACCAAAATACCTTTTGAAAAGATATATGTAAGTAAAATTCAATCGATTTGAATGGACCCGCCCTACTTGTAACTCCTCTTCGCGTTGATCGCTTGCCGAAGCCATGGCACTT
This sequence comes from Oxycera nigricornis, assembly GCA_963942545.1. Lineage (NCBI taxonomy): Eukaryota > Metazoa > Arthropoda > Insecta > Diptera > Stratiomyidae > Oxycera > Oxycera nigricornis. The sequence continues at coordinate 86,174,153 of OZ012659.1, forward strand.
TCTGACTCGTCTTCCTCACAAATTTCCTGCGATTGAGATGGATCCACTTGACTCTGCTCGATTTCATCAATTAAAGTATAAATATCAGTATCTCGTTCACGTATGAGTCCCTGTGTTTGCCAAAAACTTATTCGCTTACGTAGGATGGATGGTGGGATTTTTAACACACCACTCAACTCTTCCAAGGACCATTCATCTGAAATAATGCACAAGCTAATTATGTTCGTACAAACAGCTTGTAGTTTTCCTACTTTTCTCCTGAAAGTGATAAATAATCGCTGCTTGGGTCGGATTTACAGTCATTTCTAGATTTTTGCCTGCTAGTTCAATTTCTAAAACAACTCTTCCCGTAACTGGTCGCCAAACTAACGTTCTATTTCCCTTATATGCCTCGTAAGATGTTGTGTACTTTTTGAATTCCGCTTGTATACTTTCTGGCAATTCTAAAGTCTCCTTATTAAATGCTGGCCAGAATTGCGATGATAATATCAGGGAAGAGATATTGAAGGCTTTGCCTAAAATAATTCAAACACAAATTAAAAATTGTCCACCATAATTTGAGTTTTTCAGTAGGAGTAAATAAGAAATACCATTACTATAGTTTATATCGCTTTGAATGTGAGAATTAATACGCTTCGAGTCACTTATGTCTTTAAGCATGACTTCGCAGCTATGCAGTAGCGAGTCGCCGAATCGAAGTTTCAATAGCTCCAGGTTTCGTATTTCTTTCTCTGGATTGAAATCAAGTTGCACTAGTAAACGATCTGCCAACAGATTACGATATTCGTTCACAAACAACTCTTTACTTCCATAAATATCGACAACCATAGAAATAATATCCGCAGATCGGCTTGTTCGTTTCGGTTTGGGTGCTGAAACATTAACATTGTCTGATTAAGTTGAAAATATAATGCTTTTGTATTTTCGTTATACCAGGACTTGCATCAATCGGGTCAGGACTCCATGTCTCCCAATTAGCCATTTCATCCTTCCCCTTTATGTCAACGTTTTCTTTGAGTGTTTCACTCTTTGCTAGTTCTTCCGCTAAATCCGTTGGGCCTTCTTCAGTCAGACCCGTTATAACACAGCGAACAGTGTCGCTGCGCTTTCGTAAATATTCTTTTACGGGCTCAGTTGTGATTTCCAACAAAACCCCACTAGGATCCAAATGCCTTATAGCTTTAATAGCTGCCACATAGCCCGTTAAAATATCCATAGTATTTACTCCAGGGTGTAAAAGACGCACTTCTAAAGATCGCTTGAGAGTTTTTATGAGATGCTTCCGTAAATCGATTTTCTCTAAACACATTTTTAAATCATCTATCGCTGGCTGAGATTCGGGAAAGTCTGCAAAATAATTAATGCTGATGTTGCCGTATTTGTTAATGTTGACAAGTCTTACCTATTATTATGTTGAAAAACTGGTCAATTACTAACTTTGCGTAGGTTTCGTACAGATAATAACTCAATTTAATCTGAAAAGTTTCTATAAGACCTCTAATGTACGTATCTTCTTCGTTGACTTTTGACGAACCGCGATTATATATTCTCGTCAGCCAATTTAAAATAATTGTATCCAACCACTAAAATAAAAAAATACTTATCTTATATAATGTTCTGTTTGAAATATGTGGCAAACCTCACGTATGGCAATGTGTGTACGTGTCTATATTTGTTTATGTAAATCTACTAAGGATCTAATAGCCTTTAAAATTGGAATTTTAATTTAATTGTTACAATTTTTAGTCATAATACAAAGAGTATACAAGGTTAACTACAAGAGTGTAACGATTTTAATCAAACCCTGCGCATAACGTCAATGGTAAGTTGAAGGATTTTCGTTTGTTTTGTATTCCTTGATATGATTTCGAACTCACCAAACACGTCACACATTAGAGAGAAGAAGAAAATACATTTATGATTGCTAATCACGGTACATAGACACAGTGGCGTACCCAAGGGGGGGGGGGGGTTTACGGGTTCAAACCCCCCCTTGAAGAAGAATTGAATGCTGAGTTGACTCTGTGGTTCAGAAAGATAGGGCATCTTGAAATAGTAAACCGCCCAAAAACGGCCATAGATTGGTTAAGCATGTGTAATTCAAACATTATGCCGAATATATTGAAATTGCTAGAGATATTGGCTGTTCTCCCAGTATCTACGTGTACAAACGAACGATCATTTTCAACATTACGACGACTAAAAACATACTCGCGAAATTCCACCAGCATTTCACTTCATCTACAGAAGACTTGAAAAATAGAACCCCCCCCCCTTATCAAAATCCTGCTTACGCTACTGCATAGACAAGATATAGGCTATATCTTGTCTAGAAGTTTTAGAAAGGAGACATATGGTGACAATTGTAATAGATGTCTTGAAGCTCATAGGAAAGCAAGGATTGGCTTTTCGTGCATCAAAGGAAGCTGCCTACTCTCTTAAAGATGAAACAATCAACCATGGCAACTTCTTAGAAATTATTCTATTAATTTCCAAGTATGATCCACGGCTAGAGAAACACTTGAAAAAAGCTATCGAAGAAAGTGATATGCGCATGTCTAAAAGGTCAGGAAAAAAACTGACGTGGAACATGTAGGAAAAAGCAAAAACAAAAAGGTGGGCAGAGGAAGTACCGTGACATTTCTAAGTAACAACACAGTAGCAAAAATAATGACCTACATGACAAAAGAAATAAAATCTGTCGTGGCAAATGAAATCAAATCAGCCGGCAAATACTCACTTTTGATGGACACGACAAGAGACATATGTAGCAACGTTCAATGTGCAATAGTAGCCAGATATGTTAAAGGACATGAAGCTTGCGAGAGACTACTGGCATTAAAAAGTGTGGTTTCTACTACAGGAGAATCACTATTTGACACTCTCACTGGAGCATTGACCGACCTTGAAATACCTTTGGGTGGTTGCGTCGCAAACGCGTTTGATGGCGCGTCTAACATGAGCGGCCAGTATAATGGTTTGACTGCACACATGGCCAGCAAAATCTCAAATCACATTCACACGTGGTGCTATGCCCACGTTTTAAATCTTATAATATCTGATACAGCTCAGTGTCTCACTGTATCAATCTCATTTTTCGGCGTAATGCAAGAGACCCAGGTTTTTTTAAAGGATTCAATTAAAAGACTGCACAAGTTCTAGAAGCAACTTCCTGAGTACAAGTTGGAAGCCATTGGGGCTACTAGATGGCGAAGCCGCAGCAACGCAGCAAAGAAAATATTCGGCAGAATGGATGAGTGGACCTCTTCTGAAGAACAGAAATGTCGTGTGTTTTACGTGGAGGCCTGCCGTGTGGGCTTAACTCCACGGTCCGCGGTCGGACAACGGGCAGCTACCAAGCGGCTGCCAACACCCTCCCACCACCACATTGGGAGTACCAGTCTGCCTACTGAGTGCAGGCTCAGTGACCATACTGGTGGAAGCGATACCTACCTAATCCTCTGCCGATCTCACGGTCTCGGCACCGGGTTGCCTCGCAACTCCACGCCGAGCCCCCAAAGATGCTGCAAAAGTCCCCATGCTCGGAAGCATGACGACTTCAGGGCGCATCTAGGGAGGCTCTACCCGCATATGGGTCTTAACCACAGCCACCACGTTCGCACCCCCCTATAGGGGGTCCTCACCGCGACCGGAGGGAGTTTTGCCTTCTGGGCCCCGGTCCCCGTGGTATCAGATTGACCCCTGGTAAGGCTTCGTGGGCGAGAGCCCCACGCTCAAGCCCACTTCGGTTGTGTCCGACTGCAGACACTGGACCGATCACCATCCTAAGGTACGCGGGGACGGCACTCTCCGAAGGCTGCGCTGGAATCGTCCGAGGACTTTGGCCAGCACGGATGCAGAAGAATCACCTCCCTGCGTTTCCCCCGCCCAATCAGCCCACGGCTGCTGCCGGCGGCTGGACACCGTCATTTGGGGCATCGTGTGACTGCAGGAGTCTTTGCCGCAAGTCAAACGCCCGGCGAGCAAACTCGTTTAACGAAGACAAACCATCACCAACAAGAAGCATGCTTAGATTATTTCTATCATGCACATGCAAAACAGCAGGGTTTTTTTTTCGTTTTTCAAAACAGCAGGGGCTCTTCTGAAGAACAGTCTTCAAACACAGCTAAACCTAAATATATTTATCTGAAGTTGGTATTGGCTCTGTTCAAAATTTCACATGCAACTGATTTCAACGCCAAAGTGAGACATGAAGCAACTGCTTTACTTAACAAGTATCTGGACTTCGAAACAATAGTTGTTGGCATGGTATTCTTGCAAGTGTTCAAAATCACTACGCCACTATCGGATTATCTTCAAACAAAGAATCTAGACTACGCCCAAGCGTGGAGGAATATGGAGTCTTCTCTTAGTATACTAAAACGCCAACGAGACAAGTTTTCTGAAACTTTGAAAGCAGCACAACGCTTTGTTCTGAAAATGACGCAGAAACTTAAAGAAAGAGCAAAGACCGATGAAACTCTTAATGACATCGTTATTGGCAAAGCAATAACTAAGAAAAGAAAGAAGAAAGTAAAGAAAATGGCAGGAGAACTTGCCGAAGATGACAGTGCTGGAACTTCTCCCGAAGAAGAATTCAAAATAAAGATCTTCTTCGTAATTGTGGATAGAGTTGTCCAAACTATGGACAGCCGTTTTGTGCAGCACAAATCGCTCTATTTGGATCTGGCCTGTTTCGACCCAAAAAGATTCAAATACCAAGAATCTCTTCCTCTTAAAGCATTGAAGAAAATAGAATTACTTTTGAACGTTGATGAAGAAAAGCTGAAAGAAGAACTTATCTCGTTCATGAATGTATGGCCCCAGATTTCAAATGCAAGTATGACCGCTGACTATGAGTATGATGTCTCAGACGAGAAAATCGATGACCACAGTGATGATGACGATGATCAAGAAGAAGATGATGATGAAGACCATGAGATCCAGTGCAAAGGGTCGGCATCATGCAACAGTTGTATCAAGTGTGCATATAAAATTATATTAGAAAATAACATGTACTGTTTACAATACCCAGAACTTTCAAAAGTATATAAATTTCTTCTAACCATCCCATTGACTCAAGTTTCTTATGAACGAGCATTTTCTAAATTGAAAATTATTAAAACCAGATTGAGATCGTCTTTGACAAACGAAAATTTAGAATCTTTACTGTTAATGCACTCAGAAGCTGATATTTTGAACTCCATAGATCCAGACACCGTTATTGATTATCTTTGTCACTCCAGCTCTGAATTAAAAAGACTTCTTCAGGTTTAGTTTGCAAATTCAATCAAAGAACATTACATTCGTAACCATATTTGTTTTTGTTACTTTCCCTAAGAAATTAAGTAGTAAATCCTGATAACTTTTTTTGTATTTGTTTGTAATGTAAAATTGTCTCGTCTTAATTTTCTATGTGTGTTAGTTTACCAAAATTACACTAATTATGTTTCAACTACTACTTTGCTTTTTATTTTGCCCTAAGACAATGCAAAAATTTGAAATGGATCAAATGAACATTAAATTTAGCACACAATACATGGTCATTTTGTTTGACAAATACCGGTACGATATGTGTCAGTGTGATGGTCCGTTCGTACCGTGACCAGCTGCCAGAAAAGCATATTGAACCCAGCGTCACGTGCGATTAACGCTTTAGTTATTATAGTCCAGACCACCCGGTAGTCCTCCCCCTGCATAGTGCTGGCGCCCTCTGGCCATGGCCGTCCACCGCCCTAACAAGGGATCCAGCACGGGCCTGGATCTATATAACTTTGCATTTCGAATGTAATATCACACAGACAGTTAGGTGGTTAGATAACTAACCACCGTGATGATTGTAGGTTTCTAAAATCGGTAGTAAGTGCTACAGTGTGTTATCATATGTAAAACAAAAAAGCCTATAAAGCGTGGCTACAAGATTAGGATGATGTGTGCACAATCGGGATATTGTTTGGACTTTGAAATTTATACCGGTAAACAAGGAACGACCATCATGACTGATCTTGGCGGGAAAGTTGTAAGAAAATTTTGCGCGAACCTCAAAGGCAAAAACCATAAAGTTTATTCCGATAACTACTTCAATCGCTATCCGTTGCAAGTAGATTTATGAAAAGGAGCAAATACTAGCTTGCGGAACAATCAACTCTAATAGCAGGTTTCTGCCGAAACTTAAGGAAGACAAAGATTTACAGAGAGTAAAACATGACTATTGCACAAGCAACACTCATGTAAGCATTGTGAAATGGAAAGACAAAAGATCAGTTTACATGCTGTCCAACTATCACGATCCTAAAAACGTCGGGAATATAAGTCGCAGGGAATGTACCAGAGAAAGTGTTGAAATATTGTGTCCAGAAGTGGTGAAGGATCACGACGTGCATATGAATTTTTTCGACAAATTCGACCAAATGAAAAGTTGTTACGACATTGACAGGAAATCTCATAAATGGTGGCATCGAATTTTTTTTCATTTTCCCGACTGCCCAGTTGTAAATTCTTTCTTCATTTATAAAGAACTTCAGTCCACTTCTCGACCGGATTTAGATCGTCTCGTCTTGAAGGACTTTCATCGCTTCGTGTACCAAGGACTTTAAACTCCAGCATATGTCAATAAGCCTATATCTAAATCGTCGGTCAGTAACCGCAGTTCTCCAGGACCAGTAATGATCAAACCGCGGAAGCCGTCAGTTTCTGCAAATATCTGCTTAGAAAGTAGCTGCCATCAGCCAACACGAAGCACATCTAGAAGATATTAGTTATTTAACATAGGTTAGAACCTCCTAGTCTAGTTGACAACTTCGCCTTCTAGTGTGCTTTTTGGTTAGCAAGTCACTAACACTATTATTGCACATTAGTGGAGGAGGACAGCACCTGAAGAGGATGCCATCCGACACCCCGAAACCACGCTTCCCATTAAATTAATGATGAACCAGCATAAAATCTGGAACCCGAGAACCTCCACTAATGTGCAATAATAGTGTTAGTGACTTGCTAACCAAAAAGCACACTAGAAGGCGAAGTTGTCAACTAGACTAGGAGGTTCTAACCTATGCTAAATAACTAATATAGAATAGCGACGTAGGCAGATATACGAAAAACAAATTGACAGTCGTTATACTTCGCGGATAGAAATAATTATACAAACCAGTTGAAGTACAACGAGCTTAATCCATCAATAAGCCTAACCGTGGTCGTGCTGTCTGGTGGCGGATGGTAAAAGACAGCACCTGAAGAGAATGCCATCCGACACCCCGAAACTACGCTTCCCATTAAATCTAGAAGATGCTGCAAATGTAGTACAAAACTTACTCCAGTTCCGATAGTTTGGCAATGCAACACTTGTAAAGTCCCGCTTTGCTTGCGCAAAGGGAAGACATATTTTCGAAATTTTCACAAGTAGAGTCTGCACTTTTATATTTGAAGAATTCTTCTTAGTGTATAGATCCCCTTCAGCCATGGTGGTTACCATAGCTAATCTCCTTGTTTCTCGAAATCCTTAAACTTAATATTTTTTATAATCGTATTTTTAAGTTAGAAGAATTATTTTATTGTTTATTCAGAAGTGTGACTGAAAGAGTTAAAACATTTCACGAGTTAGCAGTGCATAAAAAAATTGAAAGAGTATAATTTTATAAAGGAATAAATTCGATAATTAATATCTCGCTATGAGCTGTCCCATTTCCCAACACTATCTTTTACACCGATTCTTATCGTCTGGGAAGTACTGTGTACTGAAACTCAAAAATTGACAAATAACGAAAATTGATGGAGCACTCTCAGCTTTGAAGCTGACGGAGGTGGTTTTAGTCGGTAAAAATCCGACGTGGCAAGAGGCGGGGGCTGATCGGTACCTTTATGAATCTTTCCGCCTCCCAACGTTGAAAAAATGAATATTTTCTAATGGTGCATGCAATTTTATATGAATTATGATAAAGAAACACAAGTCACCTAAGAGGCAATATTTAAATGCTCTATGCGCTTTAGTGTATACCTTTTGTAAGTTTTTTATATGCGATGTATCAAACATTCCCTTGCAAGTTTCCTCTACGTGAGCAGCTATTCGTTCCTGTATGAGTTCGGTCAAAGTGTATCCGGCCAACTTGTCTAGCAAATGCATCCTATCCAAGTATTTGTTGGTCGTATTAAAGGCACACACAAACTCCTGGCATCGACAAAGTTCTGTTTTACAGCCACATCCATTGCAGCTCAACTCCACCATATCTTCGCCCAACTCTTCTTGATCTACAAATAGTTCAGTATACAGATTAGAAAAATGTGATGCAACTTTTTACCGTTGGCGTCCGTGCTGTTCACAAATCTCTTGAATGATGCTTTGTAAAAGGCGAAAACTACATCATTGAAATTTGCCGCGAGCTGAGACAACAAAGCGCTTCGGAACAGTTCATCAAACGCTTTCCGTTCAGCCTTCTCATAATGTTCAGGCTTCTCGAAGCGGCATGCTTGCTTAAAGAGCGTTAGCCTGTGAAGGATTTCCAGTAGCTTAGCAAAATCACTGTACAGTTCGCAAACAGCCAGCTGAAAGTTATGGAATCCGGTGTCGGCATCTTCGAAGGCTCCAAAGTGCTTCCAAAATCGTGGCACAATCTGCTGACGAAGTATGAAATCGATTTCGACGAAAACAGCTTCGTATACCGATTCGCACAGTCCTAAAGTAGATAGTTCTCGGATCGTGGTTTCAATGTCCTCGTTTGTGACTGAATTATCTGGTAGCTAACAAAAAGTGGTGTTAGATTTGTAATACTTTGAAATTTATACGCCTTTACCACTTTATTCAGGATGGGAAAAACTTTACAAGTTCTTTCCCAAACAACATCGATATCAGTGATATTTGCCATCTAGCTCATTGAGAATCCACTTGACTTCGTCTTCGACAACCTATCTACAATTGTACCCCAGCTTGGCTTCACCGGCGCAAAGTGACATGTATGTAAACAAATCGAATGAGGTTTGTGAACAGCTGTCGTCCATCATGACAGATAACGTATAGCAACGCTGATCAACGGGTGCAAGAGCTCTTAAGGCTGTTGTATAATACGCGAATCTTATATTGAATTACTTGAAAGTTACTAATTTACGCAAAAAAAACATTTAATGTTTGCTTTGAAAACTTTAAAAGATTTCAACGGAGTCTTTGTATTACAGCCGCATTTTTCTCATCCGAACTTATAACCTAAAATTTAGAATTTAATTATTTCACTTTTATGTATATGTTACATTTGTATTTAATATATTTCTTCCTTTAGGACATACTGAGTCCATAATCCTACAGAATTTTGTTCGTATTTTTTCATTTTTTAAAGCGACCGCATATACCTTATTGTATGATCAAACCCAATTATTAAAAATATATTTTTCGATTGAACTGTTATCAAAAGTTTATTTAAATATTTTTCTTTTAGCTTGGACTAATCGGCTGCTGGTACATTTACATATATAAAGTATGTTTTTTTGTTTTACGAATCAATGGTGGTTCTATCTACCCTTTTCTTGATTCATTTTATGCAATCCTATTATAAGCAAAGCCCTCGTAAATGATATACACCGTTGTATCAGAGTCCTTTTTTATATACAATGCAAACATTTTCTACCATATAAATGGATACGTGCAAAAATACGAGCAAATATTAGCGATTTTTAACTACTTAATTGTAATCACATAAAACAGAATCAAATAAACGAGAAAACGACGTCAACCGTGCATTTTTGGTAGGCAGAAAGTTTTTTTGGCGACGTGTAGGGAATCTAATGGTGAACTTAAGTTAACGTTAAGTTTATGAAGGTTTATAGAACTCCCTTTTAGTTCTGAAACGTTGCCTCCCAAAAAATTATCTGCCCAGGAAACTTGGATAAAATTTTATTTGTAGCAACTTGTAAATATATGCGGTTGTAATTCGCGAGCCGTTACGGGCTTATAACGGATTTTTGCAATTTAAAATTAGTCTTAACTGACTGACTAATAAGCCCACACTTTTTTTCCAATTGTTATTACATTCACATGGTACACTATCACTAACGTAATCGTACTTAAGTTTACACGATCATTTGCTTAAGCACAAAGCGCCTATTATTCGATACGACACGCGCCCTCAGAGTTTCGAGTCACTCTGTGAGTCTCTTAGAGTTCACTGTACCCATGGTCTTAAGCTCTGCCTTCGTGCTTTATCTTAAACGAACATTCAAAACGCTTTATTTCTAATTGCTTTGAGACTAAGGCGAAAAATGATACACTATCATTAGCTTAGTTGTACTTAATTCTATACTACCATTTACAAATTCACACGTCTATTACCCGCTTTAAACTCGAAATGCTTTTCTTGCAGCCTAGTCGTGGCTATATTCTCATACTTATTTAATTGACCGTTTCTTCAACTCTTGGATAGATTCTTGTTTCGCAAGGCTTACTTTATAGTCAATCGAAAAGTTCTTGATAAGTCGTTAATAAATAGACAATTTTCACGTAATCCAGAAGGATCTGCATTGACCTTTCTAAAATGATTTCGGGTAAATTAGAACAACAGCGTTCACGCCAATGATTTGTCAATAAAATTATATTGATAGCTGTGAATGTTTTTGTACGTAATGAATAATGTTCTTGGAATGCAATGGTCCTCTTCCGACAATAATAAATTTTTATTTCGAAAGATAATGTAGCCTTGTTTTCGCACAATGTATTTAACAGCCAGATGCTAATTGTGATGCTGGGCACAGACATTGAAACTTTTATTTTCGCTTAATGCCCAAAATTTCCAGACTATCGAACGAAGAATAGTGCGAAGATAATAAAATTATTCCCTTCCCTTTCACAATTACAAGCTTACCCATGAGAGCTTACCCATGAGAGCAGTAGCGTACGCAGGATTTTGATAAGGGGGGGTTATATTTTTGAAGTCTTGAGTGGAGTCTTCGGTGTAGATATGAAGATATAATTATGTAATCATACTTAATCATACTTTTTTACCGGTCAAAGTTGGAGTCCTCCAAAAATAATTCTGGCAGACTTTAGCCCGATTGCATGTCTGGTTTCATTTACTTGAATCATTCATGATATTTTCATTCAAATTATAAAATTGTGCGCTTGACGTGTGAAAGAATCTACACTGTATTTGTAGACTTCCTTGGAACCGTATAGTGTATATGCATGTTTGCAAGTACATACATATATTGAAACGCCTTCAATACCAACTAATGAAGTAAATGCCGTGGGAAAGTGAAACTGTCACTAAGCACAGACAGAGTATTATCGTAATCAGGGCTGGCTAAGCTTGTTTTCAGCCCATGCAGGGAAGCAACTCTGCGCTCTCAAGCAAATTTTTCGTCATTTCCACGTAACCCATGAGGTAGACTTTTTGTACGCGTTTTTTAATGAGGTGTTCCCAATAGCCTTAATCCTCAGATTACAAATCACATGACAAAATAAAAACAATCCAGTTTTTGAGGGTTCTGATCAAAGATAGAAAGAAACATTCAAAAATATAACTGTTGCTACTAAGATATGGGTGCGAATTAAATAAATTACACTTTTCTGGAATTTTACTTCGAAAACTTTCAATCAGGTGACCATATTATAATGCTCCTACCAACTCTTTATCTATATATAAAATTGCTAGGCTTCATACAATAAGTAAAAGATAACGACACACACGGATCCAATTTGTGCAAATTATGCCCGTATCACCCCTAGGTGAGATCTTTAAAGCACCATAGGCCGTAAATCAGGCCCATATGGGTTTTACTGTGAAATAGATGAAAGATCTAATTGCGTAGAGATACTGAATCTCACTCAACTCCTAATTATTCTCCGTTCCAGAGTGTCTCGGCGAATAATTGTTAAAGTGGGTAACTTAGTGGTTATTGCTAGTTCAAGGCTACTTGTCGACAAATAGTTTTCGGGAATGAGATTTGATGCCGCTTATCATTTCACTCAGCTGTGAATGAGAGCCTGAATCAAATCAGGGTAATAATCACGGGTGAGCGTGTTCCTGACCACTTCACATCCTAATGTTTCGTTGGTCAAGTAAATGAAATAACTCTAATATTGCCTTAAAGGCCCAATTTTGGCGGTTGCGCCATCGATTATCATTTTTACCAACCTCTTCCCAGGCAATGACGAAGCTTTATGTAAACATGCTTGAGATATATAATCCATAACATTCGAATCTTCGAATTTTTTAAATTTACGCGAGGTGATCAAAGTTTTAAAATGCCGATAATGATACAAACTTAGTATTCAAAACTCATCTAAAGTAACGGTGAAAAATAGTGTAAAATGGGATTTAAAAGCATAAAACAGAACGCTTCGCCGGATAAAATTATAGTAAAATATCTAAACGACGATTTTTTTCATTAGCTCATTTAACACATCTTCTGTATATGGAGTGAGATCTCTATGAATATTTAGAAGTGCCAGGGGGGAGGGATTGAACTCTTAACCCCCCTGGGTACGCCACTGCATGAGCGATGTACATATTTTGCCCCAAAAAGAGCAATTTAATGTACATGTGTAAGTAATGTTCAAGTTTCCTTAGTATTCATGCTTAGAAAGCGTGTGTATCCATTAGCTGAGGCTGGCGAACGGTAGCCCTTAACATTGCTTCTACTCCGAAGCTTTTTCAAGACTTGCTGTTAATTGTACGTTATATGCGTGTACTTTTATGTGTACACTGTGTGATAATGTGATTTGTTGGCTGATAATTTTATTTCGTGGAGAGCAGGAACGGAAGGATTATTTATGAAGCTAGAGAGCTTCATCCGATCCTCACTTGGTTTCTCAACTCACGGGGGTGACAAATAATGAAATTGAATCATGAAACACAAAAAAGACAAGAGGATTATGAATTAAATACAATCTAAGTTACAAATCAGTGGTGGATGAATCTGGAAATAGGTGCCTCAACTACGTAAATGTGACATCAGTGAAACAAAACCGAAAGTAATAGGTTCCACAACATGTGACTCTCAATTGCATACTCATTTATGTAACAATGTGATCCAACGTGTTGAAGGGATGTAATTTCACTAGACTCGGCGTAACGTTCAGCTTTCTAGCAACTGAAAACTTATTTCACTGAAATCATAGAATTTTTGTGTAACAGATTTTTTTTATAGATTAGAGATGTGCCTGCTAGGAAAATACGGTTGCTGTGAAGTTTATTAAAGCTGCTATTTTTCTGTATAAAATTATTTCACTTTTTTCATGAGCCGCCATTGTTCATCAGCATCCAAATGAGCGATTACATAATATAGTATGAAATACACTACGTTAACGTTGGAAGTTGAAATGCACATACTCCTGGCTGTAATTTTTTCCAGTTCCTGCAAGATGCGAAATATGCTACAATGAAGTTCTTAATATTATCATTGCAGATTTTTTCGTCGTATATTACGGGGAAGAGGGTATTTTAAACATGTAGTAAGGGGGTCCAGCAAATTGTTATGTAACAAAATTTAAAATTAGTTAAAATTATTCGATTTATAATAAAAAATAAAAAAAAATATTTTTAGTTAAAAGTATCTACACTGGTAACATTTTGTGATTAAAATATTTAAGTCTGTTGGGGTACAATGAATTCGTTATGTAATAAAAGGGGATGTCTTTGAAAATGTTGCTAAGTGTTACATGGGGAGTGTGGAAGTTAAAATACTCTAAAAATTGCGTTACATAATATATGGATGGCCCTTAACTATGAAGTCAATGATTCATACGTTTCGTGGATATCTACGTCGCCATTAAACTTAGTTAATAATATGGGATCAACATCAGCTGCGAGGCACTCTTCGGATTTTCCAATCGGATTGACCAATTGGTTCTAGACACACATACTTATGTACTATATTCCAAATCAATAAAAAAACAACGCATTTCTCTTGACACTTTATTGGTTGGCTGAGCATTTTTGAATTGCATTAGCAAAGGACTTAATGTACTCGAGAAAATGGAATCATCAATAGCAGTGGACTATGGTGTTGTGACATTAATGCAACTCTGTCTTAGACAGGCTCTTACTAAGAGCGAGTTCACTTTATTTGCTTACAATTTAAATCTTCTAGGCAGTCATTCGTAAACCCATTGCTCTGTGGCCGGGGACCATGAAACCACTTCTTTTTCGGTGAACCACAAATTGATTTCCTTGTTGGCTGATTCGACCGAATCAGAACCATGGATTATATTACGTCCAACTTGTATACAATAGTCCCCGCGGATTGTTCCAGGCATAGAATCAGCTGGATTGGTAGCACCTAACATTTGACGGCCGGTTTTAACGACATTCAAACCTTCAAACACCATCGGAACAACTGGTCCTGAGTTCATGTAGTTGACGAGTCCGGGGAAGAATGGACGCGATGAAAGGTCTGCATAGTGTTTCTCCAATTGTGGTTTGTCAGCCTGAAAAATAATGAAATTTGCATGATTTACTGATAATCGATCAACTTATCACGAAATTTTATGACACGCAATGTATCTAAATTGCAGAATGCTAAGGAACTCTGCAGAAAGAACAGTAAAATCGATATTTGGTAATTAAGAAAATTCATTGCCCGACGGAAATAATGTCAATAAGTTTGCATGATAGATTATAATAATTGATTGTATTTTCAATTATCTCCAACAGTCGTCTGAAATAAATTCAAATGGTTTCTTAATTTATTTGCCTTGAACATTAACATTTATTACATAAATACTTAGAAAGAACGCTAAACTATAAAATTAGATCTTGAGTTATGTATTGTTACCTCGATAAGCGCAACTTTTCTACATTATTGTATGCGTTTAATTCATGGACGATTGTTTTTAAATTTAAGCGTCAGAAATAAAGTTGCTTTTAAAAATTGGTCGAAATGGCCCACAACCTCTTGGCTACCAAGGTTGTAATGTACAATGTTTTATTGTAAACGAATGAATCGATAATATTCATGAATTTCTCATGGCCAACTTGTATATGAACGATTGTTTTTAAGTTAATATTCTAGGCTCCACATTTGGTTAAAAAATATATGAATTCATGTTAGTTGGTCAAAACCTGCTTGGCAGGCACGGTTGCATATTTTCATGAAAAATGAATGGAGAAAGTATCAAATGCAACAATGCTTTAAAAAACACTATTGAGAAATATGCTTTGAAGTCTACTCAATTTCGTTTTTTAACAATAAAGAAGTCATATTACAGATGAGCACGAGGCCACTGGAAATTGTTCACACCAAAATACCCACAAGAACGGATGTGTACACATCTGGTCAGTAATTTTACGATATATTAGCATATCGTTTCGTTAGAAGTGTCCTTGTCGCATAAATTACTTGTTATGTTTAGTATATAGACGGTTATTGATTTATTGCTGTGATTTTATGATTTACTGGTGCGTGCGACGAAGAAAAATTATTTAACTTTTTATCAACAGCAAAAGTTTATTGCAAGGAACAATTACACTGATCGTAATTTATTGCACTTATTTCGATGTCTAAACTTGCATTGCTGCTCTTTAACTCA